>WARS01002740.1:184718-274111 GCA_008933995.1 Datnioides undecimradiatus | reverse complement strand
TCCTGTAGTTTTGTATCCTCTCTATGGTTTTAGCTCTGCAGGTAATTTGGTCTCTGGAGCTGTCACATATGGATCTGTGATTGCCCTTGCAACTAACTCATAATAATACTTGTAATAATAATTATAATGACAAACAGCTCAAACACTTTATTTGTGTATGTACAGTCCTGGTCATCATTATTGGCAGCCATGAAATTTAAGGACATAATGTAGAATATCTCCTGAAAAAAATGAATCTAGTGAGCTTTGGTCTATAGGCAACTCATGTTTGATACAGAACAGCAAATAATAAAACAACTAAAAAAAAAAGAATACGAGGAAAAAATTGAAAAACTGCAAGATTGCTGTGACACTGGTATGTGCACCCTTTAAATCAGTGTGGGAAAAAAAAATTTGACTCACCCCTGACAAATCAGAAATTAGAATCACCTGTGTTAAACTGTCAGTGTCCACATGGCATGAATTAGCCAATGATTGATGACTTAAATGTTTTAAAAAGCCATGTTATTTCCTGTTCCTTTGTCACAATGGTGAAGACAAAGGAGATGTCTGAGGACATCAGAAGTGCTATTGTTAGCAAACACAAGACCTCTAAAGGGTATAAGGCCATCTCCAAGGACTTTGGTATCCTTTTTTCAACAGCGTGCAGAAGAAGAAGGCGAAGCATGGAACTGTCAAGAACCTCCCTGGACATGGGGGGAAGAGAAAAATTGATGAGAAAAGTCTTTGAAGGTTGGTGCAAACTGTGGAAAAAACACCACGTAGAACATCCAAAGACCTAGCTGACCTGAAACAATCTGGGGTAGTGGTTTTAATACGTACAATATGCCACACACTAAACCAAGCAGAGCTTTATGGGTGAAGGCCAAGGAAGACCCCATTGCTAAAAAAAAGACAAAAAGTTTACAGACAGCAAAATGAAGCTCATAGGGAAAAGAACACCCTCCCAACAGTTAAGCATGGTGGAGGATTCAATGTTTTGGGGCTGCTTTGCTGCATCTAGTACTGGAGGCCTTGACCATATCACAGGAATCATGAAACCAGAGGATTACCAAGAGATTTTAGAACAAAATGTGCTACACAGTGGAAGAAAACTAGGTTTGAGTCAAAGATCATGGGCTCTCCAGGAAGATAAAGACCCAAAAGCATGAAGTTATGGTTGAAAAGGAAAAAAATCTATGGTGTGAGCTGAAATATGCCATTGGGAAAGGAATCCTGCAGCAAGAGCTTGAACAAATTGCAAAGGAAGAGTGGGAGAAAATACCACCTGAGAAGTGCAAGAAGCTTATAGATGGCTACAAGAAACACTTGGAGGCAGTCATCACTGCCAAAGGGTGTCAAACCAAATATTCAGGAGGGGTGCCTTTATTACTGTCCATGTCCTCTTTGAAATTAAATGATTTTGTTTATTTCTGAAGATACTGTACAGGCTGCGCAAATGAAACAGTCATGACCAGGACTGTATGTACACTGGGACACCTCCCCCAGCCAGTCAAATTCTACTTTTCAATACATACTCTCTGTGTCTTGTTTCTTACCTTGTCCCTCCTGATCATTGTCCATGACCTCAGCCTGAGTGATCCACTCCATATAGCCCTTCAGGTCCTCATCCAGCTGCTGTGTTTCCCTCAACTTCTGAAACTCTCCACGGGACTTCGCCTTCTCTCTCTCTTTTGTAAACTCACTAATGGGAAACAAGACAACCAATCTGAATTTAATACACAGAGCACACTGACAAATAATTCCAAGAACTGCAACAAGAGATGGCTGGGAGAAATGTACAGAGCAAAAAGTAAAAGAAATGAATGGAAATATATTGGTTGAGGGCATTCCTACCCACTTAGAACACCCAGAACCAGGTTGAGCACAAAGAACGAGCCAACCAAGATGAGTGTGGTGAAATAGATCCATGGCCATTCCATTCCTATAGCATCATTTACCTGTCAGACAAGGAACACTGTCATTACACTGTCATAACCTCCACAGGCAAATCACAGTTATTGCAGGAAACACTACAGAAACTAGACTGATACCTTACCCAGTAGAGAACATCTGTCCACCCTTGTGTGGTAATACACTGGTAAACAGTCAGCATGGAAAAGCCAAGATTGTCAAAGTGGGTAATTCCATAGTTAGGGCCTGGCCAGCCAGCTCGACACTCTGTGCCATTGATGGTACAACGACGACCATTCCCTGCTTGGGCACATGGAGCTGGCTTCTCATTTTCCACTGTAGCAATGACATCTGAAGGCCCAGAGAGGTTAATGGTTAGGGTGATCTCTGTATAGATGTGTGTGTGTGTGCGTGCAGGTTGCATTATTGCCATCCATCAATCCTAAGGTCAAAAATATTATATAAATTAAATTTGTGTAATACTTGTAACAAATAAATCCTCATAAGATATTAAAGGTCTTCTGTTCTGCAGTAAGCAGAAATGGTTACAGTCCCTATACCTGCTGACATATTGGACACTATTCTCTGTATGTCCACAAGATTGTTACACGATGAGTTAAATTTAAGAGTGCAACTTTTTTCCCCAACAAAAAAGAAGCTCAACATTGTATTATTTTTGTTGTTGCTGTTTTTTAGTAGCCAAAAGTCCAGCAAGTCTATTGTTGAAGTACATAAAGTTAATTTAGACTGAATAAAGATTAATATGATACTGTGCTATGTCAAATGTTAAAAGTATGACTTAACAAATGGCCCTGAAATCTTTCTCCTCATCCTTCTTTTTCAACCTGAAAATGCTGTATCTCACTGCTATTCAGCAGCTATGATTTACATCAAAGCATTTAGGCAAATGACTAAGGGCAAACTGAAGTGACAATATTATAATAATTATAATAATATTGTTATTATACAATATATTATATATTATTATATATTATATTAAATATATATACTTCAGTTCAAAATATTTTAGACTTTACTTTACCAGTCCACCAGTCAGATGGGTGCATCTGTAATACTCCTATTTATAGCACTTCTGCTGCATACTATTACATATTATACATACTTGTGCCTGTGTAGTAGCAGGTCTTGTGCATTTTGCATTTGAAGAGCTCCAGTCCCATAATAGAATAAATAGTGACCATGAAAAGAACCAGTAAGGTGATGTGAAAAAGAGGAAGCATTGACTTCAGGATGGAATTCATCACAACTTGCAGGCCTGAGGGGGAAAAGATAAGACATAAGATAACACTTTATTTATCCCACAGTGGGGAAATTTATGTGTTGCAGCAGCCCAAGGACAGAAGAAAGAAAGAAAAATATTCAAGCAAAAACTTCTACGCAACTTCCATGCAACTTAAACAGAAAAGAAAAAAAATTCTTGAAAATATAGTTTGTAATATAAGAAAATACATAAATAAATAAAACAAATGCACATTCCCTTAAAATGGAAATAGTACTGAACACTAGAGAAAAAGATCCGGGTGGCAAACTGCAAATATGAACAAAGTATACATATAGTTTGTATTGGTACCCATGCTAATATATACAGTGGCTTGCAAAAGTATTCATACCCCTTGAACTTTTCCACATTTTGTCACATTACAACCACGAACATAAATATATTTTATTGGAATTTTATGTAAAAGACCAACACAAAGTGGCACACAATTGTGAAGTACAAAGAAAATTATACATGATTTTAAATGTTTTTTACAAATAAAAAACTGAAAAGTGTGGTGTGCAAAAGTATTCAGCCCCCTTTTCTCTGAGTGCAACCAATTGCATTCAGAAGTTGCCTGATGATTGCTGAATGGTCGAATGTTAACCTAATGACTAAATAGAGTCCACCTGTGTGTAATCTAATCTCAGTACAAATACAGCTGTTTTGTGACAGCCTCAGAGGTTTGTTAAGAGAATATTGGGGAGCAAACAGCATTTTGAAGTCCAAGGAACACACCAGACAGGGATAAAGTTGTGGAGAAGTTTAAAGCAGGGTTAGGCTATAAAAAGATTTCCCAAGCTTTGAACATCTCACGGAGCACTGTTCAATCCATCATCTGGAAATGGAAAGAGTATGGCACAACTGCAAACCTACAAAAACACTGCACATCACTCTGAACACACCATCCCCACTGTCAAACATAGTGGTGGCAGCATCATGCTCTGGGGGTGCTTCTCTTCAGCAGGGACAGGGAAGATGGTCAGAGTTGATGGGAAGATGGATGGAGCCAAATACAGGGCAATCTTGAAAGAAAACCTGTTGGAGTCTGCAAAAGACTTTGAGACTGGGGCAGAGGTTCACCTTCCAGCCGGACAACGACCCTAAACATAAAGCCAGGGCTACAATGGAATGATTTAAAACAAAACATATTCATGTGTTAGACTGGCCCAGTCAAAGTCCAGACCTAAATCCAATTGCGAATCTGTGGCAAGATCTGAAAACTGCCATTCAAAAACGCTGTTCCACAAAGTATTGACACAGGGGGGCTGAATACTTTTGCACACCGCACTTTGCAGTTTTTATTTGCAAAAATAAAAAAAATAAATTTAAATCATGTATAATCATGTATAATTTTCTTTGTACTTCACAATTGTGTGCCACTTTGTGTTGGTCTTTCACATAAAATTCCAATAAAATTTATTTATGTTTGTGGTCGTAATGTGACAAAATGTGGAAAAGTTCAAGGGGTAGGAATACTTTTGCAAGCCACTGTACATACCTAAACACGTGCATACCAATGTGTATATACATATATACAATTACATATACATACAATACATGCATATATGGTCATATTTGGAGTGTCTGTGTGAGAATGTGATTTACTGTACTTGTGTTGTACAGTCAGATGGTTGCAGGGATGAATGACCTGACTTCTACACTGGGGGTGTAGCAGTCTGCCACTGAAAGAGCTGCACAGGGCCTCCACAGTTGGGTGTAGGAGCTGGGAGCTGTTGTCCATGATGGATGTCAGCTTGGCTAACATCCTCCTCTCCCCCACTTACTCTAAGTCCAGCGGACAGCCCAGGACAGAGCTTAAGTTTAATGTCCCGGTCTGTGCTGCCTGACACCCAACAGACTGCAGAGTCAGAGCCATGGATGTTTACAGGTGTGTGATGAGGTGGTTTGCTATGTAAGTCTATCACCATCTCCTTAGTCTTGCTGGGGTTTAAGTGCAGGTGGTTCTGCTCACACCAGTTGACAAAGTCCATGATGGCACTCCTATACTCCTGGTCATTCCCCTCAGACACACAACCAACAGTGGCTGTTTCATCTGAGAACTTCTGAAGGTGACAGTTTGGTGTGTTGTAGTGGAAGTCCAAGGTGTACAGGGAAAAGAGGAAAGGGTAGAGTACAGTACCCTGGGGGGGCCCTCAGACGCACAGTCTTGCAACCTCACATACTGTGGTCTGTTGGTGAGGTAATCAAAAGTCCATGCAGTGAGGTGTCTGTCCACACCTGCCCCCTCCAGCTTTCCTTGCAGTATAGCCGGCTGTATGGTGTTAAAAGCATTAGAGAAGTCAAAAAACATCACTCTCACAGTGCTCCCGGCAGTTTCCAGGTGGGACAACACTTGGAGCAGCAGGTAGATGGCAAGCCAGGCATTGGTCATACACACCAATGCCTGGCTTGTACGCAAACTGAAGCAGATCGAGTGCTGTGTTCATCATGGTGCGGAGGTTGATGGAGGATGATTCTCTCCATGGTCTTCATAATGTGGGAGGTCAGCACAACAGGTCTGAAGTGGTTTGGTTCTCTGGGATATGTGGTCTTTGGTACCAAAACCACATAGGAGGTCTTCCAAAGGGCCGGGACTCTCTCCAGGCTGAGGCTCAGGTTGAAAATGTACTTGACCACCTCACAGAGTTGGTCTGCACAGTCCCTGAGCATTCTGGTGCTGATGCCATCCAGCCCTGCAGCTTTCCTGGGCTGCACCTTCCTGAGCTCCCTGGTCAGTTGTCAAGGAGAGGTGAGCGTGTGGAGGCTGGGGTGGAGAGACAGGGGTGGGGGGCTGTGGAGGGTTATGGGGGCAGGTGATGGTGTATTGGAATAGTGTGAAGTCGGCTGGGGGAGGGGCGCAGCTGCTGATGGAATGGTGTGAAGTGGAGTGGGGGAAACCAGGATGCTTATGTCTTTTCTTTCCAAGCAAGCAATTCATCCCCCTACAGTTAATGTAGTTAGTGCCTCTGACTGTACAACACTGAATTAATCCTTGATTATTAGTATCACTAATAAATATTGGTATTAAGAATAAAATAATAGTACAACTAACTTGATACTGTGGATCATTGCATGATTATTGCAGATGAAAGTTAGCTATGAGTAACTCTGGTACAGCACATGGAATTTAAAATTTTGTGTTTAACACTGAATAAAATTATTGAATGAAATAAAATTAGATAAAATCATAACTATTGTTGTGTACAATATAACTGTTCAGAGTTTCGGATTCAATGGCAGGCCAGTGACTTACTGGGAACTCCAGAGACCAGTCTGAGTGGTCGGAGGACTCTGAATGCCCGCAGAGCTTTCATATCAAAGCCACCACCCTTTTCTCCCACTGGAGCCTCCACTCCACTGATGTGGTTAATGGCATCCACAACCACAGTGAACAGGCTGTAGGGAATCAGACAGAACAGAACAGTGACACATTTACGATATCTTTTGAGATGTTTTTTTAATATAATTGATGAATTATTTGTTTCTGCATTTAATAATATTCTGTCTGGAAATGCTTTATCAAATTCCAAATTAAATTCCTAATTTGAAAAAATGAGTAAAAGTTAATTCAAGCTTTTATTATTTTGTAAAAGAGAAAACATTTCACTCTTAAAAAGTGTATTGAGTGAAATGGGCTTTTTTTTAATCAAATGTGAAAATGACTCCATGGGTTCTTAAAAAGATGAAATACACTAAAGTTGGTTTCTGTTAGTGAAGGTTAATGAGAAAATAACAAATCATGAATGGAATTGTCTAGATGAATGATGGCATTAACATTTCTTTGTTAATCAGACAGTCACTACACTTACAAAAACATGAAGTCAATGAAATGTGAACCGTGGGAATAATATAAATTTGTTCGTTATTTGTCCCTGTATCAAACTGCTGTACACTGTATAATGATATAATTTTTACACAGTGCTTCACACAGGCAACAAAATATACGAGAATACCATTAAGTTCCCAGGCTATGAATTAAAAAACAGGAAAGGCTTTGTGATTAAGGTATTTTTGATACAAGTTATAACAAAGGACCTAGAGGATACCACTGACTCAGCTGACCTGGCTTCCTCAGGCATATCATTCCAGAGCCTTTGTTGCCTCATTGTAAATGCGCTGCCCCATTATTTTTTTAGCCAGATTTTTGAAACAGACAAAAGATCTGCCTCTTTTCTCAATTTTAATCATTCAATGATCAGACATCATTCAGACATCATTTTTAAACAAACATTTTCCTAATCTTCACCTCCTCTACAACCATTAGATGGAATTTCCCTGGTGTGGGATTAATAATCTTGATCTTAAATCGGATCTTTGTGATCAGTCCAGTTCCAAAACGAAAGCTACTTTGGTACTTCAACATTGTGTCTTTCCTTAAACTTGAGAAAATTAAATATACAATGGGAAGCAATGCCGACAAGTTTTTTTTTTTTTCAGAAATGGCAACCTTTTCTGTCACATTTCACAGGCCTTCAGCTTCTGTCAGACATTTTTTTGTATTGTGTTTTTTTTATGACTCAATATTAGAGAATTTGTTTTCATATGAATTTGTAAACTAGATTCAGTATGGGTTGGAGTGCTGGTAAGTGCAACTGTGTGTGTGTGTTTTGTTTTTTTTTTAATTTGCCTTTTTTTTCTTTTGTTTAAGTTTGTTAATGCAACATTGCTTTTAGTAAAATACTTTGCAAATAAATAAAAAAATTAAAAAATGACCAAATAATGCCAAAAATACACACGAACAATGTATAGCATGGCAAACAAATGCTCTGCAATTCTGTTGCAGTTGCAGGAAACATTCATTTTGCATCACCAGTATCCATCCATCCATCCATCCATCCAATATGGAGGAATAAATTTTGGTACGGTATAAATGCTGTGCATCTTATACCATTCCTTGAGAAATTAGCTTTGATTACAGATTTTTTTTAGCAGAGTATTTTATTTTTAACCATTCAACTTTTTTCTTAAGTTTACCAAGTGCTAGTAGGGCAACAGCAGCTTTTTTACTTTACAACTCATTTGACTAAAACTACTCATACTGTATACACAAATATATGCTTGTATGTTGCACTTAAATTTTATACGCAATCATTGGGAAATCTACTTAAAGGGGACATATTATGAAAAACACATTTTTTCTTGCCTATACCAGCCTACCAACTCAGAGAATGAGGAAGGCAGCATCTCTACAGCCCACTCACATGTAAATTGGGGCTCCTACAGGCTTCAGATTTCAGATTCAGCTCCTGTCGTTATGTAACAACGGGAGTGATTTACATAGGCAGTCCTCCTCTGAGTGAAACCATTGAGAGGGGGCGTTCATCCCGCAAGGTGAAGTTCCAAGCGGTAAGCTAGCAGTGTGTCGCGATGTCATCGGTCAGTCAGACATGCAAATTGCAAATGCAAATGCCTATATTCTGTCACAGCCCTAGAAGACCAGAGGAGACCGTGGTTACGTTTTTTTTGTTTTGTTTTGTTTTATTTGCTATTGCTGTTCTTGGTCAGATTCTGGGTCATAGCTATAGCGTATAGCCATGGGCTGTTCATTGGGAGCAGTAGCCACATGGAAAAAAATGACGATTGTGCCATTGATTTAAAGTGCAATTTTATATTGGTCTAATGGAAAATCGTGGTTTCCAGTTTAAAACTGTTCTGTTTAGTTTGGTTTAAAAACAAACAATGCTTCCTCCAGATCAAATTAAACGCAATAATTTGACTGAAATAGTATTTTCAGTTCAAATTGGAGATTTTCATCACATCGAGTCGCCCCCTGTCCAGTTTCGCTGTCCACCATTACCTCACTTCGGGAGCAAGACCGTCTTCCAAGAAAACTCTTTGAAACAAGAGTTCGTAATTGTGTTGTTTCACCATAACACATGTTTTTCATGTACATTTATGGGTTGTGGCACTTTACAGCTTACTTTGAGCGTGTGTTAGTGTTGTTGTATTTGCATTAATTTCTAATGCATTGGGCAATGCTTTCATTGCCTTTGTTTGACATGTGCAAAGTTAATATTGTGAGTGTCATTTTGTTTGATATGATATGTTTTGTGGCAGGGTGGACAACTGCTTTACTTTACTTTTGTACCTTGCATGCATTAGCTAATGCTATCACTGGCTAAACCAGGTTATTTGCATTAATTTCTAATGCATTGGGAGATGCTTCCATCGCCTTCGCTTGACATGTATAAAGTTAATTTTGTTGCTAATGTCATTATTTGATATGATATGTTGTTGATATATGTTTTGTAAGTCTCATTTGTTATAGTGCTTGAACTGGCAGTGGAGCTAAGTGTTGCTCAGAAAATAAAACTCAGTGGACATCCTGTATCAAACTGATGGCTGAAGTTGTCAGAGTGTGGCACTTGGAAGAGCTCGATGAAATGGCCCCAAATTGCAGACACACAACACATAACAATCTAACACTCAAATACAACGGACCAACAAAGAACAAAGGAAGTGACACAACTTAAACAGACTGGGGATCGCAGGTAAACGAGACACAGGTGAAATCAGTGAACTAATCAAGACAGGAAGCAAGTAGACAGAAACACACAAGGGAAAAACATTTCAAAATAAAACAGGAAACAACAAAACAAGGAACTGATCTTTAAACCATGACAGAAATGCATGCTACTGTAAGCAGAGGTGTGGACCCGAGTCATTATTACTTGGCCTCAAATTCATTTTTTCCCCAATTTTCAGGATGGTATGATCAATTAAAAATGATTAAGGGAGACAATTAATTAACTGACAAAAAACATAACTGTTTCTATAAATTAAATGCAAATGTTCTGAATTATGTAAATTGTATAGTATGGCATATATGGCATAGGTAAGGTGGGTGTTTTTTCTCTCCTAGTCATCTGATGAATGTGTAAATGCAAAGACTGTGGTACTTCCGTGTCACGAAGATCTGAGCTTCTTAAACATTATAAGCTTGAACTTAAAAGACTGTTTCAACTTATAGCACAGGATCTGAAAAACAGTGAAACAGTTGTTTGTGTATTTCAGGGGTGTTCATACAAAACAAATAATTATGGTTCATTTCGAACTCACAAGCAGAAATCATAAGGGTAGTTCAGTAAATGACTTGAATTTTGTGTAAGAAGCAAGGACATTTATACTTCTCATCTTGAAGCTATCGAAGAAAATTCATTGGCTAGTCATTTTGGTGTATGTGCTGCCAGATAATTTGTCATATTTCAGTGTGACACAGAGTTTCCCCCCAGATATAGTTCAGAGAATTGGAGCTTGTTGAGGTTTCTTCTTGTCTTGATTGAAAGCAGAGTCCCTTCAATTGAACCAGTGTGGCAAGTCCTTTGTGAATTATAGGACATTGTAGTACTTGTTGCACCTTTTCATACTGAGGACTTCATTCTTTTCTTACCTTCAAGATATCTGAACATAGGACAGCATTCCAAGAAGTTTTCCCCCATGAAAGCATTCGGCCAAAACATCATTACTTGGAGCATTATCCACAGTTGATTCGACAGTTTGGCCCCCTTGTTGCACTATGGACTATGAGATTTGAAGTGAAACATAGTTTCTTCAAAAGAGTAATCCGACACACGAACTGTTACAAAAATGTACTGTATTCATTAGCTCCAAGGCATCAATTTCAGACTCCATATAATTTACAGATGTGTAGATTTTCTAAGCCTGGAGGTTGCTGATGTTTCAACACTTCCCCTTGACGTTATCAACGAGGATATTGCACTGGCAGTGAAACAGAAACACCCACATATGGACACTGTAAACTTTGCAAAAAATGTTACATACAACAGCTTCAGCTACAGGATTGGAATGGTAGTAGCCCATGGATCGCTGTCCAGAATATATTTTAAAGTCCTTCTTCTTACCGACAAGGCTCTTAATGGCCAAGCTTTATTGTACATCAATGAGATGCTAAGTCCCTATTACCCCAACAGATTGCTTCGCTCCCAGAATGCAGGTTTGCTTGTGGTTCCCAGAATTTCCAAAAGTAGAATGGGAGGCCGAGCCTTTAGCTATCAGGCTCCTCTCCTGTGGAACCAGCTGCCAGTTTGGGTCCGAGAGGCAGACACCCTCTCTACTTTTAAAGTAAAGCTTAAAACCTTATTGTTCGACAAAGCCTACAGCTAGTTCTAGTTACCATGCCAACTACACTCATAGTCAAAACCCCTTCATGTCACCCCTTAGTTATGCTGCTATAGGCCAAGGCTGCTCGGGGACATCCCATGATCATTTCCACATTCCTCTACTCCCCTCTCTCTCCTCAAACTCATTTAAACTATCACAGATTAGCCATTAACTCTGTTTCCTCTCTCCCCTGGTACTGTGCTTGTTTCTCTTTGGTCTCTGTCTCTGTACCTCTCTACAGATACCTGTGGCTCCAGAGCTGAACATCTGATCTGTGGCTCCACTGACCTGCCCCGTGTCCTCTGCTGCCACTTATTATCATTATTCTATATTGTACTGTAAATAGTTGCCATAGTTAGGATTCTGTTGTTCTACCATTTTGTCAGTTTTCATCTAAAGTTATGTACTCCTGTATCTATGTATGCGACATGGTGTATTCTCTCTCTCTCTTGCCCGTCCTGTCACTCTCTATCTCTCTCTCTTTCCCCCCAACCGGTCAAGGCAGATGGCCGTCCACCTAGAGCCAGGATCTGCCCAAGGTTTCTGCCTGTTAAAGGAAGTTTCTCCTTGCCACTGTCTCTAAGCGCTTGCTCGTGGTGGTGTTATAATTGGCTTTGAGACATCATGTATCGTTATCCTGTGCTTTTCCACTGAACCTATGTTCACCTGTTTTGTACTTATCCACTGAGCTCATATTACACGGTGAATGTCCTTGTAAGGTCCAGAACTGTAAGATAAACTTGACTGGATGGAACTGTTTGCATACCATGAGACAGATGGAACTTCTCTATCTTGTCAGTTAGGTCCGTTGCAGTAGATACATGCCCAAAAACAACACTCACACACATTCCTTAACACATTCTAAATATAAGGCGTGGACAGTGGTTGGCCTGTCCACGTCACTGGTAACTGGTCAATTATATTTGGTTGCGTGTAAGTCCAACCTCTGTATGGGGCAAGCCCAGTCCAAGAAGATAAATGTGAAACATTTCCAGAGATCAGGGCTCACGCTGACTGAGATCCTGGGAGAGCTCTGTCATTCTGAGCCCAGCGCTGCCTTACTTTACCTGTGACCAGAATAAATATTTCAACTGTGACCTGAAGGTTTCTCCGGTTCATTCTTGGGCTTCCAATAAAAGGATCGGGTTAACAGTGGAACTGTTGGGTGTAATTAATAGTAATGAGTGTGGTCTAGACCCGCTCTGTTTGTGCCCTGAGATGACTTTTGTTGTGAATTGGCGTTATATAAATAAAATTGAATTGAATTGACTTGAATTGAATTGAATTGAATTCTACAAGAGAAACAAATTTTCATTGCAAAAAAATTGGATGCTTAGTACCTGGAACATTACCGAGCATATGACTTAGTCATATCTAATACAAGAGGTGCATGAACTGACAGATCCCTACCCTCTGGCTCACTACATGGTTGGTGGACGGCGCCTCATCTCTCTGAAGAGATACATACAGAGCTGTTTCTTGCTATATGCGGCTTATGCAAATGCATAGGGCCCCTCAGCCAGCAGGGGGCCTTAAAGCTGTAAGTTCAGCCTCATCTGAGGAGAATTAAAATGAGCTGTCTTTATCTGTAGCTATGGGTTTATTATATCCCTTATAAAAAATAAATGTAGGATATAAATAAAATAAGCTGCAATAATAAGCTGTGGCTAGGGTTTTTGTGGCATAATTAAGTCAAAATTGTTGGACTGCGCTGTTGTGCAGTGAGTGACGTGCAGGCTGCTGGCAGGTATGATGGGAATGATTGATAATTACCCATCATTCCCGTTAGTGAGGATATTAATGGCAAACAGCGTTATGGCATCAAAAAGAAATTATCCTAGAAAAATGCAAGTCGAAGAAAACGGAGGAAGAAAAACGGTCAAAGGATAAAGGTAAGGCAGTTGGATGTGGGGAGGTGTAATGCTGAGTTTTTAGCAAGTTTGTTATTTGTCCTGCTAGCTAGCTCAACTAGCCTTGGATAAATGCTAGTTATCTGGCTAGGATTTATATGCTCATAAGCCCAGCTTTAGTGTTTGCTTTATGACAGTTGGCTAAAATAAAATGAACATGTCACATGTGAATGGACTGTGCTGTCATGCCATGGGACTGACTGACTGAATGAGGTGACACCAGACCAATGTTTCAGATCATAGCCGGGAGGGAGGATGTGTTGTGTGTTGTTGTTGTGCAGATGTCTACTACACCATTGTCCTGTGGAAGTTGTCTCTCAGATATTTGCCACTTTACATTACTTTAGGATTACTTATGATCAGTTTATTAAGTTTAGTGTGTATTTATAGGCCTCTAATTAGAAGTGTGCTAGTGCTTTATAAATAACATTAATGATTTTAAGTGACTAATAAATAACAAGTACAATGTGTAAATAAATGCAGAAACCTCTTAAAAGTGACAGCTTTGTAATTGGGTACAAGTTTTAAAGGGACACTGTACATTAAAATGTTTAATATAAAAACAGATGATGAATTTCTGTATTATTGCAACATCTATGCAATATAAAATAGGAATATGTGCTTATGATCTATTTTGCTTGGTAACCTGAGGAGCTTTGTCTTTGCAGGAGCAATTCTAAAATGTTTTGGAGCTCCAGGCATTGAAGCAGGGGAGTCTTCAGAACTTCCTGACCAGGAAGCCAGGATCTTCATATTCTGCAGGACCTCCTCCTGATGTTAAATGTGATGTTAGTGTGATGTTTAGGAATGTGAGACTATGATGTTAAATATATAAGTAACATTTTTATTGTTGGTTTATTTTCATTGTTACACTTTAAAATAGATGCTGGTTGATTGTATTTATATTCCAGACTTTCAAAATTTAAAGTAAACATTTTTTAAAACACTCAATATCTGTTTTATTTAGTGACATGTAAAGGATCATTGTTTTCCTTGTATTATCGTTTTTTATGAGTTTAACTTGCCTAGTGGGTCAACTTAAGATGTTTAATTTTAATATGAGAGGTTATCATGACTGTGGCCTTTTTTGCTCGTGAAGTGTAATAGATTGTGGCATCTTCATGAATCATCTAAAGGGTTAGGAATCTGTCCATCGTAGTTTAACAAACTATGGGCCCCCAAACAGCATCTAGTGCGTGTGTGTTTGACTTACATGGATATTGGGCATTTCCTTAAGTCAATATGAAGTGTCAATTTTGTTTTTCACCAGACTTGTGAAAAGGATGAATTGCAAATCAAATAATTTGTGAACATGAATTAGATATTAAGTTATGGCCAATCTTGTACTACAACTATTACTACTGTAATATAATACTGTTATATTCTTGTTTTTACTTTTATTCTTTGGATGGGCTGACATGGCAGCGAAAAGGCCGACAAAGTTGCAAGTTATTCTGAATCCTGATGACACCAGGAAACTAGTTCTGCCTGATGGAATTCTAGCGAAATAGTTTGGGTTAAATGGGAATCTAAGACTGCAGTACCAAGACAGAGATGTTGGAGATGCACTAGTGAACTTGACATCCACTGCAGAACTTGAGCATTTGGCAACTGTCAAGGTAATCCCAGTAACTGGTGATTCCAGCGAAGGATTGTCTGTCTGTGAGGATTTAGTGTCTACTCCGTCCATTGACACAGAGCTCCTGTCCACACCCTCCAACTCTGTCTCTACAAGAACTCGGCCAAGAGAGTTTCTGATACCAACATTCTTGTATGATACTGAGTTGCATTTAGAAAAGGGAAATGCGGTGTTTAGGTCAAACATGACAAGGCTGACACTGAGTTCAAAAGCAAAGTCAGATACTCTGGAAAAGGTAGCCAAAGAGATATTCAAGTACAAAGCCTACCCAACATATACTGATTTCAGTGACGTTGCGGAAGCACTAATCAAGAGGCATCCATGCCTCTCTGAACCTAGTTTGTACAATGGTTGCTATGGGTGGAAGCAGTGGCTGAAGACAAAAATGGACAACTACTGAACTCAGCTAAAGGGCATCCGGTGTTCTGAATTACTTGTAAATTCACTCAAGTCTAAAGCTACAGAGGATGCATTTCCAGCAAAAAAAAGTAAAGAGACCTAGGAGAGGAGAGGCCAACCACATACCTGACATTCCAACTGGTGAGACCGCGGACCAGTTGCAAATGGAGAGACTGTCATTTTTAAGTGAAGTGAAGAAGCGAAACAATCGTGCAGTGATAAAGAACAAAATGGGCAAGACTTTTTCAGTGTGAAGACAGGAAATTGTGGAAAAGGAAACAGGAGTGGAAGACTTAAAATAGAGGTGGCCTGCATTGTTCACAATAGATGAAGTAACCATTTTTAATCAATGGCAATAGGTCAGTGGTGGCCTGTAAAGTAAATATTATCCGTTATCATCGGAAAACTGCATGTTTTGACCCACCACAGTTGTAATATGTAATGTAATAACATATGCATGTACTGTTTGTTTTTTTAATGATCAGTGCTGAATTTATGAGAATAACTGTTCCACTTCAACTGCAATTCCTGGCTTACTTGGACAAGCACCACAGCAAGCTGATTGAAATCATCAGAAACAAAGGAGAAGTTGTCAGAGAGAAGACCCGGAATATACTGTTTCTTGATCTTGATCAGGTATGTACTTGCTCTATACATCAAAATTTGCCTTATATCACATAAATAATAAAATTGTGAATAGAGGCAATTTTATTTTGTGTTCATTTTGTCAATACATTGACACCATTTGTCAATACAAATGTCAATCCTCAGTATTTTGTTTGATATTAAATAAAAATGTAAGGTTTCAACCAAATAATTGATCCAAAGTGTTTTTCAGTGCATGTTAGAGACTGGTCCTCCACTGCTCTGTACTCTCCCCCTTTAAAAAGTCATTCAGGCAGCCAATCAGCGCCAATGAAAGCATAGATTCATCTGGCCATTCATACCAGGGAAAACAAACATATCAACTTACCCAACAGATACACAAACAAAGTCCAAAATGTTCCAGCAGTTTCTTAAGTATGCATCTGCATGAAAAAGAAATCCGTAGGCAACAATCTTCAGGAAACACTCAATGGAGAAGATGATGAGGAAGATGTACTCCAAGCTTTCCTGGAAAACAACAATTGCTTTTGTTTGAACTTGTGTTACTCATATAAAATTACTAGTAGTGTTACTCATAGTGTAGTGTTATTTTCTGTACAGTGTTTGGTTTCTGAAATTTCCCCGGTGTGGGACTAATAAAGGAAATCTATATCTAATTTAACAAATAGATACAAATATTTATGAAACAGAACATTTAAGACTTTATTTCCATCTATGTATCTGGCTTTCACACAAACGTGTAGCAAATTATTATTATTATTAATAATTTATATTTTCAAATTATATATCATTAATCTTTAAAATGAGCCGCATGGAGTTTAAATTTTTTAATGTCGAGTGGTCAATATCTCCTTTGCTAATGTTTCTTTTAAATTAAAGACAGTTGTTGATGTTGCATGTTGTACTAATCTACATGTGTCTGTTCAGTCTATTTTGTCTTACTTACAATCTCACACATCACTGCAATGTATTGTGGCCTCTCTCATTTCAGCAGAAGCATGCGGTGAATGTCTTTTTTAAATAGACACAGTGCCCTTCAGTGGTGTTAAACTGTTATGTGAGCCTAATATTGTCCCTTTGGCCTTGTTCTTGTATAGAGGTCATTCCATTAACAAATAATCATCAGTACAATTTAAAAAAAAAAATTCTCAACAGGCCTGTGAATATTTGTCTGCTTTCTGTTCAATCACTGAATAGAAAATACTATATGGCCTCACATAGGGAGTGCAGGACAGGTCCTCACAGGGTGATACCGCAATAATGTTAAGTTATGAGAACAGCCCAGTTATTGATAAACGTAAGAAGAAATTCAAATTTAGATGAACACAAATGACTCATAAAGACAAAAGTCCACAGATTAGTGCATGGTATGATTCCTGTTAGAAAGCTGGGATGTGAGTTGACAAAATCAAGAATCTTTAGCCTTTAGGTCTAATAAATGAGCCTTTCCTTATTTAACAGCACAATTTTTAAAAATTATAATAATTAGATAAATATAGTAGTTGCGTACTTCTTGTAAGCACCAAGTAGTTAAAAGGCAGCCAAAAGATGTCAGTTAAGCCATTAGCCTGGTAATGGTGAGTTTAATTTTAGTTTTGTTGGTGGGCTTTGTTGGTTGCCTTATTATTATTTTTTTAACCTGAAATGTGTCATTTCTTTGAGCTCTATTTACTGTGTCAAATATTTGTGTCATTGCTCTGGTGTCACTTTTTAAAAAAGACAAAAAACAGTTGTATTACCCTGACAACATGCAGCTTTGAGTGGTCATATCAACGCCGAAGCTGCTGTACTACTGCATACTGTTTTTAATAAGGTCACTTTGATATTTTCTTTCCTTCGATTGTTTGCAAAAATGGGAAGTTAGACATTTACATACACTACATTTTATGTGACATTTTCATGTGTTAGAGCATTATAAAAAGGGCTTTATAATTAATATCACTGGCATGGCCTATCCTTAAGGCATGCTCTTTGCCAATCAGTGGCTTCAATGCGATTTAGTATGACCTCCTTACGATAAGATGGTCCCTCACCATTAAGGACAGTGTAGGCAAGGCAAATCAATATCACTATCAATATCAACAGTATATTATAATATCCATTTATGTACAAACAAGTATTATGACGCACCAAGTTGCTGTTGGTGTTGTTGCTGTCTTCCTCAGGCATGGGCAAGTACACAGCCAGGGCCACACAGTTGGCAAAGATGGCCAGTAGAATTATGATTTCAAAAGGTCTGAAAGTGAAGGAAGCTTACATGCCAACCAAAGTATTTCACATATAGATATTAAACATTACACAAATGAAACTGCAAACACATGTACTACCACCAGTTTTGCTATGAACAGAATGTTAAACATTAAACTATTACAATACTGACATTAATAGTCTTACAGAAACAATAACATATAGTGTTATTTCATATGTTTGATTCAGCCATCCCTCTGCCTAGTGACCCTTTATTACAGCAGGATACTTCCACTCCACAATGCTGATGCATGCCTTGCGGAAGGGATTCCTCAGTGTCAAGAAGAGGAGAGAGCGTGCAGGCCTTGGGTTGCCTCCTGTAGCCATCAGCTTCTTTAGCTTCTCCTTTTGTTTTCTCTTCAGAGTTTCTTCATCCATAATGTAGGATGACAGTGGGACACTGTTGCTGTCTGCCATTGTGGCTTCAGATAGTATTTTTACCAAGCTTACTTGGAATTAGAAGTAATATCCCTAAAGCCCTCTCAAAGATTTTATCCCACTGTGGTAGTCCTGTAGGCAAGATATATTCACTTTTTTGTAACCCTTCTCAAGTTGTCTCTTATCATCTCTCTTACATGGTCTCTCCCTGAATGTTTGACTGAGCTCCCACTCTTTCTCTGTCTCTCATCTGAGGAATGACAGCTGTCCCCTATACTTGTATGTGATTGGTTTACTGAGCAGCTGTTTGGTCAACAGAATAAATATAGAAAATGAGCAAGGCTGTCAAAGCATGGGGTGACTTTGGCTATGACTTTGCTGTGCCAAATAACAGATACAGTGGAAAAGCTACACTCTCATGAAACTAAAGGGTTTTTTAAAATATAAGGACAGAAATTTCCTTTCATAATGTGAGCACTTCAATTTTCAATTCAGTTCAATTCAATTTTATTTATATAGTGCCAATTCACAACAAAAGTCATCTCAGGGCACTTTACAAACAGAGTGGGTCTAGACCACACTCATTAGTATTAATTACACCCAACAGTTCCACCATGAGCAAGCACTTGGCAACAGTGGCAAGGAAAAACGTCCTTTTAACAGGCAATCTGTAGAGAGGTACAGAGAGAGAGACCAGAGAGAAACAAGCACAGCACTAGGGGAGAGAGGAAACAGAGTTAATGGTTAATCTGTGATGGTTAAAATGAGTTTGAGGAGAGAGAGCGGAGAGGAGGAGTGTGGAGACGATCATGGGATGTCCCCCAGCAGCCTCGGCCTCGGCCTTGCTCTGTTAAATTTGAAGTGTTGGTAAATAGCATGCATCTGCCAGCAACTAATGTGATTTTAATTTAAATGAGATTGATGTCAACTGTTGGTGGAGGATTGCTGCAAAAAGTTAGAAAGAGAAAAAAGAGATATCAAAGGCTTTGGATGTACTATGGGACAATGTCAAAACCATCATCAATAAATGGAGAGAATGTGGCACCAGAAAGACATAGCAAAGTTCAAGACAAGCCTCAAAAGGTAATTAAATTCAGTTGAACTCAGTTTTATTGGTATAGCACTAAATCACAACCAACGTTATCCCAGGGCACTTTAACATTCAGAGCAGGTGTAGATCACACTCATTATTATTTATTACACCCAGTCCCACTATGAGCAAGCACTTAGCAACAGCGCAAGGAAAAAGTTTCTTTTAACAGGCAGAAAACTTGGGCAGATCCTGGTTCTATGTGTCATCTGACTTGACCGGTTGGGGAGAGAGAGAGAGAGAGAGCTACAGAGGGTAAGGGGGAGAAAGAGATAAAATATATCAGCACAGTTCTACATAACAATGGAATAATAAATCAAATGACACTAATAGGAAGTTTGGTAAAACAGTAGATTCCATACTGTGGCTACTACTATCAGTACAGTAACAACAATGACACTAATAATAGTAATCATAATAATAATAATAAATGGTAGCAGTGGACAGTGGAGCCAGGACTACAGATCAAACATGCTGCTCTGGAGCCACAGATACCTGTAGAAAGGTACTGTGTGTGTGTACATATATATGTGTGTGTGTGTGTGTAAAGGTGCCTTTTAGGCCTCATAGGAAATACAGCTCAGTGATTTAAGTCCATTTTTACAAAAAAACATAAGCTTGGCTATATTAAACACACATACAGGAAAAGTAAAATTAAATAATTAAGGCCAAACAGGAAAACTGTTATTGCCAAATATATAACAGAGATAGCATAAAGTCAAACAAGGCTGGAGAAATAAATAGAGCTAGGAAGACACTTATGACCTAGACCAGGGGTGCCCAATACGTCGATCGCGATCGACGGTTCACAACGGTAGTGTGGGTCGATCGCGTGCCACTCAAACATACTGTTTTAGATGTTAGGCTATCATCTATCTTCACTATGGTAATTGACGCTTGGTTGTCACACAATACAATGACAGACTGATGGGCAGCTAGTCTGAGATCTGTTCTGTTCAGGTAGCCGGGTCCCCACACATGCGCGGCCAAACGTGCGAGCGGCTATGAGCAGCAGCAGCAGCTGTATTGAATTGTATTGTGCCGTAAGTGTTCATGCAGTTATGCAAGGTCTGCCAACATATGTACACACACACACACACACACACACACACACACACACATATATATGTATGTAGATCATTTTGACTTGGTCATTGTAAAAGTAGCTCGTAAGCCAAAAAAGTGTGGGCACCCATGACCTAGACCTTTAGCCTACTTATGGTTCTATGGTGGGAGACTAGCCTATTCCATGACCAACTTGACTGAAATATCTGTTGAAGCACATCAGGACAAGGCGCTCAAACAAGAATATAAGAGGGGTACTTAGCTGGACGGAGAGGTGAAGCGTACTCCAACCTCTCCACATGTCCGACACGGCGTCCTCTCTCTTTCTCTCTCCCTCTGCGGTCACAACCGGTTGTCGCGAGCTGTGTCCTCCTCAGCCAGCCTTCGCTCGTCTTTCCGCCTGTGATGATACTGCCACGCCGAACGCTGCCGTCGGTCCGTCACCTTGCTTTCTTTACCTATTCCGTTCTCTCCACACACACCGCCGCTACTCCTCTTGTCATCCCCCCGAGCTCTTCCTGCAGCTGCGCTCCCGCACTAAGAGAGGAGAGGAGAAGAAGACGGCCACACACCCGACCTCCGCCAATCACCGTGCTTCTCCACAGGTGTACTTGATCGGCACAATCACACTCACTGAGGCGGAAGGGTGGAACCACAGCCCCACATAGACACGCCCACCTCGCACGCACACCTCTATGTGTTCTAGTCCCTGGAACACTCACACACCGTAATAAGTAGGGTCCCGCCCCCCAAACCATATGTACTGACCTCCCCCACTACTGATACCGTTGTGGCCGAGTCCCTCTTGTGGACCTTTGGGATTGCCTGGGTTCCGGCTGGGGGTCTTGTGCCTCATGGCCTCCCCCTGCAATCGGCACCATCAAACCCCAGGCAGGCCAGTGGGAGTTGTCTGTTTGATCAGTTTCAGCCACCGTTGTTTGTTGGGGTGTATAATAGAGACATGGCCGGAGGAGGTTGCGATGGAGAGTGCGTTCAGGGCCCTCTTTGCCCTCGGGTCTGATGCGGTACACTGGTTGTCCTGGATGCGGTCGGCCTACCACCGCGTAGGGAAGCTCCTCCCATTTGTCACTCAGTTTGCCCTTTTGTTAGATTCTCTGGTTCAAAACCAAGACCTGCTCACCAGGCAGAAGGGGGGCCTCTTGGGCTGTCCGGTCGTACAGTCTTTTATTCTTGTCTGCTGCTCTCTGTAAGCTCTCAGATGCTCTTCTGTAAGCATAGTGCGACTGTTCATTATGCCTACTCACCCAGTCCATTGTGCTGTCAGGTGGGGCAGGTCCATCAGTCCCAGCCATCATGTCAGTAGGGATCCTCAAATGTCTACCAAACATGAGGAAGGCTGGTGCATATCCTGTGGAACTGTGGACAGTATTATTATAGGCTTGAACCAACCCAGGTAGGTAATCCACCCACCTGTTTTGTTTCTCAGCTTCCAGGGTACCGAGAAGGTTCAGAAGGGTCTGGTTGAATCTCTCGCAGACCCCATTCCCCATTGGGTGGTAGGGCGTGGTCCGACTCTTACGGCACCCATAGATCTGGCACAGTTCTTTAATCAGCTTAGACTCAAAGTTGGGACCCTGGTCTGAGTGGAGCACTTCAGGGCATCCAAATGGTTGAATAACATGAGTCCATAAAGCCCGGGCTGTTGTCAGGGCTGTTTGATCTGGGGTAGGGACTACCCATGCAAACTTGGAGAACATATCTGTCATAACTAATATGTTTTGGTACTCGTCCGTAGGATGACCTAATGTCAGGAAATCAACAGCTACGATGTGCATAGGTGCTTTTGGTACTATGGGGACTAATGGTGCTTTACCTTGTGGTCTGGACTTATATAGTACACAGCTTGGACAGGCCTGGATCTAGGCGTGCACAGAAATTCCTCCTTAGCAGAGACAGTGTCCTCTGCAGCCCTGGATGTCCTGCCTGTTGGTGGTATACCTCCCAAAGAGAGCGAGCCTGAGTAACAGGAGTAACAATCTGTTGCACTGTGTCCAGAGTCCATGCATCCTGCGCTTTTCTGTACACCACACCTTCTTTCAGCTCTAGCCGCTTCCAATGGCTCAAAAGTCTCTTAAGCGATAAAGCCAGTGATTTCCTCTCAGTAACATTAGGTAGCCTAGCTCGTTCCAGGTATCGTTTCATCTGACAAAGTGTAGGATCATCAGCTTGTAATCTCCTCCACCGCCCTGGGTCCCACCCCCAACTGTCCCACCTCCTGTGGGGGAGGTGGTGCCTCGATGGCTCTCACAAGCCGCTCTACATCTGGCCCTCCGCCAGCTTGGTTAGGGCCTGTAGGAACAGCGAAAAGTCTAGAGAGAACATCGGCATTAGTGTTTTCCAGGACGGTACTTGATGGTGTACTCAAAATTGGCCAATTGTGCAACCCATCTTTGTTCTACAGCCCCCAGTTTTGCACTTTGTAGGTGTACCAATGGATTATTGTCCGTCACTGCAGTAATCCTTGCCCCCCACAGATAGTCTTTAAATTTCTGTACTATCGCCCACTTCATAGCAAGAAATTCTAACTTGAAAGAACTGTAGTTGGCATCATTACGTTCCAGAGGGTGAAGACTCCTGCTGGCATACGCGATGACCCGTTCGAGGCCATCCTGCTCCTGGGCCAGGACAGCCCCAAGTCCACAGTTACTGGCATCAGTGTACACTATGAAAGGCAGTGTGTAATCAGCATTTGCTAAAATAGGAGCTTGGAGGAGCTCCTGTTTAAGCTGCTGGAAAGCTGACTCACACTGGTCTGTCCATCTAATAAGAGGCGAGCGTCACCCTTGGCTACAACCTGTACCAACTAAGAGTTCATTCAGGGGTTTAGCAATTTTAGCAAAATCACGTATAAAACACAGATAGTACCCCACGAAACCAAGAAACGCACAAACCTGTCTTACAGTGGTGGGGGGTTGCCAATCTTTAACAGCAGCCACATTGTCAGGGTCAGGAGAAACTCCTTGGCTGCTAACCACATGTCCCAAAAACTTCACCTGTTTTTTGAAGAGCTCTGTTGCTGTTCTCCCAAGCATCTTTGCATTAACCTTTGAAAGGTAGCAGGAGCATTACACAAGCCAAACGGCATCCTCTCAAACTGGAACAGGCCAAATGGTGTCGTGAATGCAGTCTTTTCCTTGTCACTTTCCTCCACTTCAACTTGCCAGTAGCCACTGGCTAGGTCCAACGTGGAGTACCACTCTGCCTTGTTCAGGCTGGTTAAGGAGTCTTTGATACGAGGTAGGGGGAAAGCGTCTTTGTGGGTGACACTATTCAATTTACAATAGTCTACACAAAATCGCCAGGCCCCACATTTCTTTTGTACTAAGACAATTGGAGCCGCCCAGGGACTACTACTTTCCTTAATGACTCCTCCCTCTAACATGCCCTTCAACAGACTCTGCACCTCCTTATGAAGGGTAGGGGGCACCGGTCTAAACCTCTCTCAAATGGGTTCAGCGTTACCTGTTGGAATCCGGTGATTCACCACATCTGTGCACCCATAATCCTCTTCTTGGGTGGAAAAGACATGTTGCCACTTACGAAGTAGCTGGTTCAGCTGCTGTTGCTCTTCCCCTGTCAACCCATCTCCATTGAAGAGGGGGAAACTGGCATCCCCTCGAGGTGTTTCGGGCTGCTCTTGGCCAGCGTCAATGAGGCTGACCTCTACCACCCCTGGGCTGACCTCCACCATGGAGAGCTCCTGGCCTTCTTTTATGCTCCCAGGGTCGACAGCAGCAACAGTGGCCAGCCTCTGGAACCTGCTAAGATGGACAGCATAAGGGTTCAAATTTCTCACCCTTAGGGAAACCCGTTCCCTCCCCACTGCAACCAGGGCCCTAGCCACCTCTACGCACTCCTCTTCCCTTAGGGATTCCACCAGGCCATAGCATTGTCGTCTTGGGCAAGGGGGGATCTTAGCCCACACTAAAGCCTCACTGTGTGCAGGGATGGTTACAGGGTGGCGGCTAGCCAGTCTGGCTGTGGCTTGCCATTTATCTGGATAAGAGGCTGCATGAATACGCTGGCAATCGACAAAAATATTTTGCTACTTTTTACTAAAAGAAGGAGCTTTAGCTCGAGTTATGTTAGAATTCTCCCCAAAAAGTTCCCCCCAACAGTCTGCAATCACATTCATTTCTAAAATGGCTTTGTTGGCACCAATGACATCATCCTTGACGACCACAACACCACGTGCCGGGACACAGACCCCACAAACATGGAAGTCAATGACCATGTAACCCACAAAAGGTATGTTTAGGCCATTTGCAGCTTTTAGTGTTAGCCAAGACAGCTGATCCCTGCCCCTTAACTGTCGGTGTTTGAGTAAGTCCTTACAAACACTTTCACTGAACAAGGTGGCCTGGGAACGAGTATCCACCAAGCATTGAATGTTCACACCCTCTACTGTAACATCTACTAAGGGGCAATCTCCCGTCATCTTAACGTCTAGGCTGTGAACAGTGGGGTCGCTTCGAGGGGGTCCAGTCACTTGACCCGCAGTGGCCGGTACACTTAAAAATCCTGATTAGATGATCTAGAGGGGCAATGGCGGCCAATGTGGCCTGTCTTCTCGCAGCCACTGCATATTGGACGATCTTGGGGGTCCCACTTAGTACTGCTATGCAGAACTCGGGGTCTGTACACCTGGTTTGGTCTCTTGGGGGCAACATGGGCACGTGGAATGGGTTGGCTTGGGCTAAAAGAGTCTTTTAGTTCATTAAAAATTGTCTCCTCCAATGCCAATGCCTCTAATTTTACCTCGTCAAAGGTCATCCAGGGTGTTTTTCGCACCTGGTGCCAGAGCTCCTGACGGATGGAGCCTTCTTTTAGACCCATGATGAACTGGTCTCTCAGTAGGCTGATCTGCTTCCAAACCTGTAGGGTCTTTCTGTTTTAACCTTGTCATACAGACCACAGACAAGGTTTACGACCCGAGGTCTGATACAGATCAAAGATTGCAGACCAACCAAATGGCTGCTCTCTTTGTCTAAGACCTGGGAGCCAGGTCAAAAAGGTATGCAGGACACCTCCATCCCCACTCACTCTACTGCCCCCCTGCTGGGTGCAGCCCCCAATTGGATGGAGC
The DNA here is from genome assembly GCA_008933995.1 of Datnioides undecimradiatus. Classification (NCBI taxonomy): domain Eukaryota; kingdom Metazoa; phylum Chordata; class Actinopteri; order Lobotiformes; family Datnioididae; genus Datnioides; species Datnioides undecimradiatus. The sequence goes on along the minus strand of WARS01002740.1, from coordinate 248,374 downwards.
TGTTAGCATCCTGGCTGCTCCTTATCTTAGATGCCCTTCAACAGACTCTGCACCTCCTTATGAAGGGTAGGGGGCACCGGTCTAAACCTCTCTCGAATGGGTTCAGCGTTACCTGTTGGAATCCGGTGATTCACCACATCTGTGCGCCCATAATCCTCTTCTTGGGTGGAAAAGACATGTTGCCACTTACGAAGTAGCTGGTTCAGAGGAGTGTGGGACACCTCTGCCCCTACCTGCTCGGCCACCCCCCTGGTGAGCGCTGACCCCCAAATGGCACGGGAACCACCAGCACCCCGCTCCATTTGTCTAAGATCAAAGGGCCAGACCAGGAAGGAGCCCAGGCCACCTCCGTTCCTACCCCTTCTGTCTGTTAACGCCGCCGCCGCCGCCGCCAGCACTCTCAATCAAGTACCTGACCGCCGCCGCCGCCAGTGCTCAAAGTACCTGCAGAAGGAAGAAAGGACCACTGCGTCTTTTTTCAACCTGTGCAACCCACCGACTGAGCGGAACGGCCCACCGTCATCATCCGAGCCGAGGAACCGAGCCGGACCCAAAGACGAATCCCACACATCTCCCTGCTTCGTAGGCACGTAAGAGGCTTGATCTGGGCAGAGGTAGTTTTAAGTGTGTTTTCTTTATACAGTAATCTTTCTTGTATAAGTTAAGTTAGCGGACCGCGAGTCCCGCATTTGTGATAACGGACTGAACGTCCTATTATCCTATTATTTGATTTCTTTGATCGGGCATACTACGGTCTGACGACCGGAGCCCGAAGAATTTTTCTTTATGTGCTGTGTTTTCCCTTCTTTCCCCTTAACCTACACGCACATACACACCAGGTATACACCGCTGAAACCTCATTTGTCAGAGACACACGGGCTAAGCTCACAGACGCCATTAGCCGTTGTCTTTTTCAAACCTCGCAGTCATTTCCCCTGACCGAAACTCTTGCGTGACATACTCCCTCTCCTCCCTTACGTCCGCAACCTCACCCCTCCTCTTTTACACACACCCACACACACACGCCCTTGTATAATTTAGAATAGGTACACGATGGATGTTTATTGATTGAGGTGTTATTGATTACTAATTGATATCATTGATTTTAATAAATTCTGTTATGTTTAAAGAGAAGTTGTCTGTATTGTTTGTAGAAGTGTTGTCGTAAAGGCTGGTTAAAAGAATCAGTGCTCGGATTCACACCTTCATTGTTCGTCTTATGCATATCAGTATCTCCCAGGTACTGATATCTGTAAGCGAACGTTTGTGAGACTGATTTTCGAGTTGGTTATTGGTCCCTGATACCAGGGTGGTGCCCCGTAATTATTAATTCTTATTAATAATAATATTCTTTCAATTAATAATTATCTACGATAATTATTAATTTTTGCTAATAACCTGCTCCTATAAGGCACAACAAACGATGCCTATGTGAAGCACAACTTGTTTCCATTAACAGCACACCACTCTCCCACCCTTAGACACCTTCGACCCGGCCACGCCATCATCTGGGACCAGAACGTCGAAGTTGATGGACTGCAACACTCTGCCGGTTCTCTCTATTTTAGACTATTTTTAACTTGGACTTAATCATTTTTAATAAACCGTACACTTTGTTTCCCCCCCGTAAAATTAAAGTAAAATTTCACAAATGTAATTTAACAAAGTTCATGTAGCTAATGGCTAAAGCTAGTGCCACGGCAGCTAATAAACTCAACTCACGTCTTCTCTCGTCTTCTTCGCGGGATACACAGTCCACTAATCGATTCTCCGAGGAGGAAAAGCAGGTTTCCCTCTCTCCGCCGATAGAAACCGTAACTAAAATGTCTGAATATTTTGCTCTCTTGCCCAAAAAAACGATAATATCTGCCACGAAAGGTTAGCATGTAGCCACCTCAACGTTAATCCGACAGAGAGAGAGAGAGAGAGAGCACCACGCGATGGCACGTATGCCCTGATGGCGCCCGATTGGTTACTGTACATCACGTGATCTCCTCATATCATTTGATCTTGTACGAAAGGCACATTCCCCACACATGAAATAAAACAAAATACCCTTTAACAGATCTAAATAAATATGTGTACATTAATCGTTTTTTTGTTTTTTTAAAAAAATCTATTTATTGACATATTTAAGATTTTAATCATAAATCCTATTTATTTCTTCTGTGTAAGATTATTTTAAATCAAACCACCTATTTATTTGTCACATTAAAATATGAATTTATTTAAGGGCCTAGTAACCTGGGTTACACCAGCAGTAGAGGGAGAAGGGGCTATTTTATTTCAGCCAGCAGTCCCAACATCACTTGCTCCTTCCTGGTGTTTCACACAATATATGTTGGTTTAAAAAAAAAAAACAAGGAAGACAAATTTGCATTTCACACACTCAAAGTGTCTTCAAAAATGGTTGCAAAATCCAATGAAATGGTAGCAGTCCAAAAGCCCGAAATAATCAAACAAAAATAGCATAATCTTCTAAATACAGGGATAGTGTGGGAAGTAGAGTGTTGTTGCGTTCATGTCTATAAAGTAAAAGGACAACTAAAGCTGCAACAAAACCAAGAACTTCAGGGAAATAAACACAAGCAAAACAGTATGACAATGCTTTCACACTGACAAGATAACTGCTGCCTGTATTGTATGTATCAGGTGACAACAATAGCAGCAGTCTTAGTCTTCCAAATCCAAATAAACAAAGAAACCAATGAAGAGCTGGAGCTGGTGCCTCCCCCACCCACCAGGGTCTTTAAATAGACCTGCTGGGTCTGTGAGCCGCAGCTGCCTGTATGCGTCTACCATGGCTTGACCCATATGAGCCTTTAAAGGCTTGTACTGATATTTTTAGATTCAAGCTGCTGATGGATGATAATGTTTGCTGAGTTTTAATATAGTGTTTTTATACTTTGAATTCCTGTGCCAGAAAAACTGTATTTTGTGTTCCCTGTTCAATGCTTGTGAAGTCATAGACTAAGTTGACTTATAAGAAGCTATAACCCACCTATGAAATGTATTAGAATTAAACATTTGATTAGTTATACATCCCTCAAAGTTTTTTTCTGATGTTTTAATTATGTTAGAGTAAGGCCTTCCCTCACCACAGTCAGTCATTTTCCATATGAGCCATTGAATAGCTGACTTTGTGGACAAAGCTGTTTGTATGGTTTACATATACTGTTTCTCTATCTCTCCTTCTGTTTGGTTAGCTCTTTGCCATATGTTCTTCCCTTGCCTCTCCCCTGCCATCTCAACCATTCCAACCCTCCCCCTAACTTGCTCTCTCTTCATCTGTGGTTGTCTTCTGTTTAGGCAGTTTTGTTTCTGTCCTCACCTCCAATCTTTATCACATTTTCCCATAGTAGTAATTTTTATACAGACTTCCTTAATCCACCAATTTTCTTGACTGTCATTCTTTTGCAATGGCTGACAAAAGTCATCCACTTATAAGAAATGAAATGAGGAAAGAAAAGGAGTCTGCTCAAACGACCAAGGATGTAGAGGAGGTGAAGAATGAAGCAGCAGTGGATAATAAAGAACTTCCATCATCGACAATAACCAATGGTGCTGTAGCTGGTCAAAATAGAGACTTTCAGGTTGAGGCATTGGAACTACCTCCATTTGAAATCATTGCAGGGTAAGTGTCTTTTTACAGACAGGTAAGGCTGTGCATCGCTGATTGAATTCATTATTTTTTCTACATGTGTTTAGACAGATTAGATAGTTTCTCTTGGCAGATCACACCAGTTAGCAGAAAAGAGGTTCACAGACATATGCTTACACTGAGAAACACTAGTGTGGACTTGCCTGACATTAAGGAGTGCTGATGCAGATCTTATCCTATTTATGCCTAAGGTAGAAACATTTGAGGTTTAAATTTAAGGCTAAATCTGCTAACCCCTTGCAGAAACAATGTGATTTCAAAATAACCTTAACCTGTCATCTAAATAGAAAAAACAAAAACTGAAAACAAAAAATTCACTAAAATAAGACATTAGAAACATGAGAAGTCCAAACGAGTCCACCGTAAAATAGTCATTCGAAGACAATTGCAATTAGGAAACACTTCCCTGTCTTGATTTTAAGGATCTGGAAGTTGCAGTTTTCTGGGAATTTGGTCACACATGTTCATGTATGACTCTGGCATCATGCCCAAGATAGTCAGAGGTCAGAATGGTTCTTATTGTAACAGCCTAGCAGAAATGTATTTTGGTCCGTAACAATTCAATGCTTTGGAAATCAACAATATTATAAAATTAATTATTTGATATACTGGACTGGGTCAGGACTCAAGTAGCGGGATTCTGAATCAGTTCCTGTGTGATTATTTTAGTAGACAGACCTGTTGAGACACCATTACATTAGTTGAGCCTGTTTAATCTCCAAATCCTGCTGATGTTTCACGTGATAGTAGCGTGACTTTGTAAATACTTTAATGTGGCTCTTGGAATTAAGGTCTAGGTTTGTGGTTTTTAGTGACTGGAGATGAGAAGGGACTTTGAATTATTCTTTGTTGGCTCCAAGGAAAATTCAGTCCTCTCTGTTTAACTAGAAGAAATTCTGGCACACAATGTTCTGTTTAAGGCACTTGTGGCAAGTGGTGCGCAGCGGTGTACGCCAAAGATGAGGAATGGAATTTAATGAAATGGAGGGTGAACAAAAATGAAACCATGAAAATGAGTCCGACAACACCACCTTGGGAATTTCACCCAAGGAAATACTACACCTAGGACAAGTGCAGATTCGGTCCACCATAAACAGGAGACATGGTTCAATTTGTCTTTTAAAAACACTGCTTTATTACAATAAATAGTTATATTAAAAAAACCAACAAAAAAACAAAACAAAATCACATTCACTCATTAATCTTGGGGGAAGGAACGGGCAGCAGAGCTGAGGTTTACCAAGGGGGAGGGAGCTGGCCACACAGAAGGCTTCCCCAAAATAAAGTTCACCCCACTCACACATGCCTAGTGTGAGTTTATAAAAAAACAACAAAAAAAAACAAAAACAAAAACACTAATTGGACTACAAAATAAAACATTAACAGAATACACTATAAAAATCAAATAAGTAAATAAACAATCATCTAAAGGCACAAACAAAATAACCCCACCGAACCCAGCTATTTGGTCCAACCCAAAATTGAGTGAGGTTAAAAATAGTTCAGGCCACCCCAAATGTCCCAATGTTTTAACCTTCACCGGGTCCGTTGGTTCAGTCCCAGCAAAACATGCCTTAAAAACAAGCTTCTGAATTGTATGTTTACAACAGTGTTTGGGTTTACATACATAAATCTGGAAGAAGCCAATCACATTTAATAATGGCATAAACACACAAATGAATAAGGGTATTGCTAATGATGTCGTAATGATTATTAAAATCATATATGATAATCTCTTTATCTGTTTCAAGTGCTAGATTTGATAAAAATTTAGAGGGTTCAAATAAAAGGTCTGATATGGACTGGTGGTGGTTCACTATGACAAATATAATTGGGTGTAGTGTTTTCCAGGTTGGGTGTGAGATACTGAGAGCAACGCTTTTGAATGAGTAACAATTATATGAGTTATGTAATTAAGTTTATGTTTAGGGCTTACTAATAGATTAGAGGTTAGTGCCGAATATGGCTGCAACTCCACCTCGTCTGCCAGTGCCTTGTGGGATGTAAGTGTTAATATGACTGTGTTAATATGACTATAAGGAGTATATTCATTTCGGCATGTTCTCCATGACATAGCCAGGTTTCAGTAAAACTGAAAAAAATGAATGCGATCATCTGAAACTAAATAATCCACTAATGTAGCTTTAGTTATAAGAGATCTAATGTTTAGGAGTCTGCATCTAACCCCCTCTTAATTTAACTGGTCGTGGGTCAAGTCTCAAATGTGTTTTTGTATAGGCGATTGCTGTAAAGGCTCCTAAAAGCACAGAAAAGTGTGTAGAACTGCAATTCTGCCTTGTGGTCTCATCTCGGGTTATTGGTTTTGGTTTACTAATAAGCTTGAACAGATTTACAGAAATGAGAGCTGCCCCATCCAAAGTGTCATCATTGACAGCTAACGGTTTTACGTTTACGGTCAACATAAAGACTGAATTTCCACTGTGCAGAGCCGTGTCTAAAATTCTTCTTCAAACTGAAATTAAATTCAAGCCTCACCTCCAACACGACAAATAAACTAAGTTTGTTACAAGTACCGGTATCACTTAAGGAAGCAGAGAAATAGCTAAACATCTGTCATACCAAGAAAGAGAGAGCAGCAATGCAAGAGGGAGACAGAGAAACGATTGGCAACTGCTAAGCTAAAGTATTATAATTGAATAGAAATGGATAGCATGTGTAACAGGTCCCAGGCTGAGACCTGTAAACAGACAAGAGTCTGTAATAACAGGAGAAAGAATGACAGAGACTTTGATTGCTTCTGTCCAGTACAGCTTTGCTCAGCAGGCTTAATTTTTACCAACATGAAAAATATTCCTCATTTTCCATCTTTCTGTATGTTGTTTCCTGTTTTCCCAAGTTAGTTTGCCAATATAAAGGGCCTATCATAAATCAAACAAAATACCTTAACTAGTTTATAATCAGTCAGCATTTTCACTTGGTTCACAGTTTTTTAAAAAAAGTTCACATCACCATAAAATAGGTTATTTTTAGGTCCTACATTATTCTGCACCACTCATAGTGTGAATAAGGAAGACTATTGCACCAACTTACACTGCCTGCAAGATTTTCTGAGCTGAAGAAACAAAATTCAACAAAATTAAATTAAATCTAACACATAGTAACATACATTACATATTGCGACACAACTTTACATTACAAACCTGTAATAACAGGGGAAATGTGAGGAAATAATGCCTCAAACTAGAGTATTCTTCTTACAAAAGTACAATCTCAGAAATAAAGACAAACAAAATTACTTACTTACGTAATTAATTATAAAATGTGACCATATATTTTGTGTGGGTCATTAAATAAATCAGAGAGTAGCAAGAGCAGCTAAAAGGATGTGTGCTTGAGTAGAACGGGTGTGTGTTCAGCGTTCACACAGAGAGAGGGTACTTGTTTGCTGAAACAAAAATATAGGAAATTCGACCATTTTGAGCTAGAGCAGCAGAGTTACTAACCAACAGCACAAACATCAGTAACAGAAAATGAGTGAATACGTCTTATGGCAGCATATATAGTATATTTATAGTATTTAAAAAAGAAAACAAGATGAACATGAAATCATGACCTTATTATTTCAAATAAGACTGCCCTCATTGCAGATCTAGTAAAAAAATAAAATAAAATAAAAAAATTTCTGAACGTGAAAACTAATCAAATATTTCTTTAATTTATTGTTTCTTTATACAGGGACCGGATTGATCCTCTTGTCTTTAAGTTCCAGTTCAAGAATGTGGAATACTCCTCAGGTCGCAACAAAACCATCCTGTGTTACCTGGTGGATAAAGGAAACACAGCTGAAGGGCTGCTGAAGGGCTACCTAGAGGATGAGCATACTGGGCCTCATGCTGAAGAGGCTTTCTTCATACAGTGCCTTCCACACTATGATCCTGCACTTAAATACACAGTCACCTGGTATATATCTCTCTTAAACAGTCAGATGGTATGTGACACAGAGAATGTGGCAAAGTATAGAAAAAAAAGAGAAAATAACTTATTTTTAGACTGTACAACATTCTCCTTGCAATTATTATGTTTGAGTTGTTAATATTCACTTGTTTGTTTTGTCACATACTTTCCTCCCAAATGCAAAGCGTTCTGCCATTAAATATACAAAAGAAAAAAAATGCCAACATGCAGTTTGGAACTCTGATCAAATATACACAATCGCCCACTTTTTTACAAACACCCAACCTTTATGGTTAGGCTTTGTTTATATGTCATGCAGCCAAACATCCAACATGTTGTTATTGCACACATTACAGTTTAGAGCTAAACAAACTGTGGAACAATCAAGTTACAGTGTTTTTTTTTAGTTTATTGTTGACATGCCAGAAACTCAGTAATCAATCTAAAGACAGAGTAGTAGTACTCTAATTCTTCTGATTTCATGTTAGAAGAAAAAAAAAATAAAACCTTAACAGATTATGGTGTTAAATGTTGCAGTGGTTGTCTGCTGGTTATTGCATGGAATTAAATATTTATCCAGTATGAAAGTAATTAAGACTTATTCCTTATTGTTTTTTTTGGTAAATTCATATATTTCTTCTCCCTTACAGGTATGTGTCTTCCAGTCCCTGCTCTGCTTGTGCAGGAAAGATAGCTGAATTGTTGAAAGTCAGGAAAAACATTAAGCTAAGCATTTTTGCTGCTCGGCTTTTTGAGTGGGAGGAAGAAGAGATCCAAGCTGGGCTGAAGGTCCTGAAACTTTCTGGGTGTAAGTTGAGGGTGATGAAGCCTCTGGATTTCTCCTACATGTGGGACACGTTTGTGGAAAATGAAGATCAACCTCTGAACCTGTGGGAAGACTGCAAAGAAAACTATGAGTATTATCACGAGAAGCTGGCTGACATTCTACAGTGAAAACAGTAAGTTTAAAGAAAAATTAGCCCTTTTTGTTATTTTGCATGTTATAGAGCAAGATAGACTGCAAATGTGGAGAAATAAGAGTGGGGTACAGCATACAACAAAGATTGGCAATTAAAAGAAAGGTCAAACAAATTTAGTAAGCAATAATAATATATTTAGTGTATGGGTAAGAAAGCAAGGAATTTGTAAGGTGTATTATACACATGTAAGATTAAAAAGATTGTTGCTAACTGAGGAAGAATTGTCACGGCTTGGTCACGAGGAGAGAGGAGGACCCAAATGCAGACAGGGACAAGGGCCAAAAGATACTTTAACAGTTTATTTAAGGGCTTAGGCTTACGACTGGTCAAGGCAGGAAGGGTCGAAATCCAGGTAATCAGTCCAAACATGACAGGGTAATCAAAATCCAAAATTTCAAAGAACACACGGGGAAACACTAGGAATCAAGTCAGGAACATGGAGACAAACATAGTGAATAAACCAACACAGAACAAGGCAATGACACAACTTAAATAGACAGGGGAGGGCAGGAAAACGAGACACAGGTGAGACCAATAAACTAATCAAGGACAGGAACAAGTACATGAAAACATACAAGGGAAAAACTTTTCAAAATAAAACAGGAAATAAGAAACTCAACTCAAAACCATGACAAGAATGACTTTGTAATTACATCATACCAATCAAGGCTTTACTCTGAGTCTCTGAGTCAAAAAGCTTCTTCAGTAATGCTACTGAGTAATTGGGAATCAATGTCCCTCCAGGACCATTCAATGATGCACGCTTGTGAATCAAAGTAAAATAGCCCTATTGCTCCATAACCATTTATAAAATGTGTGATTAGATTCATTTTATCATTTGGTGGTGCTGCTCAAAAGGTATTTTGAGGGTTAAGTCCTGTCTCTCAAGAACAGGGTTCACTCTTTTGCAGTAATTTTGCATTTTGATTGTCAGATCTTACATGTGGTACGATCATGACATGTTATATGGTGGGATTCAAACTGTAGAATGGCCAAATACAGAATCATGTTTCTCTGCTACCTACCTGTTTTTAAACAGTCAAAGGTTCTGTATTCCCACACACAAAACTCCAGTTGCAGTTCCCTGAGCTCTGGTGTGAATAGCTAGTACAGATGTGCACTGTATCCAAAGTCCATTAAAGCTGCAACCACATGCGTTAGAGTCTCCACATGAGCTGTGAGGTCTCGTCTTGTCTGATTGTTGGTTCTTCCTTCTCGGTTTCCACAATCCATCCAATCATTTTGTGCATGTGTTGCTTTTTGTCAGGAGACATAACCCTGTCTATGCTTGTGTTTATTTTCATTATGTATTGGCTGGAAATTTACTGATTAGTAACTTGTCCAAATGTGTGGACCTTGGTGGGTGGCCTTGGTGGATGGTGTGGAGGCAGTGTGGACTGTTTTTAAATCATGCGATATACAAAATGCTTGGAGGGTTCTTGTTTGATAACCCCGAGGTAAGAGAGTGCTCCCTCTCCCTGACTACTTTTTTTTCAGTTAGCAGATAGTGTTCAACCTCAAATAGAGGTAAGAGATAAGGAAACCATTTCTGCAATGACCCTTTTAAGCTGGTAGGCTTAGATAGGATGGATACTAGAAGTCTTAGTTCTTTAGTAGTCTGCCTGTATAAATGTTCAGATGTTGTGCTTGAATATCCTTTTCCTCCATATGGTGGAAGTTGTTACTGACTTTTTAAAGGGTTTGAAAGAGTATATCAAACAAATACACAACATACTTCAATTGTATCATGCTTCAAAACCAAAGATAGCATGTCTTACACGTACAAAAACTTATCTTCGAAAGACAAAAAGCGCTGTGCTGTTGTGAGATCATCCTCCACTTTATTCACAGTAAATTGAGATAATTAGTAACACTTCATTTTACATTTTAAATTTATTGTAAAAATGTATCAATTTAAGGTATTGTATTTGAAACATCTAAGTTCTGTCTACCTTAAAGGTGACATATTATGGCAACTGAAAGCTGTTTTAAACAGGTCCTGGATGTCTTAAAAACACGCTTTTTAAATTTTTTGCAAAAAAAACTTGAAATTCAGCCTCTTAGGTGGGTCTGCAGTCTTCATTATCTATGCGGAGTTCTGAGTGGGTGAGGAGGCTATGATAATGAGGCACTGCGCTGATTGGCTGCATGAATGACGTATGAAGGGGGAGGGTGCAGAGTAGTGCAGGACCAGTCTCCAACATGGCTACCACTCCCGATGAGCAGCCTACAGCTGTACATAACAGCTGTGATCCAGAATCTGACCGCAAACAGTGGGAGGAAACGGTTAAAAAAAAAAAATTAAAACATTAAACGCAACCACAGTCTCTTCTTTGGCTGGGACAGAATATAGGCATGTGTGTTAATTTTTTCTGCCAACAACAGAGCACTTTGTATGTCTCGCTCTGACTGACGATATCGCAACACACCGCTAGCTTACCGCTGAAAACAGCGAACTTCACCTAGCAGGATGAACCCCCCTCTCAGACTACTCAGGGGAGTGGTTTCACTCAGAGGAGGATGGCCTATGTAAATCACTCCTGTCATTATGTAACGACTGTAACACTCAATCTGAACATTTACCAGTGGGTGGGCTGTAGAGACAATGCAGGACTTGTCTGCCTTCCTTATTCTCTGAGTTGGTAGACTGAGGGGACAAGTTTAAATATGTATAGGCAAGAAAAAACATGGTTTTTTTTAAGCAAAATGAATTTTGCCATCCGCTTGTTACCTTTTTCATCAAATCATGCCTTGGTGCCTGGTTTGAAAATGTTTATATTTATTGTATTACATATAACGTAATAATAATTAATTAATAATAATCTGTGTACTGTAATGAATGTACTAAATGTGTTTTAAACTCAATCTCTGTTTCTTTCTCAACACAGGAATCCAGTTGGGAATATCTGCACCATCCATCATCACGGTTCCTTTAGATAGTGATACATATTGGTGCATTCAAATATGTGATAATAGAATGAAGATGTTGCTTTTCCTACAGTGTGTTTGCAAGTCTTATAACTGTCCCTTCTGTACCCTGGAGAAAACTCTCCTCAAAACAGTAATTCAGACCCAGAGGTTTTAAACATGTAAACATTTGTGCTTTACACTGTTATTGGTATGTATGTTGGTATGCTTTTGTTTGTTTTGTCCTTTTTCTAAAAATGCATCTAAAAGTGGAGTATGGGGTCTATGGTATTTCTAATTTTAAGTGGTAGATGGGATAATGGAAAGATATGTTCATATTCAGTACCTTTTAAAGTGAAAGAAAGAGGAACTTGGTAATCCAGCTCCCTATACATTGTTGTATAAATACTTAATTGACAGCAGTTGAGGTTGAGTTGAGGTCACACCCAATCTATGCACCTTTAATTATGGCAGTCTGTTGGCTGCACTTGTGAGAGAGACTTGAAATTAACACTGTTACAAAGTGATGGGAATAAAATTGCTTATTTACACCTTGATTCTTCTGCTTCCCACTCTCCATACACATATACTGAATGCTATTTAGAGTTGTTTGTTTGTGATCTCTTGGATAACAATGAATTAGGCCACTTAACCGACAGACCCAAGTTTGTATTTCCCTTTTGCCTCCTCTCTGCTCTGTCCTTAGACCAATAGACTGTTTCTTCTGTTTACAACCCATATCATAGTAGTAGATCTTTCAGCAGTCTTCAAATAGCATCCTAAATCATTCACAGCTCCATTTGCCACACTCAGTTAAAAGGGTTTGGGTACCAATACTTGAGCAAGATAGACAGGAATGCAACATAACCCACCCTCCAAGGCCAACACAGTTGGCAGAGTAGACAGTTTGACAATGGGGAATCAAGTACTGAGGTGAAACAGCCAAACGTCCTCCTTCTTCCACACACAAGAGAATCTACATTTATAACCTTTGCTTTTAGAACATAAGGAGATGCTACACTGGGGTCACTTTACAAACTGAATACTGGCAAAACCTGACCTTATTTACTGCATCATTTTGATACTACATGCTATTATGATCATAATATTAATTTATGTTTACAATGTAATTTTAGCAGCTATCAAGTATGGTCAACCAATTTGTATGTAGTATTAAGTGTATATTAGGCTACATTAGAATTAAGATTTCATGTAATATGGTGGTTAAACGATAAATGAAGACTACAAAAAGAAGATGAAGCCAGAAAACCAATCCCAACAGGTGTTATCTATATTAATTGCACCCAGCAGTTCCAACCACAAGCAAACACTTGGTAACAGCAGTAAGGAAAAACTTCCTTTAAACAGGCAGAAACCTTGAGCAGAGCCTTGCTCTGAGTGGGTAGCTATCTACCTTGATCTGGTTTGATTAATAAGTGTAATTGTGTATAATCTGCATACCAATGTGAGTTCATAGAGTAATTAATGATATTTCTTAGTGGTAGCATATATAAGTATAGAAATGGAATTGCTCCAAGCACAGATCCTGCCTCCAGGTCTGAACTCTGGGTTGTGGTGATTTTGGTTTACTGACAAATGCAGTCTCTCCTATTAAGACCACTCTCCCTGAGAAAGTATGCCAATTATCTACAAAGCCCAAATTGCTTTCTTGACACCATTTCAAATGCCAGTGATTGAATGATGACATTCAGCTTTACATGCCATCACTGGTCAGATTTTGAAGGGGTCCAGAGAAAGCTATGGAGTTATGCATTGTTTTGGTAAATGTACACACCAACTCAACATTAATCTTGGTAACCTCTGATTGCCATAACTCGGAAAAGTAAATACATAAGGAGAGGGGGCAGAAGGAGAGACTGTCATACACAAATCTGATGTACCAGATTGACAGGGGCCTGAGTAGAGGACAGTGAGGCTGAAATCATGAAAGCTGTTATCAAGGCAATCAGCCCAGGTTTCCCAGTATTCATGAAATGCTGGAAATAAAAAAAATGACCCCACCCTTTCCCATTTGAAAACAATATTAAAGCAACATTTCAAAGAGGACAGCTCCACAGATTTATATCACTTGTTAACATAAAAGACAGTTGTGATTCTCCTCAAAACTCCCTGTTTAGAGCTATAGAATTAAAAGAGGCTGTTGCTTGCTTCAAAAAGTAGGATCGGATGTGCAGTACAGTCCTGAACTTATCCAAAAGAAATTCTTGAGGTCAGTTAGTACTGGGCTGTTAAGTGACAATATTAGGTTTCAGCTCAGACCTTACCTGGATGATCAGAGAGTGACGATGAGATATTCATAAGATGGATGAAGCAGCTAGCGTTGACTCAAAGACTGTCCAATTGTGGCGATACGAGGGAAAGATACAAGGTTATGGCAATTTAAGCTAATGGAACTGGTAGGATAAAGAAACCGACAACGCCACCCTGGGAATTTCACCCAGGGACTTTTGAATAAATATAAATGTAATGGAGAGGCACGCAGGTAAGTAATACAAGGAAGGGCAGGAGACGTGGTTCGAAGTAACAAAGGTTTAACAGGTTTATTTTAATTGCTAGTCACACAATGGATAAAATATTTTAACAAGGGACCAATTAGTCCCACTACTCCTGTGGCTGAGGTTCACCAGTAGTGAGGGAGTACAAAATACAATAAAGCACCCCACTCACACGTGACACACACGCACACAGCGAAAGGTGAAGCGCAACAAAAAAAAAAACAACGAATCCCAGGGTCACATCACAAGAAGGGAAACCACCACCACCGTCGGCTCTCAGCAACTACAGGGAGAGGGAAACCACAATTAGTCCACACTATATACACCCATACAAACTCTAAAAATATACAATCACACACTACTAGCAACTTAAACAAAAACAAAGGAAATAAAGAAACAGGTCTCTGGCCAGAGTTACCAAATCAACATAGTTGCTTAAGAATAAGGCTAAATACTAAGAGACCAACCAACTAATTCAGAAGAATACAATATACTCAAAAAGCATAAAATTGCCTGATCCCATGCAACCCCCCTCTCACACACGCTCACTCTCATCCACGCATAGCTAGTTAATGTGTGACCATTCATCCAACCCTCTTGGTCCTCACAAACATCCACTCATCCACACACACACCGTCCCGACTGGGCAACTGCCGCTGGCCTGCCGCTAAGGGACAAAGCCGGACGCCGGAGGACCGGGGCTCGAGTAGTAACTTAACGAAAGTCACAATAGCAAGCAAAGCGGCGAGTGAAGCAGTAAGCGGCGAGATGAGCAGAAAGCAGCGTGCACAGCGGCTATAGCCGGTGTAGCCGGCCGACAGAGCAGTCCCAAGCAAAGCAGCCACCGCACACCGAGGGTACGCGAAGCAGCAGTGTTCCCGCACTTATCTTAGCGTTCAAAGTCCAACCACAGGTCCCGATCGGCAGGCGTCCCTCCTGGTGAGGAGAAAGACGAGGAGGCTCTGCACTGCTCCGTACTAACCGGAGCATCTGTGGTGTGATGGTGATGTGTTCAGGATCCGCTATAGAAAACGAACAGGTGAGGTGTTTAGCACCTGAGCTAATAGGCTACGGTTGGAATTGAACATAAACACTAATGTATCCGTTCCTTGTCCCATTAGTGCCTATGGCGACAGAGAAAATCGCCACCGTCCCCCTAACCACGATGGACCACTAAAAGCACCAAATTGAACCATTTAATACAGCGGCTACAGCTAAAGCTAAAAACCAACCTGCAAACCGCACAGACGCGCACCTACCCGCGTGGTGAGCAGAGGAGGAAGCGGAAGGCCAGGAAGTGGGAGGGCCTTCGAGCCAGGAAGCAAGAGAGCTAGGGAGGAACACCACCTCCTTTTATCCCCTCGCCCTCTGCACTGATAGGCTAATTGCACCCGGTAAAGTGCAGAGCGGCTTTTACTTATTAATTGAACTGACCAGTTATATGTTTTTGTATACACTGTAAAAACTGTTACTTAGATCCACCTCAAAAAAATTAAGGCAACATTTTCCAACTACTTTTTGCAAGTTTAGTGAACTTCTTGGTATTTTGAGTTGGTAAAAATTAGTATTGTGTATTGTACTATATACTAAAAAATGAAGTAGAGTCTACAAGAAAAAGCAAAACATTTGAGTTTAACCATTGTGAAAAAGAGCAGCATATTGACCATATCATACTTAATTAAAATAAGTAACATTTAAAATAAAAAATAAAATTTTTTGATTTGAATTAATTCATGTATTCTCATTAATTTAGACAAATTATTTCTGCAATCCACCTCAAATAATTAGTTAGCATTTCCATAAATTTAACAAATTTAAGGTAATCAATTTTAATGTTGTAAACTTTTTAACATTAAAAATTATAGAAACTTCTGACCTCATCTTAAAGTGCTGCATAGAACGCCTTCAAAGTGCAATCTCTATACTCTTAACACTGACATTAAAATACAGTGACTCTTGACCTGAGCATTTTACATAACAGAACTGACTTGTGTTTAAGTGCACAGTACAGTTCCTTTTCATATGTATTAAAACATTTTAGCAAATGCATACAAGAACACCTTTAAAGTACAATCTGTGCTGTATTCTCCTAAAACATTTGACATTAAAATAAAGGGACTCTGACCTCAGCATTTGACATAACAGAACTGACTTCAGCTCATCAAGTGCCCAGCAGCTGGAGGAAGTGAGGAAGTCTGTGCTTGACTGCCATGTTGTTCTCAATTAAACTGCCCACCGAGCAAGAGTGGTGAAGCAAAGAAAACAAAAAACAAAAATACATAATCTTATAGAAATCCTTACAAGAACACCTTCAAAGTACAATCTGTACTGTATACTCTTAAAACATGTGACATTAAAATAAAATACACGGACTCCTGACCACAGCATTTGGCACGAAAGAGCTAACTTCAACTTATTAAGTGCACAGTACAGTACATCTTAGTAAGGATTAAAATATTTTACCATAAAACGGTTTATATACTAGAACTTCTGACTTGCAGCCTTAACAATTAAACATTCAGAACAATCCCACTCATTCATCAAGCTCTGAAAAACACAACAAAATGGCCGTTGATGAGTGTGAGGTCGGCGTTTGACCAACTAGCTCAGAAGTTTGTTTTTGAGTGTCATGAATCTGGAGGAAGGCTTTGGGCGCAGTGTGTCGAATCCCACAAACAGTCTTTGGAACACCTCAAACGTTTTGCAGAGTTGGGGTGGATACTGCAGGTTCAGAGCATATGTCATCCCCAGAAGCAGTCCAGAAACCCCAAAAACATGCCCTGGCCAGATTGCCAAGATCAGTAAGAACTGGGATTCCCTCAATGATGATTCCCACTGCATCTGGCTCATGGCAAACATATATCTGCATACTGTGCATTTTCAAGTCCTCATGGACACTGCTCTCTGTTTTTCGCTGTATGACATATAAACAGAACAATAAGTGGCAACAGAGAACAATCTTCAAAAGCCTTCAATAAAATCACACATTAAAAGTTGTATATTTTAATCGGTATGACATTAACCTACATATGCAATGCGGTATAATTCATTTAAACCATTATTTTACCACTTTTGACGTTTTTATGATAATGATGACGTATGTTTATGATGTTTTTAGTCCATTTTACACAGCTAGTATTACAGCTAATAGAAAACTGATTAGAAAATTCTTCAGTCTTTTATTACCAGAGATAATATCCAATCAATAAAAATCACTTCACTTTGATTTGGCCATAGACTAAAGCGACTTCATGGGGCAGTGTCAGACCAAATGCAGTTCTTCAGTATAACGTTTAAATCAGCTGCATCAAGTTTAAAAGTTTCAGAACTCTACAATGTGCAGCCGTCTCCTTAGAAATAAACAGGAGGATTTCAAAATGTGTTGAATGGTCAAATAAATATATTAATGCATTATTTTACACTGTATTTGCAGCAACAGTGTAGCTTTTTACTGCTTTTCAAACAATACTTACATAGTAGTCAGAGATGAGCTCTTGCCCACTCTTTCCCATGTATTCAATGAGGCATCTCAGAGTCATTTCTCTCTTCTTCACCACAGAGGTACTTGGATCCTAGAGTTAATAAGTGAATAACGAAAAATTGAATCTTGCAGGCAATATAACTACAAACATACAATACCATTATCAGTGTGGGCCTGTATTACCTATTCAATATTAATATTCAACCTTAAAATTAGTTAAGAGCTGTAAACAAAACTTTTTTTTTTTTGCAATATTCACCCAATTAGGCAAGACAATAGAATAAAGTACTCATTGTATTAACATGACCCTGCAATTACCAGTTAGTGTCAGTAGCACTAGCCATGTTGGATACCGGTCCTACACAGCTCTGCATCCTCCCCCTTCATACGTAATTCAGGTAGCCAATCAGCACAGCACCTCTTTATCATAGCTGCCCTGCCCACTCAGAACTCTGCATAGATAATGAATAGATAGATAGATAAACTTTATTCATTAAACTGGGAAATTTCAATGTTGCAGCAGCAATTAATTAACAAGCACCCAGCATTACAATAGACAATATACAAAAAATATTTACAAAGATAAAAAGAGATAAACATATATATAAGGAAATATATACAAAAAAGTACAAAGTAAAGAATAAATCTACTAAAGTTTCCAGTGACATGTGCCAGAAGTGTGCAAATGTCTGCTATTCTTACAGTTTGTCATCTGACACACGCAGATGAGGAGTTGTAAAGTCTGATCGCCTGTGGCAGGAAAGACTTCCTGTAGCGGTCCTTGAGACATCGAAGCTGCCTGAGCCTTTTGGAGAAGCGCTTCGTTGTCTGTCCAGTACAGGGTGGAGAGGGTGGTCGGGGTTATCCATAATTGATAACAGTTTGTTCAGTGTCCTCCTCTCCACCACTGCTTCAAAAGTCTCTTTCCTGCAGCCAATGATGGAGCCAGCCTTCCTGATCAGTTTATTCAGTCTGCTGGTGTCACTGGCTTTGATGCTGCTCCCCCAGCAGACCACAGAGGAGAAAAGTGTGCTGGCCACAAAAGACCGATAGAAGATCTCAGCATCTTGCTGCACACGTTGAAGGACCTCAGCTTCCTCAGGAAATAGAGTCTGCTGCACCCCTTCTTGTATACAGCTGTGCTGTTGGACTTCCAGCTCAGTCTGTTGTCGATGTTGACTCCCAGCTACTTGTACTCCTCCACCTGTTCTACATCCCTACCCCGGATGGAGAGGGGCCGCACGGCTGTTCCTTTCCTCCTGAAATCAATCATCATCTCTTTGGTTTTGTTCACGTTAAGCAGCAGGTGATTTCTTTCAGCCCACTCCACAAATCTGTCCACCAGCCCTCTGTACTCCTCCTCTCGTCCACCACTTATACACTCAACAACTGCAGAGTCATCAAAAAACTTCTGTAAGTGACATAACTCTGAGTTGTACTGAAGGTCAGTGGTGTATAAGGTGAACAGGAAAGGAGAACGCACAGTGCCCTGAGAAACTGTGGCCTGTCAGTCAGGTAGTCAGTGATCCAGGAGACTATCGAGGAGCCGAGACTCATCAGCCGCAACTTCTCACCCAGTAACAGAGGCTGGATGGTGTTGAAGACACTGGAGGAATCAAAGAATGTGATTCTCACCGAGCCACCACCACCATCCAGGTGTGAGTGAGCTCGCTTCAGCAGATAGATGACAGTTTTGTTCACGCCCAGACTCAGCTGGTGGGCAAACTGCAACGGGTCTAGAGATGATCTCACCTGCGGCCACCTGCGGGCCAACACCAACCTCTCTAGCACCTTCATCACATGGGAGGGCAACTGGACGGTAATTACTGAGGCCAGATGGAGATGATTTCATGGGGACAGGACCAAGGCAGGAGGTCTTCCAGAGAAGCAGCACTCTCTCCACGCTGAGGCTCAGGTTGAAGAGATACTGGAGAACAGCAGACAGCTGGCTGGCACAGGTCTTCAGTATCCTGGGGCTGATACCATCAGGGCCTGCAGCCTTGCGTTGGTTTAGTCTCTCCAGTTGGCTCCTCACCTGGCCGGTCGTCACAGTCAGGCAGGGGGGCAGGGTGGAAGTGTCCGTGGGGGGAGGTGTGATGGGCTGTAGTCCCATTGTCTGGTCCTGTGGACTGCAGGGGGGAGAGGGGAGAGATGTGGGAGCATTTGATGCAATGGGGATGTGTGGGAGGCCATGGGAAGAGTAGAAGAGACAGGAGAAGTCTGAGAGCTAAACCTGTTGAAGTAGATGTTAAGCTCGTTCGCTCTCTCCATGCTGCCCTCAGACAGCCTGCTTCTCCCCCCACATCCTGTGATCGCGTTCATTCCTGACCTCCCTCATGTTGATCCATGGCTTGTTGTTGGGGAAACAGCGAACGGTCCGAGGGGGCATGACGGTATCCTCACAGAATTTAATGTATTCTGTGATGCAGTCCATCATGCTGCTGATGTCCTTCCCATGGGGCTGGCAGAGAGCGTCCAAGTCCGTGCACTCAAAGCAGTCCTGCAGGGCCTCCTCAGCCTCCTGTGTTCACCTCCTTACTGTCATTGTGGACACAGGCTGCCGCTGGACAAGAGGGACATACTTTGTTGCGAGCAGAACAAGGTTGTGATCTGACCTGCCAAGGGGGGGAAGGGCAGTGGCATTGTATGCATCCTGTGCGTTTGCATACAGCAGGTCCAGAGTTTTAAAGTCCCCAGTTATCACCATGAAGGCGTTTGGCTGCTGCATCTGCAGACGAGAGACGGTGGTGTTAATGACATCAGCAGCCGCCTTGGCATCAGCTGATAGGGGGATGTAAACGGTGACAACTATGGCGGACATAAACTCCCTTGGCAAATAATACAGACGCAACCCAACAGCCAGCAGTTCAACGTTAGGGCTACAGAGACATTCCTTGACATGACCCGGACTCACATATAACGCAATCCCGCCTCCCCTCTTCTAATGGCTATCAGTCACGTCTCTGTCTGCCCCTGCGAGTGCAGCCATGTCTCTGTAAAACTCAATAAGCTGCACTCGTGGAACTCCATCTGCGTGTTGATCAGCGCAATATCCACTGAAGCAACACGCCATCGAAGGAATTACACCTTCTATTGAAGGGTTGCTAGAGGCAGGCATACTGGTAAAGACCCAGAGCTGCTGTAACACTCCGATTTAAAAAAAACCTCATTCAAAAGATTACAGGTTGGTACATAATCTGCATTTTGGCTCAAGATCTGCAGCGCCTAGATGTAGCAAGCACTGTGATTCAATATGTAGATGATCTGCAGCCCCAGAAAAGAACAGCGTGAAAAACACTCTGTGGCTGTGCTCACTGCTTTAGCTACCAGTGGACATAAGGTTAGTAAAGAAAAGTTTTTCCAACAGAAAGTGGAATGTCTGGACAGGCAGTTTAGCAGAAGAAAGAGACACATTGCACCTTCTCAGGTGGAAGCAATAACAAAGGCCCCACATCCTCAAACTGTGGGACAACTGCTTTCCTTTCTGGGAATGGCTGGAGACAGCCATCCAGTCATGGAATGTTGATTATGCTACAAAAAACTGCGCTGCTGGGTGCATTGATAAGATCAGCAGGACAAGCAAACACTACCACAGAATTGCAATGGACGGATGAAAATGCATTTCAAACACTAAAAGGGGATTTGCGTAAAGCCCCAGCACTAAGGTAACCCTGACTACTCTAAATCTTTTCACTTATATGTTGCAGAAAGGTTTGGTTACGCAAACGCTGCTGCTCTGTGCTTACTGGACTGTGTCGTTCTCTGTATTCAGTCCATCAATAGCAATACTCCATTACAAAGAAATGCGAGAAGTGGAAAAAGTCACCTGTCTCTTTGCCTGTTCACATCCACAGTCTATCGTCTACCTAAACCCCACAATGACTTTATAAATGAGTTTGCTGCTCTGACCACCCGTCTTTGCTCACTCTCCTCTAATATAATATTGCCAAAAGACTTAATTACACTTTTAATTTACACATGGACAATATCAACAACAAAGGACTTCACATCTTGCCAGGATAGTTTTGGTCTACATCAATATATTACGTTTCACTACCACATTAAAGGTCATGTTCTGGACTTGGTCTGCTGTTCTGGTGTCACTTTATTATTTTTACTTTTCTTGTTGTTGATCCATGTCACATGCAGCAGTTAAGGTGTAGAAAAAAATCTTCATGGACACTGCTCAGTATGATACTACCCTAATTTAGGCTACATAGAAAGACACTGAGTAAAAAATTATTATTATTATTACCAAAATCTTAAGGCGTCTTTGAGGGGTTACATGGCATAAAGACTCACTAAACTTGGCACACATTTAGTCATGGTGAAAATTGAGTCTTATCATATTCAGGCAAACAAAAAAGCCTCTTGTAGCATCCACTTAACACAACAGGATGTGTAGCCATTTTAATTTGTTTGTAGTGTGTATGTTCCATTTCCAGGCAATGTATTTTAACTCCTCCAACAGAATTAATTGCGATCATGTCTAGTTCACTAAAATATATTTGTGTCTCTGTGATTTTACAACAATCTGAAGCAGTGACCCTAAAATTATTTGAACATGTAAACAATCTAAAGATATAGTAGTTAATAGTTTTGAGGTCTAATGTATGTGTGTACCATGTCTAAATGCAGCCACCAGATGGTGGCAGACACCAAGGATTACAATGTAATTGTGCTTCTCCTGCTTTTCCTCCTCATGCAGGAAGTTGTATGTCATGTTGGTCAAGAATCTCACATAACAACAATATGCTCTTTCCTGCAAAATTCATCTATTATCAAGAACCACAACAATAATGGTGGAAAGACCTGTCTCTGTATAGTCTTAAGGTTTAGCTTCCATTCTTGATATTTGACAGCTTATTCTAAACTTCACTGGTGACTGGGCCTATTATCATTAGGACCTGCAAGCAGCAAAAGCGGCAGATGTGTGATAGTGAGATAGAGATTAGACATAACAGTTAATAAATTTATTGCTAGCTGACAAAGCAGTCCTTTTCCCTACTCTAGCAGTGACTACAGGCATCACAACATCAAACCAAGGACTGACACTAGGTCATGTTTTTTTCATCCTTTCATTCTTCAGCCAGTATTGCAATGTCAGCAATATCACTTATTTTACATTTTTGACATTTCAGGTGGTTTTAGTGAGACATGTTTGAGTGAGTAGTGACTTGCTGCTGTAGGGATTACTATTCCTGTCCCCAAAACAGCTGATGTTATATTTAAAATCCCCATTCTATCTGTTTTTTGTCCACATATGTGGGAATGTGTTTTTTGTGTGAGTCTCTGTTTGTGTCTGTGTGTGCATGCACATGAGTGTGAGTGATAACAGTAAAGAGCTAACAATAACTGCCTTTCTATATTTCTAGGCAGGATGTGATCTGTTCTGTTTTTTCAGACTGTCCACATCCTGGTTATGGGATCTCAATTGTCATGATTTAGACTTTAATATACTTCTCCTGTCAAGCTGTCAATGTATTATATGAGATGAAACAATAAGCTGCTCTGACTTGCTTGTAAACTGTTAAATTGTTTCAAAATGTCATATATTTGATATGGGTCTTCTATGACATTCATTTGATTTAAGTTTTCAGACTGACACTGACATAGCAAAAATATTATTTGTGAGCGCCAGTGAAAATTCCAAGTACATTTGCGAGGCGCCAGTTGTAGCAACCCCAGATGGGGATGGAGTTTAAGTGGCCCATCATTACAGTTTTAATTTGTAATCATTTTCATTAGTGATTCATGTCATGCATGTATGGGTTTGGGACACTCTCCTCTATCAGATATTATGGTTAGGGCTTAGGGTAATAGGATAAACTGGATAACCATGATAGCCATTGCTCATGCTCACCTGTAGCAGGTTCGGATGGGGAAATTGAGCTCTAGGGAGTTGCATGGCCGTCCCAATCCCACTACATATTAGTTTCTCGCACAATGTATGCAAATGTTTCCAAGTTAGAAAACCAAGCACTTCTCCTCAAGAAGTCATTCGAAGCAAACTTTGAACATGTAAACTTAAATGATAATTAAGATGAACACATTAAATTTGGCCTTCCCACAGTGAGATAATATTTTTTAATAATATATTTATAATATTATTCAGAATCCTTGAGAAAGAGGTTTCTCACTTAGAATTTGTCAACTTGGATAAAAATGAAGGAAAACAGAGTATTAGCACCAAAATTAGTGCATATTTGCACACTCCAGATGTTAGGAGGTGTTAGTGTTGTTTTGCACAGTGTAAAAGTCATTTTCCTCCAAAATCTTTCAGAAGAAGTTTCTCACTCAGAAACAAGTAAACATGGATGAATATAAAGGAAAGGAGAATTTTGGTTGAATACCTATATAAATTATGTGGAATGGCCAAAGGTTTGTTTGAGCCTTTTAATTTCTATTTAAAAAAATCTGTTTATCTCACAGTCAGAAGCCAAAATTAAGACTTTGTCTGGGCAGATTATTTTTAAAAGTGTCTCTACCTAAACTTTATTAATTCTCACCTCTAAGTTTGAATGCCTTGTTAAAACCTTCCTTTTCAGTTCCTCTGGGTTAAATTGTCTGGTTTACTGGGGAAAAATTATGTATTGTTGTCAAAAGGAGACAAACAAAAAACTTGTGAAACCTAAATAGAACGTTTTACACTAAAATACATGATCCTTCCTATTTATTCAAGTTTGATTGTTTGTAAACTTGTTTCTAAAGATTCTGGAGGTGAAGGACTGATTTAATACAGGTGCATCCAACATGGTGTTTTGAATGCACAGGAAAGCCATGAATAACTTTTGTGGTGTAGAATAGTAAAAATATGTAATTACACCCAATGATACCTTTTGGAAAATGCAAGTATAACTAAAAAGGAGCAGATCTCACACTTAAGGCTGTGCATCATGACAGTGTCCCTATTTTAATTGTTTCACACATGATTCCCTAAAATAAGGGGGGAAATGAAAAGATATCATCTCTTCTGCAAGTCTTGGTTAGAGAAATTGTCACCACACAGAGTTTATATATGAAGTAGGTGAATATTCAGAAAGCTCTTGGTGCTTAACCTTTTAGTTTACATTGTTCTTTACTGGCATTACCCCTAACAAATATTTAATTGATCAGACTACTACAAATGAAATGATAGTCAACCAGTGGCTTTTCCTCATCTGGGGTCACCTTTGCTTACTTGGTAATTGAGTCTTGTCAAGGTCAGACCTAAGCCCATCACATGGAGCATTGTGACAGCTTCAAGCTAATATAAATCAGATGCTCATAAAGTCAGCTGCAGTGTTTACTGTTGGCAGTAATGGTTATAAAACCCAATGGTAAAACTTCCTGGCAGGAGCTTGAGATAGCGAGGGTCATAGCCAAGGAGTGGTCACAACACACATTATCCTTCGCTATCAGTTGTTATTATTACAGCAATATACTCTCTGACTGGAAAACACAAAGTGAGGGAGGGAGATGGTTACATGCAAGAGCATTAGTTGGAGTCTGTGGTGAGATTGTTGAATATGTCATGGAAACATGTTCCAAATAAAACTGTCAGCATATGACAGTGAACATTGGTGATAAAATGTTACAGTGATCTGCTGTTGTTGCTTCTTGTGATTGTACAATGATAAAACTAGTGCGTATATATAAACTACAGGACTGTAATTTGTCTTCCCATCTTTCCTCTCACTGGGAATGTCAAACATTCTAAGATGCTATTTTTTAATATCAGTACTCTTAAACTGTGCTCTGATGAAAAGTATTTTTTTTTTCTTTCAGCACATCACACATGACATCCTGCTACATGACTAAATGACTAAAAATGTAATTGGTGTTAGAGACTGTAAAGAGTAAATTGACTGTACTTATAAAGTGCTTTTTTAGTCACAGGACCACTCAGAGTGCTTTCACACTACATGTCTGCACTCACCTATTCACACCACACCAGAATGGAAACTAACACACTCATGTGCACACTGATGCCACAGCAACGGGAGCAATTTGGGGTTCATGCTCTTCTTCTTGCTCAAAGACACTTCGATGTGTAGCCCAGAGGAGCTGGGGATGGAACCATTGATCCTCTGATAGGTAGATGACTGCTTTACCTCTGAGCCACAGCCACCCCCTTACTAAACTGGTTGACCACCTTTGACTTCAAAACAGCATCAGTTCTTTTAGGCACATGTGCACAAAGAGATTTTGTACAACAATAGTCAGGTGTATGATTAACCAGTTATACCAAACAGGTGCTAATGATCAGCAATTTCATATGTAGGTCAAAACACAACCAAAACAGAAACAGTGTGTAGGAGGCTTAAAACTGGTTGAGGAACAGCCAAACTCTGGCACCAAGGTGAGGTTGTGGAAGGCAGTTTCATGTCACAGGTCATAGACCATGGCAAGACTACGTACAGCAACACAACATGGGGTAGTTATACTGCATCAGCAAGGTCTCTCCCAGGCAGAGATTTCAAAGCAGACTGGGGTTTCAATATGTGCTGTTCAACCTCTTTTGAAGAAGCACAAAGAAACAGGCAATGCTGAGATGCAGTGATTTGCCTAGGAAAGTTAGTGCAGCTGATGACAGACACATTATGCTTACTTCCCTTAGAAATCAGAAGATGTCCAGCAGTGCCACCAGCTTACAGCTTTTTTTTTAACCATACAAGGCCAAGCAACTCACTATGCACAACATAGGAACTGGGGTGCAGAAAAATGGCATCAGGGGATCTGGACTGAAGTCAAAATTTGAAATATTTGCCTGTAGCAAAAGGCAGTTTGTTTGTTTTGTTGAAGGGCTGGAGGTACAATAATGAGTATCTGCAGACAGTGAAGCATGGTGGAGGTTCCTTGCAAATTTGGGGCTGCATTTCTATAAATGGAGTTCGGGATTTGGTCAGGATTAATGGTGTCCACAATGCTCAGAAAGATACTTAGATACTTATCTATCATGCAATACCATCAGGGAGGTGTTTAGTTTTTATTCTGCAGCAGGACAAAAACCCTAAACATACAGCCAATGTCATTAGGAACTATTCTTAGTGTAAAGAAGAACAAGTCCTGGAAGTGATGGTATGGCCCCCACAGAGCCCCGATCACAACATTGTCGAGTCTGCCTGGGATTACATGAAGAGACAGAAGGGTTTGAGCAACCTACATCCACAGAAGATCTGTGGCTAGTTTTCCTAGATGTTTTTCACCACATACCTGGGTGGATGTTATGGTGTTCACTGTGTCGCTACACCAACTAGTGGTGGGGTATCTGAAGCTGGCTCGTAACCAGAATTTTAGCTCGCAACTCAAAGCAAAAAATTGGCTGAAAAAACTCGTTAGTTGGGACGCTCGTAAGTCAAGGTACCGTTGCCCAAAAAGTTGGAATAATTTTGTTTCCAGACACATTCCTCTTTTATTCCTATTTATACACATCAGTAACCACTTTTAACCAGATATATACTTTATCAAGAATAAGTCACAATCATTTCATGAGAAGAGTAAAAAAATATTTTATTCCACAGAGCATTGATAAATTCAGTAACACAGTAATTATTTCTCAGAATGGCAATGCCTGACCATTACATTATTATGTCACCAACAACATCTTTTAGGTCTCTTCCAATGCAACTGAATTTGTCAGCTTAACACAGCGGAACCTATTATAGAAAGCCAAAGAGAGACTCAAGTGTGATTTTGCTGGATGTGACCAATAGTGGTAGATACTGTCAGGTGTGTCTTAACAGACATTTAAATCTGTATGAGAACACACACATGTAACTCATTCTGAACAAAAAGAGAATGTTATATATTAAATTCTAAAAACACAGTAAGTAAGGGTGACCACTCATCAGATTACAAGACACATACGGCTATACAAACCCAAAAATTATTACGTACTTGGTTCCTCATAGTTTAGCATATTATATAACAAATTCCCAGACCTGTGGCTGCTCTCTAGTCAGTGGAAAGCAAAAGACAATTGCTGGTTTAAAACTATAGTTGGTGTTTTTTGAGTAGCAGCAGGTTCACATTTTGGCCTTGCATTTTGGAAATAGGTCTCATCTCTCCTCCCCTTGGTTCCCACTAGACTTTCTAAGGGAGGTAAGATTACAAGAATGATAGAGTTAGGGAGGGGGAGTTGATGCCTGTGAAACCTGAAAGGAGCAGGTATCGCCACAGACGCAGGTGTGAAAACTGAGACTAACTTCTGGAGAGTGTCAGAATTGTGGTTTCATGTGTGAGAGTATGTCTTGCTAACACTTATTCTTCTTAGTTCATAAGCTCTTGTCTAAAGTAAAAGTTCTACACTGAGAATTGTATTTTAAAGAAGAAACCAAGAGCTGCTGCTTACAGAAGCACAAATGGCATGCATGTCTGAAGAAAAGAAGAATTAAAAGAAAGTAGTGGTGCATCTATTGAAAAAACACAGCTAAGTTTATTACAAAAAAATATATGGTGAAGTGTTGCAGTTTGCTCTGCCTCACAGAGACATAGCTGAATGGGAATATTCTAGTCTGGTTAAACTAGCCAGCCTCCTACTTGTGTGGGCAGACAGAGAAAATCAAAGTGGTAGGAAAAGAGGTAACGAAGAATCCTTCTTGTAGGATTTGGCTCCCTTCCTCTTCTCTAAAATAAAATTCAAGCTGAGGGGTCACTATTTTGACACAATAAAGGTCATCCAGTATGAGTGCAGATCCACAATATAGCCTTATATAATTATTGTCATTGTTATTGTACTGATAGTGGTAGCCATAGTAAGCATTCTATTGTTTTACCAAACCTGCCATTACTGTCGGCTCATTTATCATTCCATCCTTATGTAGAACTGTATATAAAAAATACATAAGCTGTGGCAGTGAATGAATAACAGGGTTCCACCTAATAAACTCTTTTGTGCAGTAGCTGCTGACATTACATTGCACAATGTTGATGTTCTTTAAATATTACCACAAGTATTAATTTTCACAGAACCGTGTTCTTCCGATTGCAAAAACTGGCAGCATTTTACAGGGATTAGGCTTACTCACTCTTCAGAAAACTCCTGAAACTTTGTATCTTCTAGCCTTCACGAGTTGTTTGCAAAGGTAGGTAGTCCCAAACATGCACAAAACCTTTGCAGCTGGGGCTGCTGGCAAGAGAAACTGATAAAATGTGTCCAAACCCCTCCGAGGCAAATTTGTCCTTCAAATCCAAATCACACTGCAATTCATTTATTTAAGGTTGGATGTTGAGGGCAGATCAGCAGCTTTGACTGCAAATGGCGAGCCAAAAACTGCGAACTCTGTCTCAAGTTCATCAAAGTCCTGACACCGTTGCTCAGACTCCCGTAGCAAACTCATAATCTTGTCTTTTTACTGATTCATGTCAGCATTAACACCAGTCCCGCGCACATCTCTTAGATGAGGAAAATGAGCACTACTATGCTACTCTGCTACTCTGAAACAGTGCGAGCCCTTGAGGACAAATTAGGAATAGCAGTTGCTTTTATTGAAAGTTGCAGTTAATTTCTTCTATGTAATTTTTGCAAAATTAATTTTGCGGGCTGGATTGGGCCCTATGGCCGGCTGGTTTTGGTCAGCGGGCCATATGTTTGACACCCCTGGCTTAAAGGTAATGATCACAAATATAGAATTAACATGACTTCCACTTACCTTGGATCCCATTTTCCTTCCAATAGTGTATCAGTAAAAAGCATCCCTAAATCTTTTATCATTCTGGGAAGGTTCCACCTGACAAGATTGTTTTGGGGGAAGAGCCCAGGCTGCTTTGTTTTTTAAACCTGTGTTTATTGGTTCTAATATGAAATGATTATAAATTACTTCATTTACAGGGTTAAAGTCACTACGTTTGGACATACTGCTGTAATTGAAGTTACATAAAATATGTATTATATTGCACTTGTAAAAGACCCCTGTATTTAATAGCACCCAATGATGAGCCATATAAAAGGGTTAAAGGGTACCATTTGGTGTTTGTTGTTGTTCAGTGGTTGGTTGTATTGGGAGTTGGTGGTATTGCTTGAAGTTGGCTGGATGTACTGGCTGTTGATTGCAGAGCTAAGCCTGATTGCTGCTGGTGAAATTAATGGTAAATTTTCCTAACCTTTGTACATTTTTTTGTAAATAAATTCTCACAAGACATGCTTTTGGTTGCACTTTACCTCCTGCCTTGGTCTCACTGATGGTTGACAGCTCTTCAGGTCAGTCTCTGTACTTGTACTTGTGCTGCATTTGGCACCATCAATCACAATATCCTACTAGAGAGATTAGACCATATCATTGGGATTGAAGGAACAGCACTAAACTGGTTTAAATCTTATCTATCTGACAGATTCCATTTTGTTCATGTTAATAATGACTCATCCATGCACACAAGAGTTGATCATGGAGTTTCATAAGGTTCTGTACCTGGACTGTTGCTGTTCACCCTATACATGCTACCCCTAGGCAACATCATTAGGAAGGACAACATACATTTCCACTGCTATGCGGATGATAGACAGCTATATTTATCTATGAAGCCAGAAGAAACAGATCAGTTAGTCAAACTTCAGACTTGTCTTACAGACATAAAGGCCTGGATGACCTGTAATTTTTTACTCAAACCTGAGGTGATTGTGTTTGGTCCTAAACACCTCAGAAAAAGGCTTCTAGAGTAACACCATATTGTTAGTCTAGAAGCCTTTTTACATTTTGCACTACCCTGGCCTCCAGTTCAACCGTGAGGAACCTTGGAGTTATGTTTGACCAGGACATGTCCTTTCAGTCTCATAATAGACAAGTCACTAGGACTGCCTTCTTTCACCTACGCAATATTGCCAAGATTAGTCTCAAAGTGATGACAAAAACTTCCATGCATTTGTTACCTCAAGGCTGGACTACTGTAATTCCTTATTATCAGGATGTCCCATTAGCTCGCTGAAATGCCTGCAGATGATCCGAAAAGCTGCTGCAAGCATTCTGATTGGAATTAGCAAGAGAGATCATGTGTCTCCAGTATTAGCTTCTCTTCACTGGCTTCATTTTAAAATTCTTCTCCTTACCTATAAGGCCTTTAATGGCCAAGCTCCATTGTATATCAATGAGATGCAAATTCCTTATTACCCCAACAGAACGCTTTGCTCCCAAAGTGCAGGTTTGCTTGTGGTTCCCAGAATTTCTGAAAAGTAGAATGGGAGGCCAAGTCTTTAGCTATCAGGCTCCTCTCCTGTGGAACCAGCTGTCAGTTTGGGTTCGGGAGGCAGACACCCTCTCTGCTTTTAAATATAAACTTAAAACCTTCCTGTTCGACAAATCTTACAGCTCTAGTCATAGTTCTAGTTATTGTGATAACTAAACCCATAGTTAGTCACAATTACTCCTTAATGCCATCTCTCAGTTATGCTGCTATAGGCCTAGGGTGCTGGGGGATGTCCCATGATCGTATCCACACTCCTCCTCTTCTCTCTCTCTCTTTCTCTCTCCTCAAACCCATTTTCACATCTGTAAACCAATTTTATATGTCATTAGCTCTGTGTCCTGTCTCTCCTGCAGTACTGTGCTTGTTTCTCTCTGGTCTCTCTCTCTCTATACCTCTCTACAGATACCTGTGGCTCCAGAGCTGTACATTTGATCTGTGGCCTGGCTCCACCTACCTGCCACTGCTACCAATTATTATTATTATTATTATTATTATTATTATTCCCACTTTAGTGCAAAAAAGAAATGATTGATACAAAATGTCAGCATAACACTTGGGGTGGAAAACAAAACCTATGCAATATCTAGCCAGTAGAATGAGGCCACTCACTGTCATAGTCCTGCTTAGTCACAGTTTTTGCTTTTCAATCGTGGGTTGCGTGTAAGAAGATGAGGGCATCAGCGTCGGCTGGGTGAAGGTTCATCCGCTGTTGGATGATGGTATTCCCAGCCACTGAGAAAATCCTCTTGCTTGGTGGTAGCTGGGACAGCCAAGTAGTGTTTGTAAGGTTTGGTCAAACAGTTCTGTCCTGTTTGTGGGCCCACCACTGCAGTGGGTTTTTCATGGTGGGAATATGTGGTGTTAACAAATATTCACAGACTTTGGCTATTGTGGAGTGATGTCCGTTTTTTTTCTCCCACAGTGATAGTGTGGCCCAAACAGCTGCTCAAAATCCTGCTCAAGCTGGACTTTTTTCACAGTTACTGGCTCACTTGCATTATCAACTGTCCTTGCTGTGCATACCCTCACCTAGAATGAAAATGAATAGGTTAACTACAAGTACACAACATCTGTGCATTTTATAACATAATTAATAGAAACACATTTTAAATCCATAATGCTGGCACAGTTTCATTCATCCACCTGTAGCTGCAAGCAGCTCTCCCTCATTCTGTATTAGACTTTTCAGGTGGCTGAAGGCAGCCTCTTTTTACTCTACTGTTGAACTGAAGATGTTTGAACCAGGAATTGAGCACACAGGCTCAATGGGGATGGATTCTGTCAGATCATCGGACTCCAGTTTGAACCCTGTTACCAACTTCTGTTGGACCGTGTTCTTGAAGGCATGTAAAAGCTGTCAGGTCAGATGCTTCAACATGCAGAGTGGTGCTGATCATATTGAAAATCACAGTATAGATGAAAGACAACCACATGTGCATATCATTGCACATTATTTCCATGGCCTTGACCAAAGGTTGCAGCACGGGAATCAGTTATTCCAGCAGCTCCCACTGCGAAGCTCTCATAGTGAGTGACTTCTGGATGGCTCTGCAAGAACAGATTGCACTGCGACCCTTTGTTTGAACAGTCGCTGGAGCATTACAAATTCCAGGACAGGACAGTCAGTCTGGAGTTTGTTGGCTCTTATGACAAGCTGTTCCTGCTGTTTCCTCAAGTGATAACAAGTGGCCACTGCCAAGTGGCGAAAGTGGCTGACACCTCTCCTTGCTGCATTGATATCCTTCATCACATCAGGTAAGACTGAACCAGTCTTTATTGCTAACTGTAGGATGTGCCGGTGCATCCCAGACCTTTGGGAAGGATCAGTTGGCTGCAGTATGTCATACATCACAGATGTACATAGCACTTGAGCCTTCAGCTCCCATTTGTCGGTGATGTAGTGAGCGGTTACCATAATGTACGACTCCATGGTGGAGGATGCCCACAGGTCAGTTGTTAGTGAGACTGGCTTTTCATTTCCTTCAACATTTTTTCATGTAGGCGGTTGTACTGGTGTTTGATAGCACTCCACAGTGTGTTGTAAGATGGGACAATGGAGCCTGGTTCAAAAAAGTGTAGTATCTCTCTAAAGCCCTCTCTGTGTACTGCAGCCAAAGGTCTAACATCTTTGACAATGAAATTCACCAACAAATTGGCGATTTGCAGCTGTCTTATCTCTGTTACAGCAGGGTGTTTGGTGAATTTGCTAATTGACTCCCGTCAGTATTGTGTGCATTGCACTTGTACTTTTGTTGTATTTCAGGATGGACTTGTATATGATGCAAGTGACAGTTGTATAGGCTTCATCTTTGTTGAAATATCTCCACATACTTGATGTACCACTGCTAGTTTGCTGCAATGACCCCCCCAGGCTCCTCACCTGTTTAAAGCATTAAAGTTGATGCGTTGATTACTCTCTGTAACCCTTAATAAGCACAGGCCCCTTCCATTTGTTATGAAAGAAAGGGTAGAAGAAAAACTTGCTGGAGGTTGGAAGAGAGTAACTGTTGGATACCTACCCTTCACCTCGTTTGGAAAAGCTGTTAGCAACCCTCGTGTTTATGAAAATTTCCTGTTGTCATTGGGAATAATTCAAGTTGGTTGTTTTTAGCTAAAAGAGTGGGTAATGTGGTATATTGACCACACAATAGCACATGCTTATGAGGTTCACTAGTTTTTTGTGTACACCAATGAGTATGGTTGAATTGAAAGGTCAGAGGTTGCACATGTGCAGTTTGCATTGTTATGCAAAAAACATGGTTGAGTAAAGTGACTGAATGCTAGCCCTGCGTACACCTCATAAATACATTACAGAAATATAGGTAATATCTTAAATATAAAAAAAAAAAAATTCTCATCTCGCCCTCCGCGGGCGGTTCCTCCTCTGCAAGCTCGGGTCCTCTACCAGAGGCCTGGGAGCTTGAGGGTTCTGCGCAGTATCTTACATGTCCCTAGACCACGGATATCAAGACACGAAAGCTCCTTACCATGCATGGAGGGTTCCACCCCAAGTCCAGCACCCAGAGACTGTACACTAAGCGAAAGGAAGGGGGCAGAGGACTGGTGAGCGTCAGGGCCACTATTCAGGATGAAACATCCAAGATCCAGGAATACATCAAAAAGATGGCCCCATTGGATGGAGCGTTCAGTGAAAGTCTCAAGCAGTGGACATCAGACGAGTGGACCCAGGAGGAACCTTCATGGGAGGATAAACCCCTGCATGGGATGTACCACCGACAGATATCAGAAGTGGCTGACATTGAGAAATCCTACCAATGGCTAGTGAGGGCTGGACTGAAAGACAGCACTGAGGCGCTCATCATGGCAGCACAGGAACAGGCCCTGAACACAAGAGCAGAGCCCAGATATACCACACCAGAGCAAGACCCAAGGTGTAGGCTGTTGCAAAAAGAGGCCCCCAAAGTGAAGTCCAGCACACCTGTGACGGGATGTAAGATGCTGGCAGAGAAAAAGCATACGGGCATAACCAGGGTGGCTTGACATGAATGTACCAAAACATCTGTGCAGAGT
This sequence comes from Datnioides undecimradiatus, assembly GCA_008933995.1. NCBI lineage: Eukaryota > Metazoa > Chordata > Actinopteri > Lobotiformes > Datnioididae > Datnioides > Datnioides undecimradiatus. The sequence continues at coordinate 214,222 of WARS01002740.1, read as the reverse complement.
TTGGGCTGGAAGTCCCCAGATCCAAGTGGGGAAACACCTCCAAAGGTGATAGGGAATGGCAAAGATCTGTGGGACTTCCAGGTACAGACTGATAAGATGGTAATGGCTAACCAACCGGACATTGTAGTGGTGGGACAAGACCCAGAGGAAAACACGTTGTGGTGGACATACATAATCCCAGGCGATGGTAACATCAGGAAGAAGGAACATGAGAAGCTAGAGAAATACCAGGCCTGAAGGAAGAACTGGAGAGAAAGCCTGGCAGGCCAAGACATCAGTGGGCGCCTGTGGTGGTCGGGGCACTCGGGCAGTGACCCCCAAGCTGAGCAATTAGCTACAACAGATCCCAGGAAAAGACAACAGACATCTCAGTCAGAAAAGCATAATACTAGGGACATGTGAATGCTGCGCCTTAGAACCACCTCAAACTCCGGACACTCTGGTAGAGGACCCGAGCTTGCAGAGGAGGAACCGCCCGCGGAGGGCGAGATGGGGAATTCATATATATATATAGCAAGTCTTAAGTTATTTCAAGAGTAGTTAACTACTAACTCAATAATACATCAGTGAAAACCAATCTAAAATTTCAAAAATGTAAAATAAATAATATTTACAACATCTCAATACTGACAAAAAAGAGGGCAAGAATGCCAACACAAACATCAACTTGGTCAAAGCCAGTGATGGTTTCTCTACAGAGCACTTTTCTTGCGAGAGTGCAAGGCACTGCGCTGTCACCAAGCTGTGAAGTTATCATTGTCTCTAATCTCTATCTCTCTATCACACACACAAACATACATAGACAGACTCAACAAAATTTTTTTGAAGATGGCATCATACTACAGTGAATCTAGACAATTCTCCAGGAGGAGTTCATTAAGATGCAATGCCTAGAAAATGTAAATAATTGTACATTAAATCAAAAACGGCCAGCTTCCTGATGGGTGTAGGGGGGCCTCCAAGATGTCTAGACATGTGCCTACCAGATTTCTTACATTAAGCTGGTCTGGTGTTGGGTGCTCTATCAGCCAATTAGCCCTATTATGCCCATGATGATCAGGTCATTAGTTTAGCCCACTCCTGACATGTGTACTGGGTTTAATGAACACCAGCTTCCATTGCCCCAAAAATAAATAACTTTTCTTTTTATGGCAGAATGATGACTGCCATGAATATGGTTGGGATTCAAAAGCTTCTAGCATCAAATCAGGTCCTAAAGACTTTTTAAAAATTTGGCCCAGCGGATCAAATTTAAGTATCTAGGAGAGAATAGAATATCTTAACATTAAATCATTTCTAAAAACTGGGAAATGCATGAGAGTATAAGAGTACCGGAAAGCATATATAGTGTCGTGACCTGGAAGGCAGGATAAACAGGTTTTTGTTTATCCCCACTATTGTTCATCTCCCTCAGCACAAAGGGGGACTGGGTGTGTCTATTCTTCTTTTCCTTGGAACAGGCACCAGCCTCAGCCCCAATTCCTTGTCAGGTAAAAATCACACTCTCTGTGATGAGGGACTCTTAGGGCAGAGACAACAGGTTTAGCCAGACTGACGCAAGGATTTTATCTGTTATTACCCCACTCAAGTGCATTTTCATCCTTTACTACTCATCTCTACCTCTTAACCCCTACCTAAATACCCCTCTCAGCCAGAATGGCTTTTTCACTCAACAGTCAGATTCAAGCTGCCACTTGCCCAGCCACGGGATATCAATGGCCCTGAAACTTTGGATCTAAAAAACTCTGAACTCCAACTAGGTTCTTACAGAGCACAGTAGCATCACATTGGCAGCTGGCATGTGCGTCATAAATGGCAACAAATCGGACTAATGCATCTCTTTGTGATATTCCTATAAATTAAATCTGTATTAAATGAGGGTAGAACATGATTATTCTTCAGTTTTAACACTGGCCTTTGTTTATGAGATAAGTGTTTCAATGGAAATTATGATTATATGAAAATGCATATGAAGGTGGTGTTGAGAGCCTAACCCTCCGTGACTGCATAATAAATGATGTAAAATGATATTTGTAAATTATGTTACCTGCTGACAGACTTTCTGACTAATTCTTACTTAAAACCCAACACAGGAAAATAAAGAGACAAAAGCTGATTGTGAATATATATTTTTTATAATAAAAATAAAATAAAATAAAAGGTAGTTGTTCGCGATCTGTTTGTTGCTCAAATCATTACTAAACTTTTGCTAGATGGTAAGCCAAGAGTAAACCTTACCTGTTTTGTGACACATCAAATCTGTCTGATCATGCAGTGTCCAATCAAATAAATTATATCAATATTAAGTTTGTTGGCAGCAAAAAAACTTCAATAAAGGATGCACCTATGTTTTTTCTTGATTATGGCTCCACAGAAATACCTCCCTTGCCTCTTGATCCTTGCTCCTCAAAATATAAAACTTTCTAAACATCCTTCAGTACAGCTTACTCATTCATAGCTGGTACTTAGTAGGCTTAGTCACATAATAAAGATCTTGAAGAAATTATTTAAAATTCCTAGTCATTCTAGTCATTCATTTAGATTTAGATTTCTTTTTAGTAGTCCCACACAGAGAAATTTCAGATGCCTACAGCAGCAGGAAAAGCCAGAAGAACAGTGCACACCAGAAAAAAAAACAAAAGCAAAAACAAATATATATATATGAAAAGAATTTTATATATATATAAGAAAAATATATATATAAATAAAAATATAAAAAAAAAAAATATATATCAGTGGAAGAGAAATATATATATAACAGACAAACAAAAATATGTAAATATGTAAATACCAGTCAAAAAAATATATGTGTTTACAATTATTGCACATATTGATATAGTTATTGCACATATATCTGTAGATGCATGTGGTGGTTGTCTACTGAGAGAGCAGGCTTGATTGAACAGTCTAACTGCAGCAGGAAGGAAGGACCTGCGGTACCTCTCCTTTAGGCACTGCAGATGGATCAGCCTGTCGTTGAAGGAGCTCTCCAGTGATGCTACCGTGGAGTGTAGGGGGTGTGAGGTGTTGTTCATGAGGGCTGACAGCTTTGCCACCATCCTCCTATCTCCCACCACCTCCACTGGATCTGGGAGCCACCCCAGGACAGAGCTAGCCCTCTGACCAGCCTGTTCACACTGCTCCTATCCGCGGTTGTGATGCTGCTGCTCAACAGCAGACTAGTCCGTAAAAGATAGCTGATGCCACCACAGAGACATAAAAGGACTTCAGCAGTGCTCCCTGCACCCCAAAAGACCTCAGTCATCCCGCAGCAGATGAGGAACTGCTCTGGCCTTTCTTAAACAGAGCATTTACATGGTTTGACCAATCCAGTTTATTGTTCAGGTGAACACCCAGGTATTTGAGTCCACAGTCTCAATGTCCGTTCCCTGGATGTTCACCGGTGTGTGAGTGGTTCTGTGCCTGCGAAATCACCACCAGATCCTTGGTTTTCCCCATGTTGATCTGGAGGTGGTTTCGCTGGCACCAGTCCACAAAATCCTTATTGAGTTCTCTGTACTCCCTGTTGTCCCCGCTGTGATGAGGCCGACAACTCTTGAGTCATCAGAAGAGAACTTCTGCAGATGAGCAGTTGTTGTAGGTGAAGTCTGCAGTGTAGACCGTGTATGAAAGGAAGGGAACCGCCGGTCCCTTGAATTGCTCCCCATACTGCAGGCGACAGTGTCTGATAACACACACTGTCCGTGCCTATACTGTGGCCTATTGGTCAAATAATCCGAAATCAATATGTGAGGTGGTGGTTGACCCCGGCTTGCTCAACTTATCCCTCATGAGTTTGGGCTGGATGGTGTTAAAGCACTAGAGAAATCATAAAATATGATCCTCACAGTGCTCTCAGCCTTCTCAAAGATGAAAGGGTGCTCTGTAATGGAGAATAGATGACAGCATCATCCATTCCAGTCGAGGCTGATAGGCGAACTGCAGCGGATCCGCCGATGATGACCTCACTGAAAGTTGTAGATGGATAAGGACCAGCCTCTCCAGGGCCTTCATCAGGTGGGATGTAAGGGCCACTGGCCTGTAGTTGCTGAGATCCTTGGAAAGCGGGGACTTTGGCACAGGTACCACACAGGATGTTTACCAGAGCTGTGGTACCTTCCCTAGCTTCAAGCTCAGGTTAAACACATGCTCATGATCCCACCTGTGCCCCCAGTCTGCACAGGACTTCAAGACGCTGAGCTGATGCCATCTGGGCCCCGCCGCCTTCCTCGCCTTAGTCCTCCTGGGTCACTGCCTCACCTGGTCTGTGAGAGGGAGAGATTGGAGCAGGGGGTGTTGTGTTGAGTGATTTGTAGGTGTGGAGGTTGGTGATGACTGATGATGAGAGCTGTGAGAATGCTGGTTGACTGAACCATTGAAGGTGTGAGAGGGGGAGGCCGAGGCGGTGTGTAGTCAGCAGGGGGGGTGCAGACAGGGATGGTTGCAGCTGTGTGGGATATGGGTGGGGGAGTTGTTGATGCCTGCTCAAATCTATTGAAGTAGATGTTCAGGTCGTTGACCCGCACATCCCCCCACTGGCTGGGGAGTTTAACACCTTGTGACCTGAAATGGTTTTTGAGCCTCAAACTCCTGGTGTTGTTCTGCTGCACCTGTTCCTCCATCCTCCTCCTGTAGCAGTCTTTCCCCTCTCTAATTTTCCTTCTCAGCTCCTTCTGCACTCCTTTCAGCTCCTCCTTGTTTCTGACCTAAAAGGCCCTCTTTTTTGTCATGAGCAGAGCCTTTATGTCAGGTGTAATCAAGGTTTGTGTTTGGAAAAAGCGGCACAGTCCTGGTGGGCACAGTGTTTTCCACAGAAGACTATATAGTCTGTGATGCGTGAAATTGAGACTGTCAGTGTCCTCCCCATGGTCCTCATAGAATACATCCCACACAGTTGAATCAAAACAGTCCTGAAGAGCTTCTTCAGCCCCCTTGGACCATCTCTTCACTATGCGGGTGGTAGTCGGTTGTCTGTGTACAACAGGCCTATACACTGGCTGGAGGTAAACCAGGTTATGGTCTGATCTACCCAGAGGAGCGAGTGGAGATTATGTGTATGCCTCTTAGTGTTGGCACACAACAGAATCCAGGGTTTTGTTGTCTCTGGTGTGGCAGGTAATGTATTGGGTGAAGGTGGACGGTGTGGCGGATGGAGGCATGATTAAAGATCCTCAGAATGAGGTGGAGGCGTGTGGGTGCTGTGTCTGCAGCCTGCTGGTGACTGAAAGCAGGACATCACAAGCTGTGCTGGCGTTGGCAGAGGGGGGAACATACACCGCTACCGTAATAACATGTGAAATTTCCCGTGGTAGATAGTACAGCCTCATACCAACTGCTAACAATGTCCTCACTGCAGAGTTGTTTTTTAATAGTGTTGTGTCCAGGATTACACCATCTATTGTTTATAAACATTGCCAGACCTCCACCTGTCCGCCCTCACCAGTTTAAATCCCTCTACCGCTGTGTCTGAGTCCGGGTGTAGTGATGTCAGCCATGTCTCCGTGAAGAGCATGATGTTACATTCCCTGTAGTCCCGCTGGTGCCAGGTCGCGCCTGCTTTCTTCCATCTTGTTGGGAAAGCGTCGTACATTCCCAGTGATGGCCGAGGGAAGGACGGGTTTGTATACCTTCTTCCCGACACGGTGTGCTTTCCCTACACGGTATCCCCTTCTCCTCCTCCGTAGCTCGGGGGGATGCAGGGCCTCTCGGTGATCAGCGCAGCAGTGGTGCGGAGTGCTAAGAGCCGGTCTCTACTGTAAACAATGCGGTCCTCATCGTCTCTGTGTATCCGGCGCGTTGTCCATATTAAAGTGTTTGAAAAGTGACGAAAGGCCTGAGTAAACTTCATGCCTGATGTCCATAATGTAATCGAGACCTCAAAAGATTGAACACACTGAAAAAAAACAAAACTAGAAACATAAAAAAGTCTGAAAAACTTGGAGGCTGCTGTGAGGCAACCGCTGGGTGGAGTGCCATAGCGTGATACCATGCATATTATATTTTATTTTATTTCACAGTAGAAATAAACTGTTGCTTTTCTCAGAGTATTACTACAGGACTAGTACACTAACCTGCAAAGAAAACTAGAGCCTGGTAATAAAGCTTTGTCTTTGTCACTGTAAAGGGTTTCAATGAGGGGTTAAGAGATTTGGTGACTCTCTATATACCCCTCATGCCATTTTGTGACCTGGAATCCTGATGTTAATAACCTCAGGAGATGGTGAACATATGTAACTTGTGCATGACAAACTAAGTAAATTCATTAAAGTCCAGGAGATATATGAAAGCCATTCTGAGGTGGTAGGTTGGAACAAAGTGTGGCTAGGCTAAAATATCCAGTCATGTTGGCTCCATGGTGCTTTAAACTTACATTGCCAAATTATGTATTGGCAAAAGTACAAAAAGACTCGCGAGGTAAGGAAAGTATTCTTTTCTTGAGATTGGGTGTACAATTCTGTGCCTGATACTAACTAGACTACCCCTTGCAGGAGCTGGTTCTCAAAGAGAGGGAGGAGTGACAAAGAGGGGGGGGGGGGGGGGGGAATTTGTTTTATTTTATTATTATTATTTATTTTTACTTGAAACTAAACATCTTCTACTAGACACCCAGAATACATAAAGTCTGAGCATGAGCATAATGCATCATGTTACCTTTCAATAATTGGTTTGATTTTAAAGATGTGACTTGATTTGGGCTCCTCCCTCTGTGAACTGAGACTGGCCTTAGGCTGGCATTTTGTAACAAACTGAACCTCCCTTGTGCACTTGCAGGTAGCAGAGTAGAAGTTTAACAAGATCATTGCCAACAGGAGACAAATATAATTTTTAACCACACCAGGAAACATCCCTGGATATTGATGTTATAACATAAAAATATAATCAATACCAGACACAAATACTTTGTACACTATAGCCCTGCAGCTATAGTTGCAGCTTTTAAAGATAACTCGACTTATACTCTTCTGTACCCCTCAAGCAAAGATTATGCACATATGTACATAAACCCATTGTTAGTTACAATTAGTCCTTATTGCCATCACACTGTTATACTCCTATAGGCCTAGGCTGCTGGCAGGCATTCCATGATCGTCTCCACACTTCTCCTCTTCTCTCTTTCTCTCTTTCAGACCCATTATCACAGTCGTAAACCATTTTTACATGTCATTAACTTTGTGTCATCTCTCTCCCATAGTCTTGTGCTCTGTGGCCTGGCTATTATTATTATTATTGTTGTTGTTGTTGTTGTTGTTGTTATGCTGATAGTAGTGGTAGTTGATTTATCATTCCATCCTTATGTACAACTTGTATTGTGCTGCTGTATTTTCTCTCTGTCCTCTCTCACCCCTTCTGTCTCTCTTTCTCTCTCTTTCCCCCAATTGGTCAAGGCAGATGGCTGTCCACCTAGAGCCAGGATCTGAACCAGGGTTTCTGCCTGTTAAAAGGAAGTTTTTCCTTGCCACTCTCACCAAGTGCTTGCTAATATTGGAACTATTGGGTGTAATTAATAGTAATGAGTATGGTCTAGACCCGCTCTGTTTGTAAAGTGCCCTGAAATGACCTTGGTTGTGATTTGGGGCTATATAAATAAAACTGCATTGAACTGAATTGAATAGAATAGAATATGTACTGTATGTCTTAATGTTGAGAGACAGAACAGAACAAGGAATGGCTTGTTATTTAAGGCCATTTTTTAAATTAATGATGATATTTCATATTTACATTTTTATGGATAGATTGAATCTTGTTTTCACCCTGGAGGTGAGGGTTCCATCTGTGGAAGTAATAGGTATGGGCATATCTGATCATAAATGAATAGTTTTTACCAACAAAATGTATGACAAGTGCTGTACAACCTCACTTTCCGTGGTCTTGCATTTTAATAAATATATATAGTATATAGTAAAATTATTGTTATTTGTTTGATAACGGGCCCCTGTGAAACTGCATGAAACAGGAGTTGCTGTCTCAGTCTGTACATTTGGTTGCGATTGCATATTGAAATTAAGAATTATAACTGCTTGGATTAATTTGTAGTCCATAAATGTTTCTTAGTCAATTAAAGAAAAAGAAATGAAGATATTGCCAATCAAACATCAAACAAGCACTGTTGCCAGGCATATAGAGGTAGTATGGTGGTGAAGCTTTGATCAAAGATGTAGGACAGGTAATCAAAAGTATATCAGGCAGAAAATCCATCATGGCAGAAAAATGTATGATGCAAACACACATGGCCTCCATCTGTTACACCATATCATATAGACACATTAATTGTTTTTCTACTCCTTCAGGTTGCCAAGAAATTTGGCAAAACATTTCAACATTTCTATAAGATGGCATTATCAACACCATATTTAAATATCTGATTCACAAATGTATCGGGAATTTTCTAGGCATTACAATTTGACATATGTATCATGTTCCATTGTTTATTGCTTATTCCCCATAGACAGCCATTCAAAGGAAAAAAAAAAAACATTTACATTTTAGCTTTGGAACTATGGTTTTAGCGACAGACATATAGTAATAGTAACATGCCAGAAAATGCATGGAAGAAAAATATCACATTATAATGAAATGATAAAGAGACAAGAGATCATGCAGTTAGGACTTCAGCAATCAAAACAAACTATGGGGATAACTTGCAGCAATCACACAATAATAAAGGTTTGGATAACAATCACTCTTGTTATTGTTATGTTATTGTAACATTTAAATGGCTTTTTGAGGATTGAGGCTTGGTTTTAGAGTTAGGGTTACAAATTGGATAGGATAGGGTTAAAACTGGGTAAACGGCTAGAAAAAGCATTATGTTTCATTCTAGGTAGAGGGATGAATTGGACTGTGTGGCACACAAAACGAAAGTATGAGAGGTTAGTTTAATAAGTAACTGTGGGGGAAGGCATAATGACTCTCTGTTTAGCTAGTGACAATGCACTGAGATCACCGCAGTAAAATTCCACCCCTCCCTCGCTCACTTGTGTATTTTCTGGCACAGATTATGAAGTTTCCAGTAAGCTACGTGCTACACACACATCCTGGCCCGTAGCCAAATCTACCTGCTAGACAGGTATGTTGACCTAGTAGGAGGAGAGCAGAGCTCTCACCTCACTAAGGTGTGTTTGTGTGTGTGTGCATGTGTGTGTGCAGCAGGCATGCTTGTATTTTTGGAGTGCTTGTTTCTGCTTCTAAATTAACATGTCTAACAATGGCAGTAAATGAGGATTAAAACAGGTTTGCAGTTGACAGAGCTCTTAATTAAGTTACATTTAATTAAGTTAGATTTAGAATGACCAGGCACTCAAGGAACTAGTTTGTGTGATGGCACAAATATGTTTCCTTGCATAAAATATGTTAGAATATTGTCTAGTTGTCTAGTGATCAAAGTGCAAGTTTTCAATATCTTACCAAGCTTACATCCCCACCACCTAGTGACTTTTTTTAAATTCCTTTTTTTTAAATTGTGTTTTTTTCTCTTACTTTTTTTGTGAGCTATAAACATGACACTAGTTCCTGTTTTGCCTTCTACATTGAATTCAGTGCAGACAGGCCAGTGGTGGTGGCAATCACTGTCACTGAAGGAAGTAGTATACAACAGTAAAACCAACCAGATATTATCATGTCATCTCTAAACAGGCCAGACCTGCTGTAGCCCAAGCTGGAGCCAGAAACTGTCTTTGTCAGACAGAGGTATGTTAACCACAAAGCTCAATTTTGCTGCTTCACATTTGAAATCTAACAATGGGAGATAGTGTGTCTACAGTAACAGATATCACAAAGACCATTTAGTCATTTGTGCTCACATACATACACACAGTGATCTTTACCAATAGATCAAGAGGGGCTGTCTTACCTTTACCCATGCATGTTGACTTTCACACAATGTCACATGGTTCATTTGTTAGCTTTAATGCAAGTGTTGGGTTACATAATGCCATCAGATGTGCAGTTGCTAATTCCGCCAGTTAAAATGTGACTTGCATTGTATTGTGTAACACTGGCATTTTGTAAGACCATTCTAGGACACAGGTCTTACAGTTTTTTTATGGCAATACACTTGGATCAACATATAGCCCATGTGGATTCTTGGTGCATGGCAGCTTTTTATCGGTGGCATTGCTTCTTTTTGCCTGTGGCATTGCTTCTTTTTGCCTAGTGGTTCAACCTCCAGCTCCATGCCAAAGTGTCCTTGGGCACTGAACCCCAAATTACTCCCGAAGCTGTATCATCAGAGTGTGAATGTGTTAGAATCCTTAGTTTCCTTAGTTTTGTTTCGTATGAATGAGTGAATTCTGACTTGTAGTGTAAAGCTCTTTGAGTGGTCAGATGACTAGAAAAGCGCAATATAAGTACAGTCCATTTACCATTCATGACAGGGAGTGCAAACATTTGAGCAGCACTAACAAGTAAATATCAATATTGCAGTAATATTAGTGTATTTTATTTTTTTAATGTGAATATTTTAAGGAAAGGTAGACTGGTAGGCTAGTAAAATAGAAACTAGCCCAGAGTGAGAGTGGCACAATTTCACAAGACGTGGCACATAACAACGTGCCAGTAAGACTTAGTCACCATTTTTATGGTTTGCACTTTGATTTGTTTTTGTTTTCCATGTTTTGCTGCTGGGATGATGAAGAATGCTGAGGATGTTGTGATCCATCTACTGTATGCGGTTCTGTTTTTTGTACCCATACTCTAGCACTTTTAAGTTTCTAAAATTGAATATAAGGCTTTTAATTATTGAACTATTGCTGTATATAGAGTCAGCCCTCAAAGCGTACTTGTGCTAATAAGAAAAGCAGCCTGTTTGAAGATTTAGGAATATTTTGGGACATGTTATATCTTAATTACAACATTTTAGAGGTGATAAAATGACATGGAACAACAATACATAAAGTTTTTTTTGAATGAAATGTAGAACTTAAGAAGATAGTAGATAGTAAGAGATAGATAGTGAGAGATGGTGACCTTGGCTGGATATTAAAAAAGTCACCATTGGGGCATTATGGTGTCCTGTGATTCAAACACCGTCACTTTGAGTCTGTTCCAGGTTTTTGTCTATACTTTTTCAATCCCATAAAGGCAAAAATGCAAAAAAAAAAACCCTCCAGTAAAAATATTGTTTTCTGATAGTGGTGTGATTTTTAATATATTATATTTTAATATATCTAGTTCAGTCAAAAGGTGATGGACAAGATGACAGATTTCTGTCCAGTGTCATGGCCATACAATTCAGAGTACAGATACGTTTTTCTAATTCTCATCTCATCTACCCCAATAGTAACATGAACAGTCCAAGTGACTTAATTGACACATATTACTCATCCAATAACTTTCATTTAATAACTCTAATTAATAAACTCAATAATTACTATGAATTAAACATTTTCAGAGCTACAAGGCTGCACAGCCGACACAGTTTTAGAGTAGCAAAAATGTGTGTCAATAGAATATAAAATAGAATAATTATTCAGAATTTGAATGGCATAGTATATTGCATTAAAAACTGGTATTCAGTCAAATAATTAATTAACAGAGCTAAATATTAAACTGAATCTTAGTTGCAGCTTCATCCATAAAGTATGTCTGTTTTACCATGCATCAAGTCCTACAAGGCTATGGGGAAATGGGAATAAGGGAAATCAGAAACATTGGTGCTGATTTGCAAAAAAAGAAATTCTGTGATTTAAACTTGATTGTTCTCTTTCAGTGAGTGACTCTCTGACAATGACTAACCCTAAACCTGTCTCAGAGCAGAATTTGAATTGTGACGAATGTGGAAGTATATAGAAATATTCAGTTGAGATCAAGTACAGTCTCCAAGCAATCAAATTCTAATTCATAATAAATAAATTTCAATTTACAATCTACAAAGTACACAAATATACACCATTTTTACATCTCCCATCCTTTACACTGTTTACAGATCAGTTCACTGATTCACCTTTGACAAAAACAGTCCCAAAACATGGAGTTTATACACGCAAAATTTATTTTGATAAAGCAATATGACATTAATTCAGAGATATCATAATGATATGGAATTATTTCACACACTAATACGTTAACAATCCAAGGTGGATGGTAGCAAAGTGAATTAATTACATCAACGTAATTAATTCACTTTAATAAAAAACATGATACAACTGATTTCTGACAGATTAATACTTAATTAATTGATTCTACATGTGATTATCATATATAAGATATGATATAGTTACACATGAACTACTTTTATCAAACGTTATACACACTTTATAATAAGTGATACCTATAGACATGTAGTGCACATTGTTACTGTATTAACGTGAAGTAGCATCACCTACATCTATCTTTCTGTTTTGTCTTTGTCCTTCAGATTTACTTTACCAGCTGCAGACTTTTCCTAACATGGCTCTATGTTCAGATCCACAACTGATTTAATATTAGCAAGGAAAACTGATTGGAAAAATGTTGCTGTTATAAACAAGACAAGACAGACATAAGAGCAAGAAAAAAGGAGAAAATATTTCTAGTGTCATAATACACCACAAAATATACCTAAATAAACTCCGTGTGACAGATGATGAATTATTCCAGTAAACAAACTTTAATTAAAAAAACATAGAGGGTATAACTGTAAAAAGTTTTGTAAGCACTTGAAAAAGTCCATTTTAGTTACTATGCATAAATTTCTGTTGTGATGCCATGGAAAAACAAAAGACATTACATTAAAAACATTACATTATAACATTATTATTGGTTCATAAAACCTACTAGAGCCAAAAATGCTGGCTTACATTTTCTGCAACACCTTCCTTCTTAGAGGAAGTTAGTGTCTTAAACATTTGGGGCAGCAAGGTTTTTCCAGACAGGCCACACTGGTATTTCTTGTTTATGAACAACTGCTCTGATTGGCTTTTTGGTTTCTACCCACTCAGTGACTGATACCTCACATGCCCATGCCAACCTCCTCAATCTTCCAGCCACTGGAGTTCTTTCCAAACTTGTATACGAGCCTTCGGCCGTCAACCCGCTCTAGGATCTCCCTTTTATAGTAATACCTGGGGGAGGAGGATGGTTAGTAAGTTAGTTAGTTCTGGTTTTACATAATCAAATGCTGGATTTCCTGGAATTCAGAAAACTGAAAATGACGTTTCCAGTCTCTTTTATAATACCATTTCACTGTGACCAAATCAGATTTAAAGGTACACTTCATAAGTTCTAAATGTAAGCTCTGCCTATTAGCTTTAATAGGAGTATTATTGAGACAGTCAAAACAGTTCTGTAATGTCTCTTTGGCCTATTGTGGGCCAGAATAATCCTGGCTTGGAAAACTTAGATTTAGAGCATAAAACCAACTGTGTTAAGCGGGCAGGAGGGTGTAATGAAAGGCCTGATGAAGTAGCATTAAGGGAGGTATGGGAGCTGATGTTTTTGGAGCTTAACACATACTTATATCTATCTTGCAGTGTAATACTAAATCACCAGAGAAAGGTAAAACTAGACTGAATTGGTTGTCTGTGCTGGAAGATCTCCTTATTTGTACTAAGGCAAATTTGTTAGACTTTATGTTTTAGGCCAAGCCATAACGTCACTGACTTAGACCATAAGAATTAATTCGAGATTTAGGCAGATACAACGAAAAGCTTGTGAAACTATTTCACTATTGGACTACGATCTAAACCTTCTCTTTAAGTTCCCTGAGATAACTGTTAGGACTTGGCTTTATATGACTTAAAACTTGCATCTAATTCTTCAATACTAGTTGCTACATGAGCTCACCTCATGGCACGACTCAGTTTCTCGTATGTCATACTGCTGTTTTTCTTCTTCTGGCCCCACATCTGTGCCACTGCCTCAGACTTGAGGAACTTAAAGACACCTTCATGACGGTCCTCCCACTTCATCAGTCCCTGGTTTCTCTCTGGGTGGATGAGAATGTCCCGGATAAACTCCCATAGGTGAGTGCCACGAGGCGCTGTAAACAGTTGAGCACAATTAGCTAAATGTGTGCATATGGATGCAAGTCAAATAGAAGTTCAAAGTACAAAACAGCTCAGTAGTGGCCTTACAGTGCTTGCTTTTCTTTGAATTGGCATAAATGCTGCTGTGCTCTCTGCTGAGTTTAGGAGGTCGACCACGTGGTCGCTTCAGTCGAGAGTCTCCTTTTTCTGTTTTGATGCTTACATCTGTCAGCAGAACAGTTAATTGTCAGACATTTACTTGATCTCACTTTGACTGTCAGCTGCAAGTAACCTTGCATATAATGTGAGTGTTTCTGTTAACTCACTCAAACTTAGAGGACAGGAGAACTCTGGGTCTGATTCACCACTGCCAGACTCTGGTGAGCTGAGCCCTGAGAAGCCAAACATACCACCTAAGCACATGAGAGAAATGTTTACGTTATGCAGAATTCTGGAGAAAATGAGATACAGACAAACTGAGCAAGATGATAGCAAACATGAGAAACACGAGGATGCAATACTGACTGTTGGAGGATGAGCTGTACTCGCCATCAGACTGATTATCAGACAGGTACTCATTGTCTCCCAGAGGTGTCATGGGCTCCATAGCCAGACTGGCCAGATCATAATCATCTCTGTAGTCAAACTCTTTCTTGCTGATAGCTCCGTCAGCTGTTGGTAGGAAGTAGCAACATTAGTCCTATGTTGTCCACACAACATTAACTCTGTGTATATAAAAATCTTTAGAAAACATGTACCGTGGCCAATTTTAATGGTGCTAAGCAAAGGAAAGTTTAGGTTGTCTAGGAAGTTGTCCAAGAGCTGACAGGTCTCGTTTAGCTCTGGTCCTGATAGGCTCTGAATGTCTGGGAAGCAAAAAGGAGTAGAAATAAAGCAGGGAAGAGAACCAAATGATTTTGAACAAAGCATGTGCATGTAATGATGTTGCTGGATTCTGGGAACAAAGGCCTAATACCTCTCTATGTTTTTACATCTGCTTTATGGACCTTGCATTGAATTACTATTTGTTGTCTTTCCTCTCTCTCTCATTCTCTCTGTGACTCTGCTTGTGTCTTGTGTGTGTCTGCTCTGTATCTCTCAGTCTCTGCCAAACTTGAGCCTGGTTCCGCTCAAGGTCCCTGTGTTAAAATGAAATTTTTCCTTGCCACCACTGCATAGTACTTGGTCACGGTGCGAACTTCATTACCACCCAAATAAAATGCATTATATATGGATATATTTCTTTTCTGATATTCATAAACCATTCAAAAATGACAGGTGCAGTTTTACCATATTTAGTCTTGTGTTCCTGCAGACTCTGGTGAAGGTGTATGCCAAACTGAGGGCCGAAGACCCCAATCATCTGGTCCTGGTTCATCTGGCAGAGGGTGGGACCATCTATGGCACAGGAGGCCAAACTTAAGTTGCTTGCATCAAACTTGGTTCTCTCTACATGGTCGCTGATCCATTCTAGAACATTGTCTGCTGTCCAGCAGTGAGGGCTGATCTGCTTATACCACTGACCTGCAGAGAAAGAGGCAGAAATCACTAGATGCCCCAGTCAACATTGATCATACAGATGTAGGAACTACTTGTTTTTGATCTCGATATTAGTTCATGCATCTAGTGAAGTCCAGAGGATTTACTGCTATAACATTCAAACAACACAAACATTTGCCAACACTTACTTGTTATATTTACTAAAACATGTCTACCTGCTCAGCTATCAGTGATATTGACTGATACCAGTCTACATCCTCACCCAGTTTGGATTTGTGTCTCTAAGGTCATGCAAACAAAGGCAGAGCTGTTTCAGGTATGAGGTAGCATTCTTCTGTTTGACGGTTATGCTGAGTTAAACATTGGCTTCCTGGTAAATGATTGAGCCAATAATGACTACATGAGGTCAAAACAAAGTTCAGAAAACTAATGGTCCAATTGGCTGAAGTTTGAAAATAAGGTATCATGTTTCTTGAAAGATTGTCCACAAAAGCCAGACTGGATCACAATGTTAAACAGCCAGGGGACATGAAATGTTGCTCTTTTAGTGTCACACAGATCTTACATGGAACTGAATCTGAAATCTGAATCTGAAAAATGAGGCAGAAATGAGAGTCACAGTAGCGGTTAGTGTTCTTCTTACCACTGATGTTGGAGCTGTACCCTGAATTGCTGATCTGCAAGGTGTTGATGCCTGGCAGCACACTTGGCTGCTGTGGAAGGACATCAGGGACACCAGTCTGATACATTGTGAGGTTTGCACAAGTCAGGACACTGCTGAGGCACAGTGATGACATGGAGACACTGAGAAAGACAGAGGAAAATACTTGTTTATGCACAGATTTTTAAAAAGAGTTAATAAAAGGGGTTATATCTAATGTACACATTTGTTTGTTTTTCTAGCATTGTAATATAATCAAATCTATACAACTTCTGATAAAGATCTTGTTAACTATGCAAATTAATATTACCTGCCTTTTACCTGATTACAGCACAAGCCACAATATGATGTAAGAGAATGTTCCAAGACAATCCGCAGTGTGAGCATGTGCTGTATAATTTTCAGTTTAACTCGCTTCTCTTGCTGCTCGCTTCTGTGTCTTCCGTTCTGTGTAACCTCTGTCTGTGAGGCAAAGATGCACCTGCTGCTGTATTTAGCCACCTGTGGTGTTTTATAGAGTAGGGGATGGGCTCAGGTGAGTTAAGGGGAATTCCACTTGAAACTGGCCACACCTTCTTCACATTCTCCTCCTCCACTTTCCTGAGAACTTGATCAACAAAACAAACCTGCCCAGCTATTCCCTCTAATTTTTTTTTTTCAAACACTCTCATACAGTCAGATTGGGTTAGTTTGTGTTTGTATATAGACTACCTTGGCTTTTATAGGTTGGGATTGTGTTATTGTATTCCTTGATCTAAAAATTTGTGACATCTTGGGAGATCTTTACTTGGTCTACATAAATAGAAGCAGTTTGACAGACCAACAGTTGATTTTTTTAAAAATATTTGCATTATTCTACACAAAAACCTACATTTAAACAATATATATATGTTTTTTAATTTCTATATTTTTCTTTTTCTCATGTTTATTGTCTGAAACAATTATGCAAGTGTATGGAAACAGATTTGGCTTTGTCATATTTCCATGACACAGCCACCTTTCAATCCAACAAGGAAAGGAATGGTAAAAAGTTTACAGATGGTCACCATTTCTAAAAATAGTTCCACACAGAGTGTGACAATGCTAAACAGCCAACTGTGTGTACAATCAGTTAACAGCCGAGCCTGACTGTGACTGATAAAGCAAGTTTACCAAGCTTTTTGTTCTGTTGCACTCAGTTACCCACTAATATGCAGTACAAGCAGTCTAGTCTTTGTATATCTGTGTGCGTGTCTGACACAGTTACATGCATTCACAGTTAAATGCATTCTAAAGAGAATGTTAATTTGCTCTGTACCAACTGTTCTCATTACTTAAACTAAGCGTTCTGAACCTGCATGCTGAGAGAAACCTAATGGAAAAAGAGAGGTAGGTAAATTGAGACTGTGTCTTAACAGTGACAGAGACAGTATACCACAGGACACACACACTCACACTGTGTTTTAGAGGTCTGTTGAGGTGTCATGTTACACTGACAGTGGCAGGTTTCTGTCACTGTCTAGGCTTGCTGTGGCTCACTACTGGTGCCTAGTAGTTATACATCAACCATCAACACTACTGTGCATTCTCATCCTGCCAGTAAAACAATGTACAAGCAGTATAAACATCAGTAACATAGTGCACTACATGACCAAAAGTATGGAGGACACCTGAATGCTAATATTTATATTATTAACCTCTGAAAGCATTGTATAATATTTTAGTACCTGGTTGCAGGTTTTTGTCACAACAGCATGACTGAGATCATCGCTGATATTGGGCAATAAGGCACAACTGCACTCCAGTTCAGTTATTTTTACATTTACATACATGTACTGTTTGATTTTTAGTACACAGCCTTCTGTAATGAAGGTACACTTTATTACTAATGAAACTAATACAATGTATGCAATACGCAATAAATAAATGAGACACAGACATTTGACAGCTTTAATGGAAATGATGTCTGTGGTGGTGTCATAGCTGCTTCTCAGTTTTGGAAGCGTGAAGGATGGCACTGTAAAATAAAGAAAGGTTTAGTGTGATTGGTGAAGGTTTCTCCCAAAATGATAAGCTTGTAAAGTTAATGGATGCATTAGATTAAAAAGTTTTCTGCAGTTGGGTAATATGTAGGGTCACTCACCTCTGTGTCTTCTCTCCAGGGTATGCAGGCAAAAAGAGGCTATTCTAGTGCCATTTAAAGGTTCCGAGATATACCATGTGTTAAATGGTGTAGGGGTGTAGCCTGTTTTAATCCTAAAGATAACTTATTGTTGATATAATTGTTACGTAAGGAATAGATTGAGTTTCAGTGATTCCAATGTTGTGTTTTCCTATATCATATATTGTGTATTTCATGATATTTGTGGTGTTAGGTTCGGAGTTAGATTTCCCTATACTGTGGGGGGAGGTCATGAGCTTGACGGTGGCAGACTATAAAAGCTGGCCAGTCTTAGATAGGGGTTGTTGCTGTCAGGACCCCATGCTGCCCCTGGTCTATAGTATATTTAATGTGCGTGTGTTTGTAATGTGACTCTTCTGTGTGGGTGAAATAAACCCATGGTTGGTCCCTCAGTTGCCTGCCTAATGTTGTCCACTGACAATGTGACCCTGGGACATCAGTCTAAAATGTACAACCCATCATTCCATCTTCATGTGGAGCTGTGTATTTTCTCTCTCTCTTTCTCTCCTTCCCCAGCCAGGATCCTGGCCACTGTCTCCAAATGCTTGCCTCTGTCACCAAGTGCTTGGTCATGGTTGAACTGTTGGGTGTGATTATTAATAATGTGATTGGTCTAGACCTGCTCTGTTTGTAAAGTGCCCTGAGATGACCTTGGATGTGATTAGCACTATATAAATAAAATTGCATTTAACTGAATTGAAATTGAACACTGCAGTTGCCAGAAAGCACAACCAGCATGCCCTCCTGATGTAACTCATTGACTTTCCTCTGACACTGTGAGCTTTTCCACTGCTTAAACTGCTGTTTGGTCTCTGGGTCAGTGCTGGTGATGATCAGTGGCGAGCTTTGGTTAGACTGCTTAAGTTTGCAGTCCATGGTAACAATGTGCAAACACACACATGCAAGTCATCACAACATGGCCTGTTTCTGCTGGTGATTGTGTGATGTATGGGTGTCTGAAAATCTTTTGATCACACTCTATACACTATACAGCCATCACCCTGGCTATGCTGCAGGATAAGCCCTCCTAGATATGTGTGTGACTCCACCCACAGGTAGATCACTGACTTTCTGTCATGAAGCTTAGGAAACATATTTTAGACAGGACGGGTAACTTCAGATCCCCCTCCAGGCTCTCTTTTGCTTTGCACAAGGCTTTTCAGTGCTCTTGAAGTTTACAGATGATGCCACCTTCACTGGTACATTGTATAGGTCTTTCATTTTAATTACATAATCATAATTTCAAGTATTTATTTTATTGTCACTTTCTTTTTATGACAACTGACTTTCAGTAGTTTCTTCTTTTTGTAGATTGATTATATGAGTACAATATAGGACATATTATGCTGTCCCTCAGTACCTAACAAAATGTTTCACACACATATGAGGGTTATGTTGTTCCTCCTAGGTAATCTGGTGAATAAAACATTTCTGCCTAAAGCAATTAATCTGTGGAACAGATTGCCAACTGTGACAGATTGTCATCTGTGTTTTGGAGAGGACCCACTTTTTGAAAGATAGAAAGAGAAGAAAAGTGTACAAAAGTTGTGTTGAGGTTTTTATTATTTAACTTGTTTTCTTCTCAAGCTGTGAGGACAAAACCACAGGGAAAACACACACACACACACACACACAATAAAACTTTCACCCATATCCAGGCAACTTCAGGTTTCAACACAGATACAACAGTCCTGTTACACTATCCCTTTTTTCTAGTGCTCACACACAATCAGAGGCGGGTAGAGTAGCCAAAAATTGTACTCAAGTAAGAGTAGCGTTACCTCAAAATAATATTACTCAGTAGAAGTAAAAAGTAATCATCAAAAAAATTACTCAAGTAAGAGTAAATAAGTATTTGGTGAAAAGCCTATTGACGTACTGAGTAACTGTTTAATCGTAATGTCTGATTTATTTTTTAGAAATGATGTAATCAGAGAGGCAAAAATATAAAATAATGTGCAAATTCTATAATTTCCAAATAATAAAATAAAAAGTTAGTAAAAATAAATAACATCAATAACAAATGAAGGCACAAGAAACACAAATTTCCAAATCTCACTTTTTCACAACATAAAGCTTTTGAAACCAATACCTACAGTGGTTAACGTATGTGCAAACTACTTCCAGTGACAAGATATACTGTATACTGTATATTCACTTGCCCTCCAAATGGCACCGCAGGCTCGGCAGATAGAAAATAACATTAGAACACGGCCAGGGTTGGCAGTCCTCTTCAGTTTTAGCACAGAGACAGTTGTCTCTGCTTTTTTTCATGTGTTTTCATTCCCTCTCTGCTTCGTGTGAAGAGTTTGTGCCGCTATGCCGCCACAGTTTGTGTGTGGTCATGTGACTGCATGGCTACGTCTGACTGGTGAAACGGAGTCATGTGATTGTTGTTGCTACGTCTGATTGGTGGAACGGAGTCATGTGATTATTGTGGCTACGTCTGTAGACCGCTGGCCACGTCTCTCTAACAAAAATAAACCATATCTAATGTGTAGAATTAATGTTTAAAAAAAGAAGTAAAGAGGCGAGTGTAGCCCAGTGTAGTGGAGTAAGAGTAGCGTGTATTCTTTACAAATCTACTCAAGCACAATTAAAAAGTATGGTGCAGTAAAACTACTCTTGGAAGTATTTTTTTCCAAAAAGTTACTCAAGTAAATGTATCGGAGTAAATGTAACTCGTTACTACCCACCTCTGCACACAATAGCATAAAGCAATAGCAAATTGATTTTACTCAGTATATGACATGGATCATCACTTAGAAAAGTCCCTGTATGTTTAATATGTGTGATATATCGTGAATAAAACTGATTCAAATTCGGCACTATATATTTTACTTAATAGCTAATTGTTTCACTATTATTTCATCCGTGTTACATTAAAAATAGCTTGATGCAGACAATGATAAATGGCCTGTACTTATTTAACACTTTTCTAGTCATCTGACCACTCTAAGCACTTTACACAAGTCAACATTCACCCCAAAGGAAGGAAGGAAATCTAACCCATTTACACACCCATGACACATGACTCAGGGGTTAAGTGCCTTGCCCAAGGACACTTCAGCATGCAGCCCAGAGGAGCCGAGGATTGAACCACCAATCTTCTGATAGGTGAACGACCCACTCTACCACTGAGCCATAGCCAGCCAATCTATCACAGTGTTACTTATTTGTCACACTAAAGCTATTACAGTGTAAACTCCTGTTTTAAATGAAAACTTATGGGTGTGATCGCATGTTTTTGGTGTGCGGGTAAATTTATTTTTTGGTTTGAATTTTATGACAACACAGTTTTTTTTTTCGTTTTGTTTTCACTAGAGGACATTCAGAGTAACTCGGTATTCAAAAATTCTCTTGAGAAATGGGTGCTCATTGTCTTTAATGCAGCTACATATCAACCATAATCTTTAAATAGAAAAAAATCTATTCAAATAACAAAATGTTATTGTATAAAAGGTGTGGAAGTACAGCCCAGTGTTTTGATGCCCAATAGGACATCTACTAATGGCAAACTACAGTGTTGAAGTACACTTATTTTTCAACATTTTAGTTCTCAAAAGTCTGATGAGGGTGATCTATTTATTACAAAACAGCATAAAACAAGCCACTGTGAAGGATTTGCAGGGCTGTTGCTGTCATCAGAGATGTGAATAAATGTGTAGAGGTGGATGGTGATGTTAATCCATTTTTAATAATCCCATTCAGTATTGGCTGTTAGAATGTGTTTCAGCAAATAATGAGTGTTATATCTGCATGTTTTCTCCCAAATTTCACAACATCATGCACACCCTGCACCTAAAGAGGAGAAAAGGCTTAGTCTGGAATGCAGTCCCGCAGGTTTCTGCTTTCAGATGAAGCACTGGCATTCATGGCCTGGGGACTAACAGCCAAATAATTTCATCATTTGTTAGTCATGGTGTCTCTTTTCTCCATCTTTGATTACTGTTCTACACCTGTGCTGTTGCAAAATGGTGGGGCTTTCCACTGATACTTGTTGTGTACATTTAAGAAGATATAGGGAGTGAGGCTAGAGTAGCAACTTAACAGAAGAGGTTTGAACACCATTATGCAAATGCAAATATGCAAATATGGTTTAGTCATATCTGTCTGTGTGTTTCTGAGCTGAGAGTAAAAAAAAAAATTCACATAAAAAAACTTGGCCATGTTTCTGGTAGTAAGACTCAATGTTAAGCATACAGCACAAAAGTTTGGGACAAATTGAAAGGACAAATTGAAATAGCAATCAAATAGCAATGTGTTCTATGAACCTACACACACACACAGACAAAAACATAACATCACAAATTAGTGGGCTCTTAGTCTCAGTTCAGTCATTCAAGCTATGTTCTATATCCTGTCCTGTAGTAAAATGCTTTTCAGATGAACTGTGCTTGCTTATTGGTCGGTGCGTTTTGCACTCTAGTGGCTCAACATTGCAACAGCTAGACAGACCTGGCTAGTTATGGTTATAAATAAGAGTCACAGCTTTTCCTGTGTGAGGCTGTGTGATGGCTATTCTGCGCCTGTATTGTGACAGTGAATCAATTTTAGCGGAACTTGAACAGTGAAATGTTTTTGCAGTTACTCAGTTAAACACATTTTGAAGTATGTTAGTAGTATATAAGCATAAGACTTCATCATTAAGGATATGATAACATAATACAAATATAAATATAATAACAAAGGAAATCTTTAATCTTTAAATATTTAATCTTTAATTAACAACTCATTGCAGTTTCTTTCTCTTTGACTACAAGACCACAAACTTTTTTACTTATTTCATGCAGAAAATGATCATTTGCTTCTATCTTGTGATAAAAAAACATCATAACATACTTACTGTCATAACATGCAGTATATGTCTGCAGTAAACAGCTGCTTTGATATTTAAAAAAAACAGAAAAAAAACAACAAAAACACTAAAACCAAAGACGCTCCTCCAAGTAGCAATCTATACAGTATGAACTACTTCAATTGCACTGGATACAACGAAGAGTACTCAGAAGAAAATTTTAAATTTCTACAAAATCAGAGGCTGCATGATCCACAAAAATATTGTTATACTCCTGATTTTCTATCACATCTAGATCCTTAACATATTTAATAAATGGTCTCCATATATCCTCAAATGTCTGTTGTTTGCCCTTAATATATAAGTTATTCTTTCTAATGTAAGGCTTGGCAACATCTGTCTTATCCACTGAGTGGTATTTGGTCTGTGAGTTTTTTCCAACTTTCCAACTGTGCAAAACAGTTTTTGGCATGCAACACAGTGAGCTCTATAACTGCTCGTTCATTTTTACTATAAACATGTTTCTCTGGATATAAGCCAAGACAAAAAGTTAAGGGTCTAACAAAATTTGTTTTGAAATAATATTGTCGATTTCGTCTCTTACCCCTTTGCGGAACATTTTAATCTGCGTTGCCACTACCCAGACATGTCTAGTGGAAATGCACAGTTCTTGAATCTACTAATCCATTCATGTGTAAATATCCATTCCAAGGGACTTGAAATTCAAACTTGCAAGAACATATCTATTGCATATTGTTTAACAGGTCTTAAGTTTGGTAAAGCAGCACATGCTGTAGCAAATCAATATTACATAACTCAACTTAACTTGCATCAAACTTACCCCAAGGTACTACCATTCAAAAAAGGAAAAACTGATAGCAAATTAACTTTGCGTCAATCTGAAGGTTGCTTATTCTTGACTCATTTAGTGATCTCGATGTGTTCATTTTTAATGTGGAGTGAAATTTGTAAGATCAAATTAAAGAAAACTGAAGAATATCCTCTAGACTAAGTTTTCCATCCCCCACTCCAGATCTGAACTTTCCTTCAATACAACCTTCATGTACCCAACAGTTGACAATTCCATGAAATTTACTGTGCAAAAAATACAAATAAAATGGTGAATTATATGAGATAAAAGTTGAACTGATGACAGAAAGTCACTAATGTTGTAAAGTTTGAATGGAGTATATGAGAAGGTATGAATGAGTGGGAATTGGCCGAAGATGAGTGTGTTTGAAGGGTTTTCTAATTGACTTCCATTGTAACTGGGCTTCGTTTAAGTTGAATAGTTTGAAAGGTTTTAATAGGATTTTAAAGTTGAATGATACCTAAAATGTCTTAAAGATTGAAATTTAGAATTGAGTTTTTAGCTTAAAGTATGAGTGATGAGTAAGAGTCAAAAAGGAATGTTTTTCTCACTTTTGAATTCAGTCCATTGATTTGAATTATGAAATGTTCCAAGAGAACTGTAAATAATTATGAAAATAGTAAAGTTATAAAGGAGAAAGGTAATAGTGAGCAAGTCCTAATTAGCTACATATTTAGAAAAATGTGTTAGATTCTGAATTTTAGACAAATAAGTGGAATAAAACAATAATAGGTATATTTTTAGAAGAAGGTTGTGAATGCTTGCAGCATTTACACACAAATACACCGTGTGTCCTAAATGTCCAAACATTCTGTGCCAGAGAAGGTGGTGAGTCATGCTTTGCATATGTATCATATACATTTAATATCTACATAGAGAGAAACAGTTTATGTTCAGCAGACAGTCAACAGACAGAGTTTGTTGTCCCTGCATTCAAATCAGCTTGTTAACTTAAAACTCCCTTTTGTGATTTGGTTAAAAAACATATCAATAATGTAAATTTTAATTTTGCATTGCATAGTCATCTCCTTCTTTTGCACTTTGTCTTGTTGTGTGAGCACTTGATTATGTCTAAAATCTCTTTGGAGTGTGTGGAGTATTATTGTTAGGGGTGTAAAAATCAACCGATATAAATCAGAAATTGGTTTTAAAGTTAAAGATATGACATTTTGAATCTGAATCGATCTAAATGTACGGTGAACCAGTAAATGGCCCAGTCTTAATGTTATGAATTGGTTGAGTTAGCGGCTATGCTGCTACTTCCGCAAAGCAACTTCGAAGGTCAGCACAAGACTCTCGCGAGACTCGTCACAATAATGTTGGCGTAGCATTGCTAGGCAAACACAAAAGCAACATGTCCGAACATGCCAGCAAAATGTACAGTACACTGCCAAATTATATGCCAAGTTATATTAAATTATGTGCTTTATATTCCAATTTATATGTCATTGTTTTGGTCTGAGATGTTATGGGGCTGAATGTCATGTATTTCACCTTGAAGAAATTAGGGACACGTTTATTATAGCTTAGCACAAAGTTGTGTTCGTCATCAGTCTAAGAGTCACTTAGATATTAGTCACAACTATGCTATACACTATACAGACAAACATTTGAGATGCCGCACGCACTCATGGCACCAAGCAGTTGTTGGCCGAAAGTAGCTTCAGGGCTTCTCTCCTTATCATACCACAATAGTTTGCTTTTGGCCACGCTAACAGCTTTGTTCAGCATGGAAGGCCAGACGTTCAGTCAGTCTTTTACTTCGTTTTACAGTGAGATGTCGTAACAACTTTCGCCACATTTTTGTCACACTAATGCCACAAAATTTTGTATGTGTGTTTGTGCAGACATTTATACTGTCCAATATTTGGTGACGGTCATTTGAAGATGGTGGTTAAGGTCAAAATAAACCACTATTCACCTTTGAGAAAAGACAGCGTTTGAAGCTATGTAACATAACATTGTGCTATTATTACTCTCTAGTTGAAAACATGAAACCAAGAATTGTAAGTAAAGACAGGATTGCAACACTTAGACCAACTGAGTCAGGTGAGATTGTGCAAAAGGGGGTAAATATTTCTCTCACAATGCAATGATGATGATGATGTCAGATAAAAGGTACCTATAAAACCCACTTAGTATGCTGATTTGTCTGCATCCTATAGGTGGGGCCTTTAACAGCTTTTGTCTCCCCATGAAGGAATTCAATTGTCGTGCAGAGGTGCCTGGGAGAAGGCAATAATCATGCTGCTTCAAAGGCCTTTAAACTGATGTTATAATGAAAGCAAACTGTCAAGTCCTAAATAGAAAAACATTTTGTGCTCTCTTTTTGGGAAATGCACCTGTCATTTCAAATTGGTTGCATGCATTTCCCAGAACGAGCTGGAAACATTATCTGCCACGTTTACTCTCTCAGCATATACCTATGTGAAGAAATAAAGCATCACATTGAAACTGTATAGGTCTCAACCCCTCTCCAGCATAATGTTAACACCCCTACCCTCACCCCCCCACCATTATGCATAGACAAACACACATCCACACACACCCTTTCACACAAATACGCTAACTACTAGTAAAAGGCTTTTAAGCACAGTGATTACATGAATTGGGTTTACCGCTTAAACCTGACAGATACCAGTAGTTTTAAATCACACTTCATACTCTTGATGTCCAAGGTGCATCTACTGTGCAAAATTGCAAAAAGGAAAAAAAAAGGATAACAAAGATAGGTAGACAACAGACAACTAGAAAAATGTTGTCAGAGTATAGAGCATTTAGAGGACAGCCAAGCATTCCCTGAAAAACCTTAAAAAAAGCAAACACTGATGCATTTAGGCTAAATATTTAATCACAGGAGTAGGACAAAGCCTACTCCTGTGATTAAATATTTAGCCAGCATTAGTATGAGAAGATTGCACCTCCAGTAGGTGGCTGATGTTGGCAGATGCTGGCGTGTCACCTCAACAACCCCATGAATGAGGGAACCTTTTCATTGTTGTCTGGGGCATGG
This sequence comes from Datnioides undecimradiatus, assembly GCA_008933995.1. Taxonomy (NCBI): domain Eukaryota; kingdom Metazoa; phylum Chordata; class Actinopteri; order Lobotiformes; family Datnioididae; genus Datnioides; species Datnioides undecimradiatus. The sequence continues at coordinate 187,275 of WARS01002740.1, read as the reverse complement.
CACAAGCAACCTGTTAAGTTATTGTTTGTTATTTTTTAGCATTTGAAGGCCTTGGTCCTTTGAAACCACAGCTGCAAAAGCTTCACTGGTTTTCTGTGTAGCAATCAGCAAGTCCAAATTGTAATATATTTAAATATTGTTAATAATTAAACAGTAGGTCATTTTTTCACTTATTCATTCACACACAAGTTATTAATAATTCAATCTACCACCCAAGACTATTCATCACATAAATGGACATAAATGAAACCATAATCCCAATCCAATCCTATACACAAACAGGTTTGTGACCCAATTCTTGAAGGCCATCTGCTGTAATCCATAATCCATAAGGGAAAAAGTGGTAGTCACGGGCAGCAAAACATAATTTGCCTGCACTACAACTTTTTATTGAATTGGATGTATCAAATGCGACTCCATGATGCTCATCTGAAAAAACAAAATAAAACAAAAACAGATTAAATCATTTAAAAGCACAAACTACATGTACCCATTGCACTAGTGGGCCCACTCCTATCCGGGAACAGTTATATGGCTCCAGTGTAGTGTGAAACAGGTAGGGGCCTTGGAAGCCTGACCCGTGGCTGCTGAAGCTGACTGTTTGAAAATGGAATGTCAGCTGGTAGGGAAGAAGTCTGAGCTTGAGCGGGAGGTTGAAAGATACTGGCTCACCTGAATGCACAGCCCGGGTTCTGGAAACAAAACTCAATGGTCTCGAGAGAGGTTGCACCTTTTTCTTTGCCAGAGCTGCCACAAGTGAGAGGCAGAGGACCGGTGTGGGGTTACTAATATCTCCCTGGCTCTCTGCCTGCATATTGGAGTTTACCCCTGTGAGCAAGAGGGTTGCTTCTCTGTGCTTTTGTCACAACATGTCTTGACTGCTGTTTGCTATTATGCGTCCAACAGCAGTCTGGAGTACCCACCCTTATTTGATTCCTTGGGACAGGTGCGGAAGGCCCCCCATAGAGGTGTTGGAGCCTGTTGATTCTTCGTGTTGATTTCTTGGAGGATGGTGCATCAAGGTGATGGTATGATGGTGATAATTGGTTATTGGATATTCTGGATCATGTATTATAGATAAACTGTTTATTGTGATTGTTCTGTGCTGCTCAGGCCTCTCCTCTTAGCCAGGGCCGTCCTCCTCCTGTTATTAGGGAGAGAAGACAGGTGTGGTGGTGAGGATTTGATTTTTGTGTTGAAGGAGTGAGGAGTGAAACAGTTTATCTACCGCTAAATTAAGTTCTTTTTGTTTTATTTATTTGAAGTCAACCACGGAGAATACTTTGTTTTTGTAAATAAACGCAAAACCTTTTTTTTGAACTTGAAAACATCTCCGCAAGTGCTTTTTATATTTAGCGAGTCGTAAACCTCCTCCTCAGAGGACTACTCTGTTGCTTTGGATTTTTTTGAATACAAGAGTAGCCATAACAAGTAGATAAACTTCAATAACTGGACTGCAATAAAACGGAGATGCTGGAAGGATGTTTAAGGATGAACTAAACGGAAATTAAAGGAATTTGTGTGGTTATTTGTAATGATGACTGAAATACCTGAGGCCGCAGCTGAGGCTGAGGATATGTTGAAATCGCACATTGCTTCACGCAGAGGCAGATTGGGAGCTTGCACAAGGAGGAGAAATGAAATAAAGGCTTTGATGAATGATGTTGGAAATGTTGATAAAGTCAGTGACACATCTGAAGCGTTGAAAGGAGCTGTGGATGAATTTAAAAATGCTCACAAGTTTGTGCAAGAGCTCTTATCAGAGGAGGAAAAGGAAAATGATTATGACTGGTATGAACCCAGAAAAATTAACCATAATTATTTCATTAAAGATGTTGAAGCATGGAAAAGAGAAATTGCACAATCAAAAGTCGGACCACTGGACAGCATATCAAATGTGTCACACAAATCAAACTCTACTGGATCATCAACCTCCAGATCTTCCTCAGTCTCCTCAGAGTTGAAAAAGGCCAAAGCAGAACAGAGAAACAAAGAAAAACACACCCTGCAACTGGAGGAAGCAAAACTGAAAGCAAAGATGGAGCAAATGGAGATGGAAGCGGACCTAGCAGCATCGACCGCTAAAATAAAAATCCTTCAACAGGAAGCGCCGGGTGATGGCATGAAGGAGTATTATGACTCTCACCATGAACCAGAAACAATGGAGAGTAATGTGGAATTTGTGCAGTTAGGTGCAATACCCAAAACTCTACTTCACCAAACCATCTTAAGCTTCCACAGACCTCCACCTACAAGGGATACCAACACATCAGAGGATCGAAATAAACCTCAAAACAAGAATGTAACTGAAAAACACAAAACCCAAACTGAAAATCATAAGCACACCATAACTCATGCTGCACAAGATTACTCAGATGTGGTTGTTAATGCTGCTCATGATAATTTGGATGTGGTTATTCAAAGACACTTATTGTCTCACAGCAAAACCTGTCTCTGTTACCTGCAAGAGAGATTTCTGTGTTTGATGGTAACCCATTGGCATATCAGTCTTTTATCCATGCATTTGAACACTTGATCGAAAACAAGACTAAAAATA
>WARS01002740.1:0-180105 GCA_008933995.1 Datnioides undecimradiatus | reverse complement strand
TTAGTTTGTGATGCTAGTTGTTCTACTGAGAAGGACTTCTTCCAGCATATTGGAAATCATCTGAAAGGCCATGAAACTGTCTTTTGTGTATTTGAAGGATGCAATTTTCGGACTAACATTTACAATACATTTCTGAAACACAAAAGCAGACAACACCAACAATATTCTTTGAGTGACTTTAAGCAAGCTGTGTATAAGAGACACTGTAATCAGACTGCTGACCTCTCTGATTTACCAGAGGCCAGTGCTGATGAGGGAACTAGTTTAGATTGTGATCCTGAATGTGCATCATATCTAGTTCTTAAAAGAATTGGCTTGCTTCTGCTGAAGCTAGAGAGCGTCTGTAATGCATCTCTGAGGTGCATTGGCACCACTGAAAGATGTGAGTCATGGCCAAAGCAGTTCCCCATTTTACAGTTTGCATATGAGACTGAGATTTACCTTGAGCCAATGAAGATTACAGAAAGAATGGAACACTTCTGACTGCCTCAAAGGTCAAGGCAGACATACTGGAGAAGCTGGCTGAAACCATATATATGTATACAGCTTATCCATCAAGTGCACAGATATGTAATGTTGCTGAGGCACTTGTTAAGAAATACCCTTGCCTGAAGGAACCCGGTTCCTTCTGAGGTTACTATGGCTGGCGACAAAGCCTCAAATACAAGATGGCAAATTATCGCACCAATCTCAGAGGCTATGGTGTTCCTGAGGTGATGTGCAATGCCTTGAAACGCAAGAGCCCTACAGACTAGAAATCTGCAAAGAATGTGAAAAAGCCTCGAAAGGCAGAAGTAAACTACCTCCCACCTTACCCAGCAGGGCAGGATGAGGAAAGTTAAGAACAGGAAAGGATTCAGTTGCTTACAGAAGTAGGGAAAAGAGACAACAACAAATTGATCAAAAAAAATGGCCAAAACCTTTGCACACAGAAGAAATTAAATTATCAACCAATCACCCACCATAGAGGACATCAAAGCCAGATGGCTAGCTCTATTTGAGGCATCTAATGTGAGTTACAAGTGTATGGTAGTCTGAAACATTCTTTTGCAATTGTGGGGGGTCAACTATTTGATACAAAATGTGTTAAGTTGCTGTCATCTATTTTATAAATCATGTTTTCAGGTATTTTCAAGATCAAATATGGTTTACAGGTTACATCATTTGTCTTTTAGATCCAGGATGAGTTTCACAGAATCACAACAGTGCACCTGGAATCAAAGTTCATGTCCAAGCTGGATGAATACTCTCCCAGGCTTCTGAACCTCTTCCCCTCAAAGGGTGGGGCCATGGGATTGAGGTTGCAGACTATCCTACTGAAGGTATCCTAACTTTGGGCATATTATGTTTAAGGATTTTGACTGTCTATAAAAATGCGTATTAAATAAGTGCATATCTTTTTAAATAAAGCAGTTTGTATACACTTAATGGGCACCTAATTAGGTATTGTTTAGTCAGACATTGTCAAAAATGTGACCACTCAGTTAGCTTGTGTAAAACATATTCATTTTTAAACACAGATTAGCAATGTGCTCTATATGTGTTTTACATGTATTACTCTGCTCTTACCAGTGCATCAAATCAAATCAATTTTGTTTGTATAGCCCAGATTCACAAAACACATTTGCCTCGGAGGGCTTTACAATCTGTACAGTGAGCGACACCCTCTGTCCTTTGACCCTCGGTTCGAGTGTATCTTCTGTATAAATGTAAATGTCTGACTATTTTCTAGCTGCTTACATGTCAACATTTTGGGAAATAGCCAATTTTTGCAGTTTTTCGAAGAGTTACATTTTTAGAATTATGTCGCTTCTATTCCTCTACTGTAAATTTGAAGGTACAAACAGCAGTGTATGTTATCATAAAATGTAGAAACAGGTAAGCAGCTAGTTTGTCCAAAGATGACAAAACTCACCTCCCTGCTCACCATAAGTTCAATGATAAACATAACATTCAAAATGTTTTGATTTTATGGAAGTTAATTTTCTTTTCCTGGACCAGTGACTTCCTAGAGTTCTAGATGGCCCTCTGGAAACTTCAGTTAAGACACGGAGTGTTTCATAAGATTGGTCTCTCAGGCAGCACATAAAGGCTCTTGACAGTGGTCAATGTTTAATACCTCTTGGTATTAAAAACTGCACCATGACCTTGAGTAATATTAATGTGTGTCATTTCAGGCACCTAGCAATCCTACCATCAACATAACCAGAGACGTTGTCATCTGGTGTTTGATGTTGTACCTTGGGGAATCTGCCAAGCACCTCTTTAAAGAGTATGATGTAAGTTAAAATATACATTAAAATATACAGAAGGTGATCTCTCTCTCTCTTATCTCTGTTTATTTAGGACCTTCTCCTTTAGCTGTATAGTCTGAAATACACAATGTTCTCCTTTTTCTTGTATTTTAGGATGCAGATGAGGACAGTGTTGCACAGGACCTTGCTGTACAAGGGATGAAAATCTACAGCATCCAGACTAATCTGTCAGAGGACATCGGAATTGTGATAGAGGGAACAAAGGTCCTGATGGGTCTGGGTAACTTTCCAAGGGCTTGTGCCATGCTCATGGGATTGACATATGCAGTGAATCTTGCCTATCCCAAGGAACTCAGGTACGCTTTTGAAGCCTTTCAGAAACTCTTCCTTGAGCTGGATTGTTCAAAGATTTCCCCAAAAGTGAAGAACACGCTGCTGGCTTAAAAAGGGACCCCTAAATGCATTGGAGTGCCCAGTAATTCTGTGCTGCAGTTAAGCATTCAAGTCTTGTTCAGAAAAAAGCACCTTATCCATACTCATTTGAAGGGTGTGATGTTTTACTTTGGATTTATAATTGACACAAGTAACTGTTTTTGTAGCTTGGTATGGACAGTGAGAGTTGTGCTTTGAAAACACAGAGCTTCTTGATGGACTATAAATACTCAGCCACCAGCTTATGGATGCTAGTGACACAGTCCACTTTCACAGAGAAATATGCACACAGTTTTAACTGGTGTAGTTGTTGATGTTTCACTGTGCTTTTTCTGTAGGAATTGTTAACTCACTGCCACATGGTTTACTTTGAAGCTTTGTCTGAGTTTCAGTACTGCAGTTAATTGCTGTTCAAGTGTTTGTTCAGAAAAATCCAATTTGTCATATTCATTTGAGGGAAGGGGCATCATATATAGGACTTAATATTGGCACAGCCTGTTGCTGTGATTCTGGTGTGTGCACCAGGTATACATATGTTGCATGTTTTAATAGAGAAAATAGAATTTGCACAAATTAATGATTTGAGTTCCACTGTAGTAGTGAAGAACCAAACCAAATGAAGTATCTGAAACATACTGGAAACTAGAAACATATTGGCCTTAACAATTTCAGTTTACATCTAAAAAAATGTAAAGGTTTTTTGCAGTCTGAAAACACTGCCAGAATGTAAACACATAACCTTGAATCACACCCAGAAGTCTTCTGTGCCTTTCCTTGTGAAATTGACACCACTTCATCATTAGCATACATAATAAACAGAATGCCAGCATACATATCCCTATTGTACACATTGTTTATGTCTGTTTTCTTACAGCCTCGCTCTCTACAAAAAATGTGTTTTGAAAAATGTTAGAAATGTATATGTGTAAACAAAGTTGCACAAACAAATGTTCACCTGCTGTTTTCCTGACCTTCACTAAATTCTTGCAACAAAAAGGCATGATATTAAGTAGATTCGACATAGAAAAATAATGGCAACAAAGTGACAATTAATAACATTAATTAGATTTTAAGTCATTGGGTACCAATTCTAAGTTGATTTGAACAATTCATTTCTGTTAAGATAAATAAGAATTACAGTTTTAATGTGTTCAATTAAGTAGTAGTTTATATAACTTATTTTATTTATTGAATCCAAATCATTCTTAGCCAGATGTTTAGAAAGAAAGCATCAATTTCACCCATACAATTAGTAAATATAAATCAATATCATCCAGATAATTGGTAAATTAAAATAAGTTTCATCCAGGTAATTAGTAAATATAAATTAATACCACATAAATAATTAGTAAATGTAAATCACTTTTTTGCAGATATCTGGTAAATGTAACTTACTTTTTTCAGATACCTAGTAAATATTAATCAGTTTTCCCTGTAAAATTGATGTAGATTTACTCAACATTTAGTAGTAAATCCAAAATATTTCATCTGATGATTTCATTATTTTGTATTTAATAGTTTTGTTTAAATTTACTTAATTAAATCAATAGATTTTAATCAAATTTGTAATACTTAAAATCTATTCAATTATATTACGTGTCACTTTGTTGCCATAATTTCTTTAAGTAGCCAATGGTCAAACTTTTTTGAGTGTGGATGTTATTTTTTGCAGATCAGAGGGACTTAATTGGAAATCTTATGCCCGCTATCCAGGTGCCTAGCTGTTTCTTTGGGATGTTTGCTTTCATTACTGCTCTCTCTGATTTCAGACTTCAATTAGAAATCTTGTGACCTTTTTATTTTGGCCTGTGATAATCAGCTGCATGTAAAACCAGGAGAATGGAGACACAGCAGGGCGTGCCAGCGCCCAGAACGTAAAGGGTATGGGTATGACTGTTGAGTGTGATTCAGTCACGTTTCATTCTGTTTCCCTCGAGTGTTTCTCAGGTCCTTCACGTGGTACGGCTGGCTAATTGGTTATTATCCCAACACAAGTCTGTAATGTTCTACAGCACTGCTTTGACGTTATTTTCTTGTTCATTTTGCCCTTTTCCAACCAAATCCAGCAAATTATCCTAATTAGAATTCTGCATAGACAGTGTCTGCGCTCAGATGGAAAACTGCAGAGTCAAAAATTGGCGTGGTCATGACATACCAGTGAGGGGATGGACATGTGATCCAGAAAGGTGAGTTTTAGTCATATAACTATGAGTTTGAAGGCTTGGATAAGAAGGTACATTCCAGGGAACGTGTCAAAACAGTGGAGCGTTTTTCTTTCTTCAACTCAGTGAGCACTTCCACATTAATTAGGTGTTTTTTTCAATGCAATGCCCTGAAAAGAGAAAATAGTTACCCAACTTAAAATTTCAAAACACAAATTAGAAATTTTTTTAATGATATGATAAATTAGATTTATTAGATTAGAACACAACAGCAAAATTTGAAAAAAGGAATTAATCTTTTTTTTAATCTCTCAATGTGTGTCTGAACTTACATTCATGGTTTAACTCTGTGGGGCATTAGATTTTCAGTTAATCTTTGCTTTTCTTTCATAATCACAATCTTTTGCTTATTCCAAACAAATTAATTTGAGTCACTGAAATTTCTCAGAGTTTCTCAGAAATCAATCACACTATCAGTGTTTTTGTCTGGAGAAAAGGTTGCCAAATCTTTCTCCATATTGCAAGAATCCTTTCAAAAGAAAGTCCACACATCTGCCCTGTCCTCCAGCGAGGACTGCAGAACATCTTGTCAGAAACTGTCAGAGTAACAACACCTTGCAGTGCTCCAGGGAACTATTCAGTTGGCTCAGAGTTTGAAAACACACCTCTGGATGCTTTTCATGTCTGTCTTTCTCTGCAGAACTGACCAACGGACGTTTGTGTCAAAGTGAAATCCCACACAATTTTTCATCCTCTTTGCACCAATGCTCCCATGAAAAAATGATTAAATGCACATCCTGAATGTGCTTGGGCTAACATTTTAAGCTCTGGCTTAGCAATCATTACAGATGGCAAAGCTATTAACATGAACCTATTTCATCATCATATTTTACACAATACACCAAATCTTGCACATTCGCAGCCAGACTGAAAGCTCTCTGCAGCAGCAGCTTCACTGTCGGAGGTCAGTGTCTTGACAGGATGTGTTGTGCTGTGGTGAGATGCTGTGTAGGTCACCTGCATGTTGGCAGTGCTCGGAGCCTGAGCACATAATCATTGCAGTGACCCACATAAAGTGGACAAATAGCCTTGAAGCTGAAAAATGAGCTTTGGGTCACGGTTTCAAGCACCAAACGCAGGTGAGGTGGACAAATGAAAAATGACAAATAAAGCCATCAAAGCAGCGATTAACAATAAACTGAGCTATCAGCTGTGGGAAACATGTCATTGTAATGTCATCAGTATTGTAGATGTGTCAAGTGTAATACCAGAACCGGTGTATATGTTCCCAAGATGCAACAATATTTTAATTGTATATGATGTAGAAAAATGCTGGTGGTAATATAACTATGTTGGCCATATTGGAAACCAGTGATTCTATCCCACCAAAATCCAAAATCTCCAAAATCCCTCCAGTATCAAAAATCCCATTTAGAACTGGAATCTAGTATTCTGTGATCCCTGCTGACCAGTGCTGATTAAACCATTAAAAATTAAATCATTATATTGAATAGGGACTCCAGCTATGAGTGAAGCATTTAATGAATTAGTTATTAATCGTGTGGAGGCACTTTTTAGTCACTCATGGTGGCCACAAATTAACTGGCAACATGTGACTACAAAGGCACCAATGACTTGGTTAGCCTTGGTAATGTAATTTCATATTGGTGGAGCCATAAAGATCCACTCAGAGAACAACGGTTACGCATGTAACCATCCGTTATTCCATCACTGCTGGTGTCGATTGGATGGAGTGAAACCTCACACTCATTTTCTCCAAACCATGAGTAGGTTTTCACTTGTGTTTCATGTTCGCAGACAGTGTAAACAGTTTGTGGCTGTAGCTGATAAGTTAAAGAGACAAGCTGTGGTTTGTTTGCTGATCACTCAGTGCTGCTGGCAATGACAGTACCGCACATGCTGTTTATCTCTCCAATGCATCGAGTAACTACAAACATAAAGCCTGGCAGCCAAAACTATAATTTTATAATCCTTTAAATAAGTTCTGGCATTTTTTTTCACCAAATATTATGTAATATTGAAGAAATAAGCTTTAAGAAACAGCTTCTGTTTTGTTGTTTCAGCTATGGCACAAGTCTTGTTTATCAGTAAGAAAACAATCCAATAAGACACTTTTTGTTGCCACGGTAAATTTTCTCTAGCTCTCTTGCATGGGAGGTGTATTTTGCCTTTCAAAATAGGCTTCACACTGAGCTGTATGCATCTCAACTGTCAGCTCCAGGCAATCAGTAAAGGCCCACATAACAAACTGCAGCTGTGTGCTAGATTGCTTTTTTGGGCAAAACCGACGACACCAATTAAACGTGGCTTTGAATGTTGAACACATCTCAGTGTCCACACATCTTAGCTCTGAGCTGGGCCCTAGTGTGCTGATTTAGTTTGATCACACCCACTATGCTGGTGTGAGGAGACACACAGACCTCCTCTAGTTTTCTTTGTTTCACATTAAATATTGAACAACCACCAGCACGGGAGTCACCCTTCACAAGGCACAGTGCACTGTATATTTCATTTCTCACATAAATCTATGTAGACCACTCTGCCTTTGCTATGAATTTCAGGGCCACAGGACCTGCATGGTCCTGACCTCTGACCCCAGTGTGGACATAAAAATGTGCAGTGGCAAAATACCACATCATTCTTATTACTGAACAGCAGCTTTTTATAGGCAGTTTGGCAGAACTTTGTGTTAGATACACATCAAATATCTCATTAACAATAGACCAATACTGGCCTTCTCCATCTCCATCCTAATCAGACCTAATCAGAATCAGACCTAATCAGAATTGTGTTTATTGCCATGTAAGTGAAGAGGTTTCACATTACTAGGAATTTGGTGCATACATCAAACATAAAATAAGTAACATATAATAAGAGGCATGCATGGGGTAAAATAAAATAAAATAAAATTAATAGATTAATAGATTAATTAATAGATAAATAGGATAAAATCTAAGTAAGCTAAAATAAAGCAACGTATTAACAAATGAACAGAACAAATGAACAGAACAATATGGAAGAGTTAAGTGTGTCTACAGTAGGTAGACAGTGCAAATAGTCAGTAGGTGGGTCATGACAGGAGCATGGTATAGTAGCTATCCTGGAGTAAAGTGACAGTGCAGTATGATTAATTAGAGTTCAACAGTCCAACAGCAGCGGGGAAGAAGCTGTTCTTGTGGTGTGAGGTTCTGGTCCGAATGGACCGTAACCTTCTGCCTGAAGGGAGTGGTTCAAAGAGTCTGTGTCCAGGGTGAGAAGGGTCAGCTGTGATCCGACCTGCACACCTCAGAGTCCTGGAGATGTACAGGTCTTGGAGAGATGGGAGGCTGCAGCCGATCACCTTCTCAGCAGAGTGCACAACACGCTGCAGTCTGTGTTTGTCCCTGGCAGTGGCCCCAGCGTACCACACTGTGATGGAGCAGGTGAGGATGGACTCAATGATGGCAGTGTAGAACTGAACCATCATCCTGGCTGGCACATTGAGTTTCCTCAGCTGCCGCAGGAAGTGCATCCTCTGCTGGGCCTTCTTGATGAGAGAGCTGATGGTCAGCTCCCACTTGAGGTCCTGGGTGTTGGTGGTACCCAGGAAGCGGAAGGAGTCTACAGTGGAGATGGGGGACTCTGTCAGGGTGAGGGGGAGCGATGGAGCCGACCCTTTCCGAAAGTCTACGATCATCTCCACTGTCTTCTGGGTGTTCAGCTCCAGGTTGTTGTGGGCGCACCAGGACACCAGGCGGTCCACTTCCTTCCTGTAGGCAGACTCATCCCCGTCCGAGATGAGTCCAATGAGGGTGGTGTCGTCTGCAAACTTAATCAGTTTGACAGACTGGTGACTGGAGGTGCAGCAGTTGGTGTAGAGGGAGAAGAGAAGAGGGGAGAGAACACAACCTTGCGGGGTACCGGTGCTGATGGTCCGGGTGTCCGAGACATTCTTCCCCAGCCTCACATGCTGTCTCCTGTCTGTCAGGAAGTCAGTGATCCACTGGCAGATGGGGTCAGGCACGCTCAGCCGGGACAGCTTGTCCTGGAGGAGAGCTGGGCAGATTGTATTAAAGGCAGAGCTGAAGTCCACAAACAAGATCTTAGCGTAGGTTCCCGGGAAGTCCAGATGCTGCAGGATGAAATGAAGAGCCCGGTTGACTGCATCGTCTGCAGATCTGTTGGCTCTGTAGGCAAACTGCAGAGGGTCCAGGACGGGGGCTGTGATTGTCTTGAGGTGGGACAGAACCAGGCGCTCAAATGACTTCATGACTACAGACGTCAGTGCAACAGGTCTGTAGTCATTAAGTCCAGTGATCCTCGGCTTCTATGGTGGAGGATTTGAAGCAGGCTGGCACGTGGCATGACTCCACAGAGGTGTTGAAAATGTCTGTGAACACTGGAGTCAGCTCGTCCGCACAGTGTCTCAGGGTGGAGGGGGACACACCGTCTGGTCCAGGAGCCTTGCGAGGGTTCAGTCTCCTGAACAGCCTGTTTACATCTTCCTCCAGGATTGAGAGGGCTGTAGCTGTGGAGGGGGAGGAGGGGAACGAGGTGGACTTTGGTGAGGTGTCTTCTGGGGTGTGGGGGGTGTGAATGACCGTGTTGATGGGGTGGGAGGAGGTGTCAGGGCTGGCTGATAGTCCGTCAAAGCGACAGTAGAACTCATTCAGACGGTTGGCTAGTTGCAGGTCGTCAGTGGAATGGGGGGCTTTAGGTTTGTAGAGGCCGAGTCGTTGGCTGAGAACTGCTGTTGAAGTTTCTCAGAGTACAGTGATTTAGCACTCCTCACCTCCTTGCTAAACCTGTACTTGGCCTCTTTGTAGATGGCTCTGTTCCCACTACTGAACGCAGCCTCCTTCTCTAGCCTCAGCTGTCTGAGTTTAGCTGTGAACCAGGGTTTGTCATTGTTGTAACTCACCCTGGTGCGTGTTGGCACAATACTGTCCTCACAGTACTGGATATATGAGGTCACAGTGTCTGTATACTCATCAAGACTATCTGTAGCAGCCCTGAACACCTCCCAGTCCGTTGTAGCCAAACAGGTACGAAGCTCCTCCACAGCCTGGCTGGTCCACTTTTTAGATGTCCTCACCACAGGCTTGGAGAGCTTCAGCCTCTGTCTGTATGCAGGGATCAGGTGGACCATGACGTGGTCAGATAGTCCGAGTGCGGCGCGGAGCACTGCACGATATGCTCCGCTTATTGTGGTGTAACAGTGATCCAGTGTGTTCTCCTCTCTGGTTGGGCATTTGATCAGCTGTTTGAATTTGGGTAGTTCCTGGCTCAGATTTCCTTTATTAAAGTCACCAAGGACAATAATTAAGGAGTCTGGGTATGTTTGCTCCACACACAGTATCTGATTTGCGAGTGCGTGCTGAGCCTCGTGCACATCCGCACTCGGCGGGATGTAAACAACGGCCAGAATGAATGAAGCAAACTCACGCGGAGAGAAGACAGGTGTGGTGGTGAGGATTTGATTTTTGTGTTGAAGGAGTGAGGAGTGAAACAGTTTATCTACCGCTAAATTAAGTTTTTTTTGTTTTATTTATTTGAAGTCAACCACGGAGAATACTTTGTTTTTGTAAATAAAGGAGGAAGGAGGAATAAAGGAGAGGACTACTCTGTTGCTTTGGATTTTTTTGAATACAAGAGTAGCCATAACAAGGACTTATGTGCTAGCCACAGATGTCCATAGCTAACAATGCATTTTAACATAAGGGTGTCCATAAGTGCAATTGGCACCAGGACATCCTAGGATGTCATCAATTATCCACTTTGTAGTCGCATTAGTGAATCTACGGCCGTATGTTCTGGACACTTTGGTGAAGATAGCAGTGGAATTAACAACACTTGGTGGTTAGTTGGTGGCTGTTTGTCTGCTTGCCTGTATGTATAATTGTCTGTATTAGAGTAATTTTACACTAACCACCTAAGGATACAAGAGCAGGCAGATCATTTCATTTGTTTTTTTGTTTCATTTTGAACTTTGATGTCTTAATTTAAATGCACAAATTCAATTAAAAAAAGAAAGAACGCACCAGGTAGAACAAGTCAGAAGATATGCATATTAACTGCAGCTGAAAAAATAGCTGATTAAACAAAACCAATTGGTAGTTACATATATTGTTCATTTATATAAGTAAATGCGAATAAATCTTGTGTGTTTTCATGTACAGAGTTTGGAAAAATATCCAGAGCATAAGTCCACTACTGTGTAGTACAGTACTGTGTAGTGTGCTGGCAGTGGAGCCAAAATTGAATTTTATATCTGGAACTACTGAAGTAATGAGAAAAAAGAGTTAATCTATGCTGTGTCCAGGCCTAGAGGAAACCTTGACAAAAAATAACAACCAGTAATAGAGGTAACAGTGATTGATTGATTCAATCAATCAGTCAATCAATTACTGTTACCTCTACCATTGATTGATTTCAGGAGGAAAGGAACTCTCCGCCTTGTACTGGACAGACAACAAAGAACCTTCTCCAAAAGGCTCAGGCAGCTTCGTTGTCTCAGGGACCGCTACAGGAAGTCTTTCTTGCCACAGGCGATTAGACTTTACAACTCCTCATCTGCGTGTGTCAGATGACAAACTGTAAGAACAGTTTTATCTATCTATCTATCTATCTATCTAGATCATTTGCATTAATAATGTTGTGCTTCGCATAGGCATCATCTGTTGTGCCTTATAGGAGTAGGTTATTAGCAAAAATTAATAATTATCTATGATAATTATTAACTGAAAGAAGATTATTATTAATAAGAATTAATAATTACGGGGCACCACCCTGGTATCAGGGACCAATAACCACTCGAAAATCAGTCTCACAAACGTTCGCTTACAGATATCAGTACCTGGGAGATACTGATATGCACGAGACGAACAATGAAGTTGTGAATCCGAGCACTGACTCTTTTAACCAGCCTTTACAACAACACTTGTACAAACAATGCAGACAACTTCTCTTTAAAACATAACAGAATTTATTAAAATCAATGATATCAATTAATAATCGATAACACCTCAATCAATAGACATCCATCATGTATCTATTCTAGATTATACAAGTGTGTGTGTGCGTGTGTGTATGTGTCTGTGTCTGTGTGTGTGTGTCTGTGTGTGTGTGTGTGTAAAAGAGGAGGGGTGAGGTTGCGGACGTAAGGGAGGAGAGGGAGTACGTCACGCAAGAGCTTCGGACAGAGGAAATGACCGCGAGGTTTGAAAAAGACAACGGCTAGTGGCGTCTGTGAGCTTAGCCTGTGTGTCTCTGAAAAATTAGTTTTCACCGGTGTATACCCGGTGTGTATGTGCGTGTCGGTTAAGGGGGAAAGAAGGGAAAACACAGCACATAAAGAAAAATTCTTCGGGCTCCGGTCGTTAGACCGTAGTACACCCGATCAAAGAGATTAAATAAACAAATGTGACGCTTCGTCCATTAATTCAGAGCGCGGGACTTGTAGTCCGTCAACTTAACTTATGTAATAAAATTCATATGGAAACACAAAAACTACCTCTGCCCAGATCAAGCCTCTTACGTGCCCATGAAGCAGGGAGATGTGTGGGATCCGTCTTTGGGTCCGGCTCGGTTCCTCGGCTCGGATAATGACGGTGGGCCGTGTTGCTCTGTCGGCGGGTTGCACGGCGGGTTGCAAAGGTTGAAGAAAGACGCGACGGTCCTTTCTTCCTTCTGCAGGTACTTTGAGAGCTGGCGGCGGCGGCGTCCATGGCGGCGGCGACTCTCCTTCGGATCCGTGATCAGTGGGAAGTGGCAAGTTGGGTCTGCAGGTACTTTATTGAGAGCGCTGGCGGCGACGGCGTCTGCGGCGGCGGCGACTCTCCTTCGGATCCGTGGAAATAATGTGCTTGGGGAATCTCAGTTTGTCCAGCGGGGGTGAGATTGGCACATAGTTCAGGTCCTTATGTGGTTTACTTCCTTTTTCGTCGTGACTAGCGGGGCTGGACACAGACTGGAAGCGGTTCGAAGTGGTTTACTTCCTTTTTCGTTGTGCCTAGCTGGGAGCCGGGTGGCAGCCAACTAGACACAGACTGGGAGCCGGGTGGAAGAAGGTTTCAATATACCTGCAAACATCTGGCCGCACAGCAGGGTGCTGGCGGCTATTGTCCAATGGGAGTCCGCACCCACCGGGGAGGGGGGGGGGGCGACAGAGGGGGTTAGGACGGCGATAGCCTGTGCTCCTTCCTGGTCTGGCCCTTTGATCTGAGACAAATGGAGCGGGGTGTTGGTGGTTCCCGTGCCGTTTGGGGGCCAGCGCTCACCAGGGGGGTGGCCGAGCAGGTAGGGGCGGAGGTGTCCCCCACTCCTGTGTGCTCTGGCCCATAGGTCTAAGATAAGGAGCAGCCAGAATGCTAATGGCTCCGTTCAACTGGGGGCTGCACCCAGCAGGGGGGCAGCAGAGTGAATGGGGATGGAGGTGTCCTGCATACCTTTGTGACCTGGCTCCCAGGTCTTAGACAAAGAGAGCAGCCATTTGGTTGGTCTGCAATCCTTGATCTGTATCAGACCTCAGGTCGTAAACCTTGTCGGGGGCCTGTTGTCTGTATGAGGCCCAACAATAATCATATGTTGCAGTAAACGTTCAGTCACTGGTCAAATTCCTTCTTCCTCTCCCTTTGAAGTGATACTATATTTTTGACAGAAACTGGGTATTTGTTGTAATTAATTTACGCTTGAAGCTGGGTTGGTACATCCAACCCAACATGATTTGCAAGTAATGCCCATAACTAGACCGATCCTGTTATGGAATATGAAAGGTGGCTTTAATGTGACCTCAAAGTGAGCTACTGGTCACCTACTGGTAGTTTTACCTGAATTTTGTAAATTGTTGATGAAGAATTGTGAAGGTTGTTGTCCATTTAACGAAATAAAGCACATGCCATCATCAGCAGCCATGAAAGGGTGTTAGTGACTTTGAGTAATGCAGTCTCAGTGCTGTGATAAGGGAAATTGAAACTTTTCAAAACTGCTGTTCTCTAGTATATAGAGAAGTTGTTCAGAGACTACTTTTTCTAAAATCTTTGAAATAAAAGGTAACTTCGATATTGGTCTGTAGTTTTGTGGGAGGGAGGGGTCCAGTCCAGGTTTCTCTACCAGTGGGTTCACACAGGTGGTTTTCAAATAGGCATGGACACAGCTATTGGGCAGGGAGGGAAAAAGCTTTGTTTCATGTTGAGAGGGCTGGAGGACACTCATATGTGATACTGTTTGTAAAAGTTCAGGCAGGGAGATGAAAAGAAATTGGTTCAGGACCATCATTTTCAAATTCAAATCATTTCAAATTTCAAAATTTTTCACACTTAATGTCTCAAGCTTGATATTAAGCATTCAGGTTTCTCAAGATATAATGACCATGGTCTGTAGATTCAAAAACTTACAATTTTGAAGCCACATAATAGTACACAGTCAGCACCGTGGTATTATGAATAAGGTGTAAATGAACTAAATCCATTTTATCACTATTAAAACAAAAGGTATGGTTCCAAAATAATAGAAGCCCAATTTGGTTTTGTATCTATTCCTTAAGGGACATTTTGTCAACTGCATTCATATGAAATGGTTTCAAATGTGGATTTGTTCTTAATGACTTTCATAGCATTTCATTGTTTTTCCTGCAGATCTTCAGATTTAACTTAATTATACACTGACAATTTTACTAAACTTTGACCAAATGATTTAAAATGCATGCAAAAAAAAAAAAACCAAAATAAATTACATGTTTATAAATTGAGAAACTGTCAGTTCTCTAATATTTAAATGTTTTTTAAAACTTGGTGAATCCAATAAGTTTGAGACAAAATGGAAGCTTAATTTGGTATGTAAATATAAATTGGAATGACTTATGTCATGCTTATGTTGGGATATAACTTAAACATATACACACACACACACCCACACACACATATATATATATATATCTCAGGGGTAAAGGTTTGTGTTGAATGGGAGAAATTATGAAAATAAAGCCAAAACACACCACCTTGGGAATTTCACCCAAGGGAATCATTTTAAGACAATCCCTGCACCACGAACAGGATCGGACAGGTTTGAGTCTACCACAGGAGACATGGTTCAGTTATTTTTAAAGAAAACTTCATTTGAATAGTTCAATTATTAAAATGGACTTAAACCACATCCACGCGTTAACATTTTTAGGGGGAAAGGAGATGGTAGAGGGAGAGAACTGACCGACAAGGGAGGTCCCCAGAAATGAAAATTACTCCGCTCACTCCTGAACAACACACACACCACCGCCACCACCACAACAACAGGACACCTCCACCTAAGGTCACCAGTACCATTACCTCGGACCTTCAGCTCTGCAAACACAAGGGAAACAGTAGTAGGGTTAAACACAGGAAGCAAACTCTGCTGATAAACAGCTTTCACTAGCTGATGGCCACGTCCTTAGAATTTATACAAATCAACAAACAAAACTAAATATTTCAGTCAAATAACTACACGAATTACTGTCTAAATCCGTTACAGTGGGTTGGGCTAAACACGTTGGTGCGAAAGGCTTCTGAGACGGATCGCACTATTTTAGCCTCAGTAAAGCACAAGCTGACAAGCTGACAAGCTGAGCAGAGGTCGATGCAAACGCATCGGCAACGCATAGGCAAAGCAGCAGCATCTCCTGCACTGTACATGGTGTACACTCCACATGCTGTACCAGCAGCCAGAGGACGTTGAGAGGGCAACAACCTGTCTTTATAGCCTGCCATGATTGGCTAATAGATGGTGTGCTAGGTAACAGAGCAAACCCACACAGGGTAGGAACAAAGCATATCCTGCTACAATGGTTACATTTGCTTCTTTATTAAAATGTCTTTAATGTACAGGTTCGTCAGCCACCGCTGTATTACTCTTGCACTCAAAAAAACGATTCAAGCCGTTCTTTGATGTGACACACTTAACTGTTGTGTGATTTGCTGAAACAAATATATTAAAAAGCTTATGCATTTACATTTAATTGAGGTAACATAATAGTTTGACCTTGACGTTCATGAACTCAAAACAAATGCATTTCATTTGAATTGGGACCGCCATTTGCGCATGCGCGGTGCACCGCACTGAGCCTCTGTTCCGCGGGTTTTGCACTTTGCATCGTTCGTCCGACAACTTCTGGCAGTGCTGATAGTACGGTACAGAGCCACGGAAGGCGGCTGTAATTCCACTCCTTGGTGAGTATTCGATTTTGTTATATTTTAAAAAGCTTGCTGTGAAAACTTGTCATGGACGTTACATTGAAAAGACGGTAAAGTCGGACATTGCGGGTTAGCTAGCTAGGGTACACGAAGCTGAATAAAGCTTGAGTAAGTGTCTGTAGTTACTCTGACTATTGTTATAACGATGGATCTTTTACTGAATAACGTGTACAAGAATGCATGAACATGGATTATGAGCTCTTGCAACTAATGAATGTGCCCCCCCATTCGCATGCACTGTTTTTTTTTTGTCACCCATGTTTTAGTGCGACAACATCAACATAAGGAGGGAGTGCATCCTGCGAAGCCTTGTTGTCTATGTCAATGAAGACCCAGATGTGTTTTTCAAGGAATATTTGGTAAGTTTATTATTTTTATTTTATTATTATTTCTCATGTTGTACAACTGTTACCCATATGTATTGCTAATGTAAACATGCAACATAAAAAATCCTTTAATTCACCTTTTTTCTATATTTTCTGCATTTACTGAACTCTGGCCCCTCTATTTTACTTGTCAGGATATTACTGCAACCTAGTGACATGTAGTAGTCACTGTAGACACTGTAAATTATCATGTAAAGATAAAGATACACACGAAGACACCTACATTTTAAAGTAGGGATAGATTTGGTTTCTCTCTCTTGAGTTTTGCTAAATATTTTCTGTGGTAGATTCAATAGGAATCACTGCAATTGCACAGCTTTACAACTGAATGAACTGAATGTTAGCCATAAAGCTGCTAACATTATGTTACCAGTCGGCTCTCTTGCACTGGTGTAGCCTTATTGGGTTCAGTCCACTATCATCTGTGTTGTGTGCCTCAGATTCTGGAGGTGAAAAAACCTCCACTTCTGTGCAGCAGTCTGTAGAATAGGTGACCAGAGAGGCTGTCACCATCCATTTCTCTTTTAGCTGTCATTGACTAACTGCTTTGTTACACATCTACACTCCGCCCTGGAATCTCCAGGAAACAACACTGATGTGTGCATGAGAAGATTCTGCAAAAGCCTGGCACACCATGAACACTACCCACTGCGAGATATCTTAGATCACATGTTATAGGCTTCAGCCACCTTAGAATTGGCAACTGTTTTTTGAGCTGCTGTTCTCAACTGCTGTATGTAGTAACTGTAGTAACATTTATATTTTGTATATGGTTTTCTGTCTGTTGTTTAGCATTTTAATTACATTTGATTTCTGTGTTTGTGTTCAGCCTTCTGCAGCTGAGGATGCAGAGAGGGACATTGCTACTACAGTCATGGGGATTTACACAATCCGAAGAGATGGACATGAGGAGCCAGAGGACGTGGGAGTTGTGATTGAGGGCATTAAAGTCCTCAACAACGTTGGCAGTGTCATCCTGGGGTTCATCATGCTGTTTGGGCTCATTTATGCCCTTGATCTAGCCTTTCCCAAAAACCTCAAGTACACCTTCGAGTTTTTCCAGAAAATCATTATGAACCTGGATGGACACAAGCTGAATGCAAAGATACAGCAGCTGAAAATCAAGCTGTTTTCATAAAGGACAACAGTGGACAACATGTGTCCACACAGCCAGTGACAGTCATCATGGGTGTTTTTCTTGTTCTTAACTACTTTGTCTGAACTTGTCACAACTTGCCTTATCTTTGTTGCCTGAAACAGATATCACGGCTTTTAAAGGCAGTTTTTCTGTATATTCGTAAGTAAGTCATGATGCGAGTTTATACAGATCACTGTATAAACTCTGTTGATGGGTTCCATGTTCAATATATATGTATGTGTGTATGAATGTATATATACATATGTTATATGTATTTGGATGAGTTTTTATTCATTTTAAATAAAAACTACATCAATCAGATTTTGTGTTACGTGTGTCAGAAATGGGGGACAAATGAAGGAATGAAATAATTTAACCCTATTTTATTTTTTGCTAACTATATTAGTTTGTTTTGAACAAATGTAAATCAGTTTAGGCCAGTTAATGTAATTATTTTATTTTGGCTGTATTTGATAAAGATGAGTTCGATCAAGTCAATTAAATCATGTTACAGGGAGGCACTTAGTTTGAGTTGGGGCTACAAACTTAATGGATGGAAATCCTGCCCAAAATTTATTTGTGTTCATCCAATGAGTTATTTTTTTCAGTGTGTACGTATCCAATTGATACCACTTCTTTCTATTTTTATACACATATTATTTAGATACTTCCACTTATTTCTCATGTTTCTGCTGCCATTCACTGTTTTTGTTAAAGTAATATAACACGCAACTCAACTCAAAATTGTTAGGTAGGTTTCTACAATTCTTGCGAGCACCTATGATTATGACAGTGTCAACGCCCAAGTGATTCAATTCCCTAGCTGAAGAAGGATACCAAAACAATCAGAACGCATTTGAAGTTGTGTAAGTGTACTTATTTTATAAAAAATTTGTTTTGTCATTATGCAGTAATAATTCACTAATATGTAAATTGTAACCATTTTGGCTCAGTGCTACATCTGTGCAATACATGAGCTTGTTCTGTGTTTTCACAGTCATGAGCTTCATTTGACAACAGAGGCTGTCAATCTGTAATAGATTGCGCTATGCAACAGCAGTTTTTTTTGTAAAAAATAAGATTCTATTATAAAAAATAGTGCTGACAAATGCATATCTTTGAATTTTTATCACACTGGACAGGGCAGAGGAAAAGCATTCACACCTTCATCACATTCCTCTTTGGAATGAATTGTATTTTTGCATTTATTTATTTTTTTTAAGATTTACAGGTGTCCAGTGTCCAGTACATCCCTCTGCCCGCAGCTGGAGAGAAACAATTCTGCAGCATAGCAACTACATCCAAAAAAATTAAAACATGAAAAGATGCCAATATTGTAAATAGCTATAGTAAATATTTAGTTTAACAAAACAAACTTGTAAAGCACATTTTTATTTGCACACATTCCATGGAGCTTGGTATGTGTTATGAAGTCATTCTCAGTCCTAAAAAAAACTACATCATACTAACTCAGTGCTGTTCTTTGGAGGTGTTGCTACCAAGGTGGGAAGGATAAAATACATTATCAAGATGTTTTCCTAAACTGTCGCAAGTTC
The DNA here is from genome assembly GCA_008933995.1 of Datnioides undecimradiatus. NCBI lineage: Eukaryota > Metazoa > Chordata > Actinopteri > Lobotiformes > Datnioididae > Datnioides > Datnioides undecimradiatus. The sequence continues at coordinate 160,951 of WARS01002740.1, read as the reverse complement.
TTTAAACAGCAAAAAGCAATGTAGGCCATCACTATTTTACTTAAAGCTGTACTGTAATGAAACCAGATCTGAAAGATCTTCTTAGTCATCATTTCCTTATTGAAACTGAAACTGATGTGATATATTGGCACCAATATTAAGTCTCAAACAAGACCCAGCAATGATGTCCTGTTGATGTTATTGATGACAGTTATTTGCAGAAAATGGAATCTCTGTGTTTAAGAATATCAGGCTGTTCATCTGGCATCTAAAAAAAAGAGGCAGTAAATGAGTTGAATTGTATCAGCTTCTACAGAGGAGAGCACCCTCTAAAGAAATTGCATTTTTTTTGCATGAAAGAAATTTCTGGTTGGATGGATGACCTGCTGCAGTAAGTATTTGTAATTTATTGTGTGGCTGCAAAAAGCTAAAGCTGCTTTTGCCGAACAGAGATGTTTATTCTCATAAAAATATATTAAAAACAGTGTGTAGCTGGTCAGCTCTGCTGTCTCTCTCTCTCCCTGCTCATGTGGCCTGTGATTAGCTCAAAGCCCAGACCATTTTTCCCTGTTCCTGTTGCTTATTTTCCCAGCCAAGTATGGTGATGTTAGTTGCTTAATGCTCTCTTTCTTGTATACAACTATACACACTTCCTCTCATGTAACATCCTGCATGCCCACTGACCTCACTGATGGACCATTCACACTTGAGTCATGGTCTTGAGGTGGGCCCTGACAAATTAGTAATAATTAGTAATAGTATAATAGTAATAATTAGTATAAATACCTGCAACCAGTACAGTGCTGAAGACCACAGGGACAAGCTTAGTTAGTTTTTGTGATATCGTCTGATATTAATTAAACCATGCAAAGACTTCATTTTGAACCAAGCTGGCATTATTGCAGGTAACACTTTGGCTGACTTATAGTATGACAACCACTGTGGCACAATCTCGCTTATTCAGCCAAAACATGCTCTAGCCCCTACACAGGGATGTTCCTTGTAGACATGTGACACTGAAGCCCTCTAGTGGTCCTGATCTGCAATTACATATACAGTCACTTCATAACGTCTCGCCCCCCTTAAATCTGAACTCCGCCATAAAATACTCTGTGCAACATGTTTTAGTGTACATACTTCCATCTGCTGTCACAACTCAACATAATCTCAACTTCTACACTACTTGAACTAAACACTGACTCAATCATGCCCTTAACACAGCCTTTACTTTGTGTACTTTTTTATATAGGTTGGTGGTCTCCTGTTCCTTTGAGGTTGGCATCCTCTCAGGATATACTCACAGACCCTTGCGAGTTTGGGATCCTTAGCGGTCCATTTCTGAAGTTGGTTTGATGTTATCAATGATGATGGCACACTGGATATCTCTCTGTCTAGTGGCAGAAGGCTACAAGCATCAGCGTTACCGTTGTCTTTACCTGCCCTATGCCTGATAACACACTCATATGTGCTTAACATTACAGCCCATCTCATTATCCTTGTGACGCCATCTTAGGTACAGCTTTCATCTCATGGAACAAGCTTATTAGTGGCTTGTGATCTATGCAAATTACAAACTACCTTCCATACAGATACTTCAAAAATAACAGCTAATCTGTCTTTTTCTTGCTGGGAATAGTTTCTTGACTCTTCGTCCAGTACAATCTGTTGATATGCATAGCTCATGTCTTGATATATTTCTCTCCACCAGTTAAACAATCATGTCCTCCATTTTTGGAATGGGGTACCATTCAATGAGTGACATCTTATTTACCGTCAGCTTGTAGTCTCCACAAATTCTTGCCCTAGAGTCTGGTTTGAGGACTGGTATAATGGGTGCTGTCCATTCTGAGAACTTAACTGGCTCTATAATTTTCTCCTGCTTATAATAGCATGGTATTGTACATCTATTTTTGCTGCGAAGCCTTTCAACATTCCTAGCTCATCCTTAAATACTGTTTCATGTCTGCAAAAGGTCTTCCTCATTCCCTATCTTATGTGCAAGCTGCCACTCTACCTTGAGAGCTTTAATCCACCCTCGCCCCATTAGACTTGCCACAGCACTTCAAGGTGATGCCTTCATGTTCCACCTTGATATTAGGCTGCTCCTAATACTGGCACTCTGTGGCCACCACATGTTCTGAGCTTTTCCTGAACTTGGCTAGCTTGGGTTGTGTGCCCTCCTCGACATCATGGTGTGGCCACAGCCTATGTCGACCTCAAAAAGTAATGTTCTTTCCGTTTACTTTTAGCTCTTTTCTCCTCTAGGGATGGCTATCTCTTCATTAATGTTTTACATAGTCATGTCACTAGCCTTTGCATGCAGGCTTCTGCAGGCTTGTTTTTTGTATGCCACCTTCCCACAGTTGTGGCACTTTTCATGGACAAACTTACTTGTCTTTAGCCAAGTGGCTGTGCCCACCACATCTGTATCATATCCTTGCATCTCACTGGGGCTTTGCATTGGCATCATCTCTATTTGCTGCCTCCATGGCTTGTGCAAGTCTCGCTTGTGCAGTTCCCCAACTCGTTCAATCCTCTACACAGATATATTCCTTGTGTACATGTAACACTGAAGCCCTCTAGTGGCCCTGAGTTGCAATTACATCTACATTCACTCCATAGCAGTTTTGGATAGGCAGGATCAGGCGTGGAAAGTTTTTTTGCTTGTTGCATGATATATTTCTCTTGCTCGTGTGTTTGACAGGTTATTGTTCAGTAGGAGAGTCAGGATGAGTGAAAAGGTGCAGAACTTTATTCTCTCTCCTAATGTGGCTTTGCAGGTTGCTCAACACTATAATATTAATGTTTCTAGTTCTGACAAGAAGCTAAAGAAGACTATTATGGCAGTGATAATGGCTAATTTGGAAGAGAAGGGAGGTTTTTTTTGAGGGAGTAGGAGTATTAGAGTCCACGATCATGTCAGTAATCAGAATTTGAGTTTTGAGCAACAGCCAAGTTAATCTTGTTGAAACAAAAATGAAATTACAGATGAGTTGGGTGCAGGAAAAAAAAAAGTTTAGAACAGGAAAAGATGAAACAGGAAATTTATAGGGAAAAGCAGACAGTGCTGCAGCAGTGCAACAAATGAAAGTGGAGCTTCAGAGAGACAAGCTAGCTTTAAGGCAAGAGGGGAATGGTGTGAATGGAGCTGAATCTTCTGATGTTTCAGCTAGCTTGAGGTTGGTGCCAAGGTTTAATGAATGTGATCCAGACACTTTCTTCTTATAAGCATTCAAACATGCTTTGCAGAGTAGAGACATTGGTCTTTTGCTTCAGTGTGTATTGACAGTCAGAGCTCAGGAGGCCTACTCAGAATGGAAGTGGAAGTGGAAGTGGAAACAATAACTATATTCCATTATATTTACAAAATGGACATTTATCTCAAGCCCTGTGGCAGTGGAGAAACAGCAGAGCAGAGGGGAATTGTGTATTGGCCAAAAGTTTGGGCTTTTGTGATCTTTTCAGTCTGTCTAGTGAATATCAACAAGCTGTCAATGATGAGTCCTCCCTAACTGTTAAATAATTACAAACTGAAGTAACAAGTCATTGTCATATAAAAACATTGCAGGATAGAGAAGCAAAAAGATTTCCCATCTCAGATAATGACTAGTGACTTTTATTGATCTCAGTTTCATTCTTACGGTAGAGGTATGACCAAATAGTATTTGGTCAGTAACAGCTCGTCTGTTTTCAATGATTAAATCAATCTTTCACCTCTCACTCCTTTATTCATTTTTAGATTTGATCTTAACTGACAGGGCTTGGTCACGAGGTGAGAGAGCAGGACCCAAATGCACAAGGGACAAAGATATTTACACTGGTTTATTTCAGGGCTAGGCTTACGGATGGTCAAGGCAGGCAGGGTCGAAATCCAGGTAGTCACTCCGAACATGACATGATAATCAAAAATCCAAAAATAACAAAAACCCAAACTCACAATGATCGCAAGGGGATAACACATGGAAACATGGCAGGGACATGGATACAAACATAGCAAATGAACCAACACAGAACAAAGGCAATGGCACAACTTAGACAACATAGACAGGGGAGGGCAGGAAAACAAGACATAGGTGAGACCAATGAACTAATCTAGAACAGGAAACAAGTACACAGAAACACACAAGGGAAACACTCAAAATAAAACAGGAAACAACAAAACAAGAAAATCTCAACTCAAAAACCATGACATTAACTGTAGCCACTTTATATAAAGTGTCATAAAAATGCTTTCAGACAGAGGCTATCTTTCATTATTATTATTATTATTATTATTATTTATAATTTTTGCAGTGGATGTGAGCAGGATTGAGGGGACACTTTGTGGTCTGCAATCAGAGTTCAGGACTTTACTGCTCCAGAATACCCACAGAAAGTGACAGGAAGAGGCAGGAGAGAAAGAAGAAAGCATAAAACTTCAGCAGAGAGGACTTTCAGGTTAGTAACAGACATTAATTAGACATGGATGAGTGCAGATGGAGAGGGACAGGAGAAGAGAGGAGCTCAGTGCATTATGGTCAGTCTCTAGGTAGACTAGGCCTACAATTCTACAATTCTATTTGAGTGATCTGATGTTGTACAGAGGGATGGGATGACCAGGAGATCAGTCTTAAATAGGTTGAGTGGAAGATGGTGTCCCCTCATCCATTTGGAGATATCAGTAAAGCATGAAGTAATTCATGCCAAGACAGTTTGATCATCAGGCAGAAAAAAAGTAAGACCTGTACATCATCTGCATAGCAATGAAATGCGAAACAATGGGAGTGAATGATTTTGCCTAGTGAAGTCGAATATATTGAGAAAAGGAGAGGAGAGAGCACTGAGCTTTGAAGTCCCCTGTGCATAGGAAGTGCCATTGGACCCCCCCCCCACCAAGATATTCTGAAAGGTCTTTCTGAGAGGAAGGACATGAACCAGGGGGGTGAATCCTGAGATGGGAAGCTTAGTGAGGGTAGAGAGGAGAACTTGGTTATTAACATTGTCAAAGGCAGCGGACATATCAAGTAGCAATAGAGCAGAGGACTGGCCAGTGGCTCTGGCAGGGTGCAGTGATTCTATTACAGAAAGGAACGCTGTCTTGGTAGACTGGCGTGGATCATACAGATTGTTTCCTGAGAGTAATTCAGAGACCTGGTTGAAGACTGTGCTCTCAAGTATTTTTGATAAAGAAGGATAGGAGTAATACTGAGAGTTGAGCATGGGCTTTTTGAGCAAGGTGACTTAGCTTGTTTTAGGGTGTTTAATTCTGTCTTTAGGGAGAATGAGATGAGCGAAGCACTATTACCTGAAGTCAGGGCTTGTTCGGCTTAGAGAACTGGGAGGTGATGGCAAAACCTTATCAATAAAAAGAGAGGGGGTCGGAGGAGGAGACAGGTTGAGGAGTGAATTAAAGGCAGCTAACAACACTGGAGCATCCGTTGCATCACAGACCTTGTTCTCAGTGGTTTGGCAGTTTGGAGCACTGTATGGGCTTATCTCAGCTAACCCTAGCCATAAACATTATCAAACAGCAAGGCCTTAAGAGTATTCTTTAACATGGAGAGAATGTCACCCCCAAAAATCCAGCCTGGGGGTTGGGTCCAGCTGGTTTTTCATTCACACTTTGGATGACATTCAGGTGCAGCTCAACATGCCTGTAAGAAGACTTTAGCAAGACAAGCAGACCAACTGGAGCAGCGCCTAGTAAAGACTACAGTATCAATTTATTACAGTGTCCTTACCAGCTTTTTTCTTATCTTGTTATCAATGAGCAGTCACTTATATTCTGGCCCACTATCAACTAATAGAAAGGATCTCAGAGGATGAAATGAAGTGGTTATAATGAAGCAATGCAAGGTTTTGTTTCAGTCCTGTCAATGTTAAATTTAGACTAGACAGATAAGTTTAAGTTTCAGGTTGTCAGAAACGTTCCAGAGAGGAGCATCTGGAAGCCCTGAATTAGGCTGAGCAGGAGTGGTGAAATGTTGTCTAATAAAGTGGGTGAGTAATACAGAGCCCCTCTTGTGACATGGTAAAAAAAAATGTAATTGTGGCCACAATATAGCTATAACGTGCGCACAAAATACTAATTCGTTCGCACGAAATACTAATTCGTGGCCACAAAATATTAATTCGTGGCCACGAAATATTAATTTGTGGCCAAGAAATAAGTATAACGTGCGCACAAAATACTTATTTGTGGCCACAAAATATGTATAATGTGCGCACGAAATACTAATACTATTAATATCATTCCTGGATAGCTGGGTAAACAAATCAAGCGCACCATCTCTACAACCTGCAATAATGTGCGTACGGGGCCCCGTACCTACGTGATGTTCCTAAAGTGAGTGTCTTTTCTTAGCTGTTGAAGAGATAGCTGTAAACTCATTTGTGTCTGTAGGAGCTGCAGCCCTGCACACATATCAGGACATTTTTCAAGTACAGCTGAGGGGTGTAGGCATACTACTAAGCGAGGTATGTTGAGAAATAAAACCAGAGTTTTCTGTGTCACGAAGGTGTCTCTCTTTTAACCTGGCTAGATCACCATGCTAACTTATGCTGCAGACCTAACCTGGTCCGGACCACATTCTGTTCAGAGTTTCAGCTTGAAATCAGCTTAAAAAGTGCCTTTTTCACTGATCATCTCCTTTGAAAGCAGCATCGTGTGTGTCAGACTCTCAGCTGAGGGAATACATAGGCTATATGAACTGCAGCATTTAATGATGCTATCGGACAAAGCCGTGCAGTTACGGTAGCGCTCACTGTATACGTTGCCAAGGGAACCTATAGCCTATCAGTGATCAGAATCTAGTTAGTATTGCTTTGCAGGTTGTTGTTGCTCTGACTGAACTACTGAATGGGTCTGTAGTGTTCTCTGGACATTTGTCCTTCAATAAAATCACAGAAACCTGTCAAGACTTGAGTTTTTGTCAAGCTGGTTTTGTGTCCTGTCTCGTGATTTCCTGTTTTATTTTGAAAGATCTAACTTCCCTCTCGTTTCAGGTGGCTTGCACTTCCTCTTGTGTTTCCCGCCTGTCTGATTGTCTTCCCTGCCCTGATTGTTTCCACCTGTTCCCCATTTCCTCTTGTGTATAAAAGTCTGCGTCTCCCCCTGTCTTGTGCCAGTTCGTCGTGTCATGTCATGCACCGAGAACCAGTGCTCTTGCCTGCCTCGTTATATTGCTCCTATTGTAGTCATTGTAAGTTTACTTTGTTACTTTGCTTGCCTTTTTCTCTTGTGAGAGATTTTCTGTTGTCAACTTTGCTGATTTTGTTTTGTCCTCTAGTGTCGGGTCATGCATTTGGGTTCACGTTCTGCCCTTGTCAAAACCAATTAAACCATTATGTTAACACTTTCCCTAACACATTCCACTTTGATTTGCCAAAGACTAAAGTGATTTCATAGGACAGTGTCAGAGCTTGAATATAATGTTTAAATCAGCTCTACAATGTGCAGCTGTTACCAGAAATAAACGGGAGGCATTGAGAGTGTACTGAGTGGTAAAATAAATATATTAATTTACACTGTATTTGGAGAAACAGTGTTGCTTTTTGCAACATGACAATAACAGCAGGGACACGGGCCAATATGTGATTTGGAATCATAGATCCAGAATCTGGAAAATCTACTGCTTGTTAAGGCTACTTGTTAATTCATTTTGTTTTCCTGTGGTTTAGAGGTCAACTATGGATACTCGGCTGCGAGAATTTCTGATGGAGCGCAAACCTGAAGAAGAAGTGATCCAGAAAATTGAAAATGAGAATGTAAGCCACTGCAGCTGCCGTCTTTGCTTGCCTTGTGTGTGTGTGTGTGTATTTTTTTCCAAAAGGAAGATTAATATTTATTGAAAGTTTGTGTAGAACATGGTCACACCAGAACAGATAGGCTCAATGCACAAATCCAGATGCACACTCTTAAAATGTTATATGTTTTAATTTTTAACGTAATCAAATACATCAACTGTGTTTACAGAATAATTTAAAATGATGAGTCACCACTATCATCCCAGTGTACAGCTGTCCTGTCTGCGTGGGTAACGTACTGCGTCATTTCCTATTGTTGTCTTTGCACTGTGGTGGATTGTAGCGTGCTGTAGCGTCATCAACTGCTAAAACATTTCTGGTTTAAAACATTTAATTTCACCGCGGTGATTCACTGCATTGAATTGGTGCACATACATTTGCTAAACACCTGTTTCACACGGCTTTTTGGGGATTTTACACTTCCTTTCCACTTTTCCCCTCTGGTTAGCCCGCTTGATCACTAGCAATGGCTGCTCTCTCTTCCCCTGCTTCTCCTTTGTTTTGCTCTGTGTGCGGGATGTATAGTTACTCCTCGACCTCCTTTAGCGATAATGACGTGTATTAAATGCAGCATTCTTATAACCTTGGAGGCGAGGCTTAAGGAAGTAGAGGCACGGCTCCGCATCATTGAAAGCCCCCCTGTAGCGTTAGCTAGCCGGTCCCCAGTAGCCGGTGTGGACCTGCCCAGCGTAGCTTCCACTAGCGATCCTAGGGTAGCTCCCGTTAGCCGTCCCCCAGCAGCTCCCGAGCAGCCGGGAAGCCAGGGTGGCTGGGTGGCAGTCCGAAGGAAACGTAGCCCGAAACAACGGCCCACGGTTCACCACCAACCGCTTCACGTTTCCAACAGATTTTCCCCACTCAGCGACACACCCGCTGACGGAAAGACTCTGGTTATTGGCAGCTCTATTTTGCGCAATGTGAAGTTGGAGACGCCGGCGACCACAGTTAAATGCATCCCCGGGGCCAGAGCGGGCGACGTTGAATCCTATTTGAAACTGCTGAGTAAGGATAAACGTAGATTCAATAAAATTGTCATTCATGTCGGCGGAAATGACATCCGGTTACGGCAGTCGGAGGTCACTAAAATTAACATTGAGTCGGTGTGTAAGTTTGCCAAAACAATGTCGGACTCCATAGTTTTCTCTGGACCCCTGCCCAATCTGACCAGTGACGACATGTTTAGCCGCATGTCGTCATTCCATCGCTGGCTGTCGAGGTGGTGTCCAGCAAACGACATGGCCTTTATAGATAATTGGAAACCATTTTGGGGAAAACCTGGTCTCATTAGGAGAGACGGTATTCATCCTACTTTGGGTGGAGCGGCTCTCATTTCTAGAAATATGGCAAAATATATTAAAACCTGACTAACCAGAGCAGAGACCAGGCGGCAGAGCTGCTGTCCTACACGCTTCTCTGCAGTTTCCTTAGAGCTGTCACCCTCCCATGACCACCACTACCCCCAGTTTCCTATAGAGACTGTGTCTGTCCCTCGTCCACCCAAACTACCTGGGGCAAAAAATTCAAGAGGTATTATTCATAAAAACCTCACAAGAATTAATACCACCAAGGTATCTGGACCTAAACACACCACAATAAAATGTGGATTATTAAATATCAGATCTCTCTCGTCTAAATCCCTGTTAGTAAATGATTTGATTACCGATCATTGCATTGATTTATTTTGTCTTACTGAGACCTGGCTGCCGGAGGAAGAATATGTTAGTTTAAATGAGTCGACCCCTGCCAGTCACATTAATCACCATATTCCTCGAAGCACAGGCCGAGGAGGAGGAGTGGCAGCAATCTACCACTCAGGTTTACTAATCAATCCCAGACCTAAGCCTGGGTTTAAAACGTTTGAGTCCCTCACTCTCAGTCTCTGCCACCCTAACGATAGATCAGAGAAACCAGTTCTGTTTGTGGTTGTGTATCGTCCGCCTGAGTTTTTATCTGAATTCCCTGACTTTTTATCTCAACTAGTGCTCTGCTCAGACAAAGTAATCATAGTGGGTGACTTCAACATTCATGTAGATGACACCAATGACAGCCTTAGGAATGCCTTTAATTCAGTTTTAGACTCAATTGGTTTTTCTCAAAACGTTAACAAACCTACTCACTGCTTTAATCACACCCTCGATCTTGTTTTGACATATGGCTTAGAAACTGAACGTTTAATAGTGTTTCCCCAGAACCCTCTTTTATCTGACCATTTTTTAATAACATTTCAGTTCACAATTATGAACTTCTCAGCATTTGGCAGGGAGACTACCTACAGTCGGTGTCTCTCTGATAATGCTGTTTCCAAATTTAAGGAAGTTATTCCGTCTCTTTTGGCTTCTATGCCACGTGCCATTACAACAGAGGGTAGCAGCCTAACTACTAATCCAGTACATATAGATTATCTTGTTGATAATACTGCAGCTACACTGCACACAGCACTGAACAATGTGGCCCCTATAAAACAGAATAAGAAAGCCATCAAGCAGAGGAAGCTAGCTCCCTGGTTTGACACACAGTTACGCACTTTAAGACGAAGGTTAGAGAGGAAGTGGCGATCCACTAATATTGAAGAATTTCACCTTTCCTGGAAAGACAGTATTATAACATACAAATCAGCCCTGCGTAAGGCAAGAACTGCCTATTATTCCAAATTAATAGAGGAAAATAAGAATAACCCCAGGTTTCTGTTCAGCACTGTAGCCAGGCTGACAAAGAGTCACAGCTCTGTTGAGCCAACTATTCCCTCAGCTCTCAGTAGCAATGAATTTATGAATTTCTTTACTAGTAAAATCAAAGATATTAGGGAAAGAATTCATTACGCACTCTCTTCAACTGTTAGAGATCCATGTGTGTCATCTGCAGCAGCCCCTGAAATGTCTGCAGGCCCTAATTTATCTCTGGACCACTTCTCTCCTATAGATCTCACTGAACTGTCCTCAACAATCATTAGATCCAAACCCTCAACCTGTCTTTTGGACCCCATCCCAACTCGTCTTCTAAAAGATGTTTTCCCCCTGATTGGCACTTTTATATTAGACCAGATTAATCTGTCATTACTAACAGGTTATGTTCCACAGGCTTTTAAGGTTGCTGTCATCAAACCTCTACTCAAAAAGCCTTCTCTCGACCCTGGTGTTTTAGCGCACTACAGACCAATATCCAACCTCCCCTTTATTTCTAAAATCCTTGAAAAGGCCGTGGCTGATCAGTTATGTGATCACCTGCAGAGGAGCAGTTTATTTGAAGCATTTCAGTCAGGATTTAGAATAAATCACAGCACAGAAACAGCATTGGTTAAGGTTAGCAACGACCTCCTAATAGCTTCTGACAATGGCCTCGTCTCTTTACTTGTCCTGCTAGACCTCAGTGCTGCATTTGACACCATCGATCACGGTATCCTACTACAGAGACTAGAACATGTCATTGGCATTAAAGGAACAGCACTAAGCTGGTTTAAATCTTATCTATCCGACAGATTCCAGTTTGTCCACGTTAATAATGACTCGTCCGTGCACACAATGGTTAATCATGGAGTTCCACAGGGTTCTGTGCTTGGACCACTGTTGTTCTCCCTTTACATGCTCCCCCTAGGCAATATTATTAGGAAGCACAACATAAATTTCCACTGCTACGCGGACGATACACAGCTATATTTATCTATGAAACCAGAAGAAACAGATCAATTAGTCAGACTTCAGACATGTCTGACAGACATTAAGGCATGGATGACTTATAATTTTCTGCTTCTAAATACAGACAAAACTGAGGTGATTTTGTTTGGGCCTAAACACCTCAGAGACAGGTTATCTGACCTCGCAGTCGCTTTGGATGGTGTTACCCTGGCCTCCAGTTCTACCGTGAGGAACCTGGGAGTCATATTTGACCAGGATATGTCCTATCAGCCCCATATTAGGCAGGTCACTAGGACTGCCTTCTTTCACTTGCGCAACATAGCTAAGATTAGGAGTATCCTGTCCAAAAATGATGCCGAAAAGCTAGTCCACGCATTTGTTACCTCAAGGCTGGACTATTGTAATTCCTTGTTGTCAGGTTGTCCGACTAGCTCACTGCGAGGCCTCCAGCTCATCCAAAACGCTGCTGCGAGGGTTCTGGTGGGAATTAGCAAGAGAGATCATATTTCTCCGGTCTTAGCTTCTCTTCATTGGCTCCCTGTAAAGTCCAGAATAGATTTTAAAGTCCTTCTTCTTACCTACAAGGCCCTTAATGGCCAAGCTCCATTGTACCTCAATGAGATGCTAAGTCCCTATCAACCCAACAGATCACTTCGCTCCCAGAGTGCAGGTTTGCTTGTGGTTCCCAGAATCTCCAAAAGTAGAATGGGAGACCGAGCCTTTAGCTATCAGGCTCCTCTCTTGTGGAACCAGCTGCCAGTCTGGGTCCGAGAGGCAGACACCCTCTCTACTTTTAAAGTAAAACTTAAAACCTTCTTGTTCGACAAAGCCTACAGCTAGCTCTAGTTACCATCTGAACTACACCATCCATGCCATCCCCTAGTTATGCTGCTATAGGCCGAGGCTGCTGGGGGACATCCCATGATTGTCTCCACACTCCTCCTCTTCCCTCTCTCTCCTTAAACTCCATTAGCTCTGTGTCCTCTCTCCCCTAGTGCTGTGCTTGTTTCTCTCTGGTCTCTCTCTCTCTGTACCTCTCTACAGATACCTGTGGCTCCAGAGCTGAACATCTGACCTGTGGCTCCACCGACCTGCCCCGTGTCCTCTGCTGCCTATTGCTGTCATTTGCTGTCATTATTCTATATTGTTCTCTCTCTCTCTCTCTCTCTCTCTCTCCCCCCCAACCGGTCAAGACAGATGGCCGTCCACCTAGAGACAGGATCTGTCCAAGGTTTCTGCCTATTAAAAGGAAGTTTTTCCTTGCCACTGTTGCCAAGTGCTTGCTCATGGTGGAACTGTTGGGTGTAAGTAACAGTAATGAGTGTGGTCTAGACCTGCTCTGTTTGTAAAGTGCCCTGAGATGACTTTTTGTTGTGAATTGGCGCTATATAAATAGAATTGAATTGAATTGAATTGAATGATTCTTGGTCATCTTAAGTTGGAAAAATATGTGCATCATTACCAAAAGTAAATGTTATCAAAAGTAGGCTGCATAAAATGAAAAACTTATACCTTATACCATCAATATAGCTATATTCTTAACTTCCTTTAGATATCCATTGGCATTCTATGTTATGCATTTGTATGTATTAATTCATTCATTTATTGACTTGGAGTATCTTTTATTTTTTCAGATTGATGAAACTGTCATTTCGTTAATGACAGTGACCTGGCAAAGTACATCCCCAAAGTTGGATATAGAGTCTCCACTGTGGCCTTCTGCAGACAAGCATCACTGTTGCAAAAATCACCATCCAGGAAACAATCCATACTCTCAAGGCTACGACAAAGACTGTCTGGAGCTGAGAGGACGCCACCAAAAAGAGAACATCTAAGTGGGCAGGAAATACAAATGCCAAACGGAAACTGAGACAAATTGAGGTTGGCTGGATGGATTTTGATGAGGAGGAGGAGAGGTTCAAACAGGTGAAGTCTGTAAGTGGGGGAGGAACGAGGCATCTCTCTTGACAAAGACGAAACAGTGGCAAATATCAAACTTATGGCTGAAAATCTTTTTTTCCCCAAAGGCCTTTTAAAAAAAACAAAAGTCTTTCACACTATTCAACTCATATTGAGTAGTGTTGTGACGTTCACGAACGAACCGATTCTTTTGACCAGCTCATTAACATGAACGATGGGAACCGAGTCACCTTTGGTTGGGAGCCGTTCTTTTTTTCTCTCTATGAAAGCCACCTATGGTTCAGGGGAGAGAGGAGCGCTTATTTCATATGCATTGCATATGAATTGCATTGCATATGAAATAAGCACAACTGTGCACGCTCCCTTCATGTGAGTGCCTCAGTAAAAAAAAAAAAAAAAAAAAAAAAAAAAAGTTAAATACAGTACAGTACAGTAAAAATACAGTAGATGAGTTGTATCATCAAAGCAAGGTCAAAATTCTGCGACTTTATCTGTTGTTGGGCCTCATACAGACAACAGGCCCCTGACAAGGTTTACGACCTGAGGTCTGATACAGATTAAAAAGATTGCAGACCAACCAAATGGCTGCTCTCTTTGTCTAAGACCTGGGAGCGAGGTCACAAAGGTATGCAGGACACCTCCATCCCCACTCACTCTGCTTTGCTTCCAGTTGCTTCCAGCCGGTTTCCACAAGGATCCCAGCTGGTCACAACGAAAAAGGAAGTGAACGCTGCTTAAACCACGAGCTTCCAGTCTGTGTCTAGTGGCTTCCACACGAATCCCAGCTAGGCACGACGCAAAAGGAAGTAAACCACCGCTTCCAACCTGTACTGCGCCAATCTCACCCTCGCTGGATGAGCTGAGATTTCCGAAGTACATTATTTCCCCGGATCCGAAGGAGAGTCGCCGCCGCCGCCAGCGCTCTCAATCAAGTACCTGACCGCTGCCGCAGACGCCGCTGCCAGCGCTCAAAGTACCTGCAGAAGGAAGAAAGGACCGCCACATCTTTCTTCAACCTTTGCAACCCGCCGACAGAGCGGAACAGCCCACCGTCATCATCCAAGCCGAGGAACCGAGCCGGACCCAAAGACTGATCCCACACATCTCCCTGCTTCGTAGGCACGTAAGAGGCTTGATCTGGGCAGAAGTTTTAAGTGTGTTTTCTTCCTAATTTTTTATTGTATAAGTTAAGTTAACGGACTACAAGTCCCGCGCTTTGAATTAATGGACCAAGCGTCCCATTTGTTCATTTGATTTCTTTGATCGGGTATACTACGGTCTGACGACCGGAGCCCGAAGAATTTTTCTTTATGTGCTGTGTTTTCCCTTCTTTCCCCCTTCACTGACACGCACATATACACCAGTGAAAACTCATTTGTCAGAGACACACGGGCTAAGCTCACAGACGCCACTAGCCGTTGTCTTTTTCAAACCTCGCGGTCATTTCCCCTGACTGAAACTCTTGCGTGACGTACTCCCTCTCCTCCCTTACGTTCGCAATCTCACCCCTCCTCTTTTACACACACACACACACACACACACACACACACACCCTTGTATAATTTAGAATAGGTACATGATGGACGTTTATTGATTGAGGTGTTATTGATTACTAATTGATATCATTGATTTTAATAAATTCTGTTGTGTTTAAAGAGAAGTTGTCTGTATTGTTTGTGTAAGTGTTGTTGTAAAGGCTGGTTAAAAGAGTCAGTGCTCGGATTCACACCTTCATTGTTCGTCTTATGCATATCAGTACCTCCCAGGTACTGATATCTGTAAGCGAACGTTTGTGAGATTGATTTTCGAGTTGGTTATTGGTCCCTGATACCAGGGTGGTGCCCCGTAATTATTAATTCTCATTAATATTCTTTCAATTAATAATTATCGTAGATAATTATTAATTTTTGCTAATAACCTGCTCCTATAAGGCACAACAAATGATGCCTATGTGAAGCAAACACTGTACACCAAAAAGAAAACAGGACAGCAACCCTCAGGAGTGTGTTTTTGTGTGACCATTTAGGTGATGCCAATAACATGTAACAACCAAACTTTGTTATGAATGACTTTTGAAGCCTTTACAGTTTGACAAGTTTAATGTTAATTGAAGGATAATAACTCTAGCCCAAAAAGATTAATTTTGTCTAACTTATAGGCTACAACTATTTGAGTCAAACATTTCTTACCACTTACTTAGTTACTCTTAATCTCTAAACACACAAACATGAAAAGTAATATGTACATTATGCTGTAAAAACATGTACTAAAGTACCAAATGTACTACATGATTTGTATGCTTCTGTCCATTTAAATAGCCTCAAATAACTGTGGACGAACCGTGTCCCTCAGATGAAATTACAAATCAAGTACCTGGGACATGGTAGATGGGAACTCCAAGCTTGATTCCTCCATTATTATTGTGCACAAATCAAACACGTCCACATCACATGGGACTGAACTGACAAATGTGCAGCTGTCTTTACATGTGGTTAAATCATCAGTCAAGACAGTTTTATGCACCCCAAAGGTGAGGGGCCATGTACATGACATCAGGTATCCCATTGGGCACGTTGGTGTTCTTGGACAGCCTTATACAGTGAGCATTTCAAACACCCCGGTGTCATTTAATACCTCCTGTTGAAGAAACAAGAACAATTCAGTCACAGCTGGCATGCAGTGCATTTTTAAACAGTGATTAGGGCCTATAATAATGAAATATAGTCCTCTTTCTTCTCTGCCTTTGCAGTGGGTAAGAAAAACAAAAGTTTGTGTTAAGCAAATAAAAGTAGCTTAAATTACATTGTGATGTATCTTATTTCCACAACAGTCTAAAGAATCAATACATCACACACATTAAATAAACAAACTCACAGTGGCTTAAATCTCTTAAGCGTGAAGGTAATGCAGAGTTGATGGTACAGTTACTGGATTTCTTGCTGTGATCATAATATAGGCTATTTACTTGAATGATTGGCATGAAACAGAACTGTGACAGAGCTTTGTCAATGAAATTCCCAGCGAAGAATCCCTCATCCTTTAGTTCTGCCAGAAGCGTGATCCAGGGTTCGATTCCTTCTTTTCTCATCACTCCCCACCAGCTCTCAATTCTCTGGTTCACGGTACTTGCTCCTGTGATGTAGCTTCTCTCCACTGCTCTGTCATTCACGTCATTTCTCCGTAAATACAGCTGAAGGTCTCTGACCACCACGTTCTCAGTGCCCATGACAGTTCGTACGAGCCTTTGGCAGCCCCCACAGCGCTCCACTGCTTCCACAAAGTACCCCCCGATAACTTTCAGGTCGCTGTTAGTGAGGGCAGCCTGCAGCCAAATGATGTGTGAAAACCCGTCGATGCAGCCATTAATACATATCCCATATGGCTTCAGTTTGTCATATGAGTCTATGTGCCACACAAAGTTGGGTCCCTGAGCAAAATATTGCCTCCTTCTGAGACGTCTGGTCTGGCGAACTTGGGAACTGATGGGGTCCAGTAGAGAGAGGAGGATCCTGACGTCTTCTTTTCTGATAGAAATACCGTGTTGTTTACACTTTGTAAACATCCACCGGTAACAGTGATCCTTTCCAGGGCCTTGCGGTTGGTCAACAATGAAATCTATCCCGGCGTCCAAGTCGTACCTTCGCCGGTAAAGCAACCTGGCTCTCAATATCCTGTTTAAATGTCTCTCGGTAATGATGGTTCCTTGCAATGCCAGGCTTTTCAGAACGTCTTTGTAGCTCATTCCCAGCCTAAAATAAAATTTTATCAGACTGTCCCTGTCCATTGTGTCGCTTTAGCCCCTCTAATGCCTCTACCTTAGACCCTAGAGAAGGTGCGCTCGATTTGCTTACCCAGCTGTCCAGGAATGATATTAATAGTATTAGTTAGTATTTCATGTGCACATTATACCTATTTCGTGGCCACAAAATATTAATTCGTGGCCACGAAATATTAATTTGTGGCCACAAATGAATATTTTGTTATAGCTATATTGTGGCCACAATTTAATTTTTGTTTTTACCATGTCACCAGAGGGGCTCCGTAGAGTAATGCTACATCTGAAAACTGAATGTCTTTACTAAATGATTGCTCTATATCCATCTATAGATTAATGGGTTGATTTGGGTGGATAACCTGCAAAAAATGTGGAGTTTCCAAACCTTCTTGATTTTCAGATTTTGGAAAGTGGACAGTTTCTTTCTTGGTGTTTGTTTCTCTATGGGCTATTCGGGTTTTTAGATGCCTTTCCTGTTGATGTTCTGATCAGTGACTACTCATAAAGTTTCAATGAAAATGGTGTATAGTGAAGGAGAGAAAAACTAGGTTTATTGGTATTGTGGAACTTGTTATTGTGTAATTATATCTGTATGTATAATATTAGAATGAAACTAGTTAGAATGTATACATTGTTCAATCATTTTGTGTTTCCTCTGTTGAATTGTTTGCGTTCCTATTTTTGAGATGTTTTTTTCTATTTTACAAGTTTAAATCCCTGATTTCTTGATTTTCCTTTCCATAGCGATATCTGTTATTAGATTTGTTATTACGTGTGTGTGTGTATTATGTTTCTGATGTATGATGTATGGTATGTTGCTATGTGACCATTTGCATATTAGGACTTAAAAACATAAAAAGCAATAATTCAGGTGTCAGATTTTTTCTTTCAGTGACAGCCCTGCTGAGATGGCAAATTTAGGATTGCTGATCCCAAATGACTCCCATTTTGGGAATCATTTGGGAACATACTTTCTCATATCTACGGTATCTCCATGATAATGGTCTGATATCAGCTTATATGCTACCAACAAATCTTGGAGTGTCTGCACGTTTGTGTAGACTGTTCTTTGACAGTGATGGATGTGCCTTTATTGCTGCCTCTATCCTCCTTGCCACTCAGTTGCTGACTGAGCCCTATGCATTATTCATGAGATTTTCGCAAAGAAAAAAAAGATTCTTAAGGTTTAAGAATATCTTAAGATTACTCTCACAGATGTCATCTTACTTGTCATCTTCCGATTTCCAGTCAGTCTCTGGCCTGCTTGGCTAGCACAAACCCAGGCAGTTTCAGTGGTGTAGACACTTAGACATTAGACAATGGCAATATCCGTACCTGGGGCCTCTCCTAGTATCTAGTAAGTATCTAGAGGTTGATGCCCCTTGAAAGAGGCGTGGTTCCCACCAATTCATGTTTCTGCCAAGTTGTCCCCACTCTGTGACACATCTGTGAAACCAACTCTGATTAGTTGCAGCTCAGTCTTGAAGATCACAAAAATTAATGTTGATTTGGTGTGTACAAATGTATGGATTCATTTTGGATGGTGCGACTCTCCTATCTAGAAATCATTAGTAATTAGTATTATTCTTGCATTGCTTGTTCTATTTAAAGTTTAGGGAACCACACCAGTATGTTTATGCAGACACTCTTTGCAAGGCCAAGTGACAAATTCAGTTCACCATTTCAGCCAGAAAACTCAAGTCAAACAATTTGGATAGGGTTTCCAACTCTAGAAATGGGGGTTATTCTCTTAAGAAATGTTTCTGCCACAAAGATATACACTCTGTGGTTATCTAGATGACATTCTGAACATGCTCACTGACCTGCAAAGAGCAGCTATGACTGACCAACATTTTTAGTTTTCATACCAACGACTTTGAGATCTGAAACTGTAGCAACTGAATACCGTCTGAATGGATTAACATGAGTAAAATTTCACTTCTACAATTCTAGAATTCTACAGTGGCATTCTGCAGACGCTTTTATCCAAGCTATGTATGTGTACAATAGGTACAACACAAAGCAACACGGACAAGTGCTAAGAAATGTCTTAAGTCCAGTAGGACTTCCTTCTGCATGCTACATACTCTCTCGTTCCTACGTCTTAGCAATCACAAAAGGATCTTAGCTGCATCAGTGGATGCATATACCAGCAATAAATAAATAAATAAAAATAGAGGAGACATTTCAGATGAAAAGTAGCTTTTATACATTGCCAGAGGCACCTTGCTACCTGCTGGGCTGCTCTGTCAACACTACAGTCTAGAATTCAGGCTGCAGAGATTTACTGGATAGAAAAAAGGATTTAAAAAAACAGAGCAAGAGGAGCAGTGCATCTGACAGTCAGATGCAGGGATAAATAAACATGTCACTGGTGTCAGCACACCTGCGAGAACATCATTTCTGTGGTTTCTCCCCCCTCTCATGGTAATGTGTTATATCAAATACCTTTCACTGGTTAATCACACCAGTGAGAGCTAGCAGCTTCAAAATGCCTGCATTTTAGGAAAATGTTTAATAAATTGTAATCACTTTGATAAGCAGCATCACATAAAATGAGATCATTATTATTACTGAGACATACATGTCTGTCAAAGACAAAGGCAAATCATAGAAGGATTATTGATTGAAATAACTGTGCCACCAAATTGAATAATATTCGTAAACATTACATAACAAGAATGCCATTTTAAAGAAAATACAGAGTTAGGAACATTTGATTAAAAAACAAAATAGCAACAGACCCACTCAGCAATGTAACATAAATAAAATATCAGAATTAGAAATCTGATGCCTCAGTCTCAGTCTCATCTCCTGACACACACACAGGCTTTGTGTCCCAGGTGTAACTGCTCCAGGTTTGCTTCGCCTTTTGCTAATGTATTTATCCCTCTAGGCTTGCAGCGGATCACACACTATTGCACTGGGATGCAAGAAAAAACAAACTATTCCAAATGTGTAAAGAAGAATATATCACTCAGCAACTGTCTAAAATGCATAGAAACACTAAGATTTTCCTTCTGTTGTCAGTTCTTATGAATGCAGGGGACTTCAGTAGGACTGCACTAGACTGCTGTGCCAAGATAAAAACCTTCATTGCTGTGTGGAAGCACCTGTGCTAGCCTTAAAAACATATGTACAGTGTTGAGCAGGAGAGAGTTAAATGTACAACACCATATGACTTTAAGCCACAAAATAATAGTAGCATATTATGCAAATTTTGCATGTCCAAGTCAAATCTGAATGTGGAGGCTTGACTTTAATATTTTGAGCAGGGTGACATTCAAGGTCCAAATTCAAAATCATGTTAATTCACATCCGATGATTGTACAAAGTTTTGTGAGTTCTCAAGCAGCATTTGTAAGTAGTAAAGTAAGTGCAAAATGCATTAGGATGAAGGTATCAAATCAAGTAGTAGCAAATTAAAATAATTACTAGTTTAAAACATGCTTACCACTTTTTACATATCCTGGAAGTCTCAGTTATTTGTAAAATGACAATTAAAACATTACACAACTTTTTTCAGCATTTCTGATGTGTGTAATTGTCTTTACCCCCAAGCACCTACACAAGATAACAATAACAACAACAATAATAAATATTAATAAACATTAATAAACAAGTACTGCCCTGTGAGTGTTGTTTAGGTTTTACATCACAGTGTGTCATGTAAAGGACTATTCATGAGAGCTTGTGTCATTGAAACTATGACTCTCTATTGATATATAAATATAACAAAATCAGCTACATATTATTGTCACTTTAATGAATTGGCAGATTCAATAAATTAATTAATGTGATATTATAATTTACAATTTATTATAACCTCTTTGAATGAAATAGAATGGTCAGATCTTTTGGCCATCTACAATATCGCTACACTTGGGACTATGAAACTTTCATATTTCCCTCTCATGGGCACATGCACTAAGTGACTGCAGAGAAGGTAATGAAAACCATGCAGCAAGGTCCAAGTGAGCAAAGGTCAGATGAGCAGATGTCTATGATATTGCCAGGTTTCTGTCCATCTGGCATGCGTACATGATCTCCATTTACAGGTGAATGAATGAGGAGGCTTCACTGTCCCACTTTTCATACAGTGTGTCACTTCCAGCCATCCTTGTGCCCCAAATCACAGCTCTTTTCACTGCTAATCATGAGATGGATTGAGCGGAAAACTTGGAAATATGCAACCCTCTGTGATGAACTCTAAGCCACAGAGGCACTGGAGTAATAAATGCTCCAGTTTAAAATCATATTTCTGCCCTTTTTCTCTGCTGCCTTGTCCATAAAACAGGGGTCCATATTCCAGTCTACAGCTGGAATTACATTTCCTTGAACACACACATTCAGCAGGGGGGTAAGACAATGAATAATGATTTCACTGTAAAAATGTATGCTATGGCTCCTTAACCCAGGCAAACCTGCTAGAGACACTGCTAGAGACACTAAGAGTTTTCTCTTCTTCTCTACTTGAGTATTCTTTATGTTCTTTGTTTATCTTCTTTATACTTCAACTTAACTATTGTACTGTTAATTTCACACCAATTATCTTAGAGTTATGGTAACAAGTATTCTGACATAGAAAACATTTGATTGATTTAGACAACCCAGTACCCAGTTCACAAGTGTAGATGGATCTTAAATATTAATACTACAAAATATAAGATGAAATACAAGATATCTTTAAAGATACAACATGAGCATCAAAGAGTATGTGTATCATGATTTTTCACAAGAAATTTCATAATTGCTTATTTTGAATTGGCAGTTGAGATTAAAGATGGAGACAGATTGTTGGGATATATTGCTACATTGCTTATGTGCAGAGAAGTTGGTGTGCTAACGCTTGGAATTCTTAATCACAGCAGATATGAGAGCCACACTGCCTAGATGCTTAGAGTAGCAAATCACATGGGAAAAAAATTTCGACAGGGACAGAGACATCAGAATGATGAGGTAATGTGCGCGGCCTTCTGAGATAGTTACTGTCTGTTCGGGCAAAAGGCCACCAAGAATGCAGACGATAGGTTTTGGTGTGGGTGTGTGCGGTGTTGTATTCTTTTTTCTACACAGAAAACAGGAGCTATCAACGGCTGACGCTGATCACGAGAGCGGAGTCAGACTACACGAGAAGGACACCGGCACGAAGGACACCTGCAAGAAGGGGTGTCCAGCCATGCAGCCAATGAGAAACGATTACACGCACATTCCTCCTCTGTGTAACAGTAATATAAACACGGACCAGGGCAAGATAGATCATCAGACTTCGTGAACTGATGCTGTGACTGTATGTCTGTCAGGGAAACATAGTCTGGTCCGGAGCTCTGTAAACGATCTCTTTTTCTTATGCACTTTTTGCTGTTAGAAGACAAATAAAATACTTTTAAGAGACTCCTGCATCCTTCATCAAACGAACACGTGAGTTCAGGGTAGAGAACTCAACAATTTGGTGACCCGACGTGATGAAGGCAGGAGAGTGGCGAGAGGAGGAAAAGTTTAATCTGGAAACAGGATTTTTGCGAGTTTTGAAACAGACAACTTGGACACACGGACAACGCACGAGGCCTCAACTAAAGGGTGAGCAGAGACCTGTTTAAACGAATTTCTGCAGATTGAATATAGAACAAAAGTAACATTAAGCCATGTGTCCTCATTGTCTGTAATACGGTAAAGTGATTGGAGAAAGAGATCGTTGTTGTACCGCGGTGGAGGCCAGTAGCTGGGGCGGCTAGAGCCTTGCGAGATTTTGGTCTCCAGGAGGTTGAAAAATAAAACCCGCCAGGACGTAACAGTCTGATGAGGAGGGGACCTCCCTAGGTGAGTTTGATTTAAATTGTTTGATAAGAGAATTGGCCAGTAAATTGTACCTGAGGTGAGTCCGGGACTCTAGACCTGTCGAGGGCACTCACGTGGCGTGGCACCGTAACTGGTGTTCTTAGAACCGTATGTGAGGGCAGTCCGGGGTGCGGGGAGTCTGTGTCGGGGGCACCAGGGAAAAAGGTTTGTGTCCTTGGCTGCCCAGAAGTGCACCTAAATCATTA
Organism: Datnioides undecimradiatus; assembly: GCA_008933995.1. NCBI lineage: Eukaryota > Metazoa > Chordata > Actinopteri > Lobotiformes > Datnioididae > Datnioides > Datnioides undecimradiatus. Next base: position 137,816 of record WARS01002740.1, on the reverse strand, counting down.
AAGGGAACAATACACGGCCAGAAGAAAAAGTTGACTCATCCCTTCTTGCAAGTGTCGGTTGAATAAGGAGGCCACTCGAATTAACGGGTCAGGGAAGCAAGCGCGAAGCGGTAATCCAGGACAGTTTACTGCAGAGTGTTTAGATTTCGCAGTTATTATCTTTTATGTTATTACTCCCCGCGACGTGAGGAGGGTGAGCTTGTGATTCTCAAACTACTGTAAGAAATTCCATATTGGAGGTATCCGGTAGTGACCCAAGAGAGTGAGTCCCCACTCTCTTGGGGGGCGTTGTGTGGGTTTTTGTGTGGGAGTAATTGCGGGAGGTAGATACAACAGTGTCTCAGCTGCAATCTGTTGAGTGTCTGGGTTGTAAAAGCGTGTGGTGGAAACCTAACGATAACATAAGCCACACGTCTCACTGAAAAGTGAGTACAACTCATTGGGTCAGTGGCTCGGGTGAACTCCATACAAACTGACTGGCTGTTGAGGGGAGATCTAAATTATCCAAATTCTTATCGGGACCTGTTGAAGAGGGTGAGTAAGGCACAACTGAAAAGTAAGTGCTGATAACCATCGACTGAAGACAGGCCCACTACGCACTCACTAAAATAATGGAGGGGGAATTTGACTGAGAGTGTGAAGAGTCTGGTGGCTGTGGCCCTAGGCTGGCTATAGTTGCGCAGAGACCTAGCTTAGAGGAGCAGTGGAAGCAGGTCAAGAAGCAGCTACTCAGTGGAGAGGTAGGAGAAAACAAACAAAAACTTAGCAAACAGTGGGATGAAGTATGGGAAGATCTGCAGAAGGGAAAGGAAGTGTCAGAAGAAGGCAGGGAAAGTTTGCTCCACCTGTTTGCAAAGCTAGAAAAAAATAGCAAAGAAGGAGCTAAAACAGCATGAGAGTAAAAATCCCTTGCTCCTCCAGAAGAGGGGGTGATCCGAAGGGACAAAACCCATAAAAAATGTTAAAAAATGGACAACGGTGAATCGGAATGAAACCATTAAATAAAAGACATAATATGATTGGACCCAGAGAAGAGCGCTAATCCATATGATCACTCTAGCCTGTCTGACATTTTTTCCAGACGACCCTAAAAAGCAGAAAGTGCAAAGTGAGAAAAAGAAGTTAATGGCAGCCCCACCCAGGGGTCCTGCTGCGCCACTGTATCCTCAGTTACCCACCTTGAACCCACCGCCATACCAAATGCCGCAAATGAAAGTGCAGGGTCTGCTTGAGATGGAAGAAGTAAGTGAGACACAGAAAGAGAAGGGGTTGGAAGAATTAACTGAGCAGCAGCTGGAAGAGTGGTCGTTAATTGGAGAACAGACTGTTGTTTCTGAGAAAAGTATGGAAGAAATGAAGGAAAGATCCAGACTGCAACAGGAAGGACATGGTAGGTGGAGGCAGCTTTCAGAGGGACAGAGGAGGAAGCTGATACACAAACTAGTGAAAAGGAGGCAGAGGAGGACGGAGCTTGTGAACTTAGATTGGTTGGGTGCTACAGGGGTGTTAAGGGGGAGGAATAGAAAGCCTAAACGTTCAGGTCCAGTCACACACTCACACAATCTGCGAAGCAAAGCACGTGTATCATCGCCTCACATGATGGCTCCACTGCTAGATGGAGGAGCAGGAAGGAGAGTTTATCAACCCTTCTCATTCACAGACATGAATTGCTTGCTAGATAAAATGCCTCCACCCCCTGAAGGGGGAGGGCTTTGAATGAATAAATTCTGCCAACTGACCATGGGCTACACCCTAGCCATGGTGCAGCAGCCAGGTCCCTCTAATGACCCACCTGAGTTATATCCCATACCTGACTGGGTTCCTCCTTCACCTCATCATCATCAGAGGGTGGGCATGAGAGCGGGTTATGCGGGTGGACATGGGGGTTCGGGCAGGTTCCAAGGAAACTACAGAGGCCAACAGAGAGGAGGCTGGAATAGAAGACCAGGGAACAACTATGATGGCTGCTACATCTGTGGACAGCCAGGACACTGGTCCAGGACCTGTCCTAATCGTTTCCAGGGACAGGGGCCTCAGCAGGGCCCGGGGCAGACACCACACCAGGCACCAAATGCAGGAGCTGCACCTGGGGGGCAGTATCCAGCGATGAACTATTGACGGGGCCTGAGGACACCTAGATAGGATGTCCTATGCAGCCCTGATGGTTTAATGGTCACGTTTCCTAATGGACTCTCCATGAACTGTTCCATCCCATCTGTCCACAACCTCACACATGTTGCTGGCAGCTGACAACACTCCACCGGCTTCTACGTGGGCAGACATCTATTGGGGCCTCATCCTCGCAGAGAATCCACATCAGAATGGTCTGATTTCGTTGTTCACTCAGTGGCGACCTTAGTTACAGGCTTTGCATCCCTATGCTTCCTCTGCTGACCCGTTCCATGTCACACTCTTCTATGATAGAGACAATAATGAGGTGTATCAACAGGCTTTCTACAATGAGGTAAACATTGGCCAATTTCATCTGATTCTATCTTAGTGGGTCCTGAGGGTGTGGCTGTGGATGTACAGTTAACAGATGAACAACACTGGTATGAGTTGAGTGCTGAGGCCTATCCTCATACCACTCTAATGGTGTACTCTGAACATCAGGCTAAAGATTTAGGAGCAATGTGCAAAAGGCTGTCAGTCATAGAACATTTGAAACAAACTTTAGCTCAGGCTGCTCTTTTTCTTATGCACTTTTTGCTGTTAGAAGACAAATAAAATACTTGAACTTTTAAGAGACTCCTGCATCCTTCATCAAACGAACACGCGAGTTCAGGGTAGAGAACTCAACAATATATTACCATCTTTAGCCAGTTGTTACAATGATCTCCTCACTGTGAAGAATTTTCAGCCCAGGAAAAAGGGTTAGCCTACGATCTGACTTAAAGAAGGAGCTATACTTTACCTCTGCTCAACATTTTGGTTGTCTCAGCACTTTTTTAAAGATTCAGACTCAAGTATGATTTGGATAGAGGTCACAAAGCTTAAAAGAAGTTCTGGAAGTTTTAATTACAAAAAAGAAATATCCTACATGTTTAATCTGCCACCTAAATTCTGCAACGCATTGAGAAAAGAAGTTGATGAGAAACTGTCCTTGTCTCACCTCAGGCATAGATAGGATGGTCCTAAAGTTGCACATGCATAGTGCTCATAACACTCAGAAACTGCATGAATCTGAATCGGAACCGATTTATTTCAGTTGAGTTAAGAGCAGAAAATATTTGCATATTGACATTTGGCTACCAGTGCCACGTGCCACATAAATAGAAGAGATTTCAAATCAACATAAAACGCTGCAAATTAAGCATGAGACAGAGAAAATATAGCTCACTAGCCTACAGCTCACTCTCTCTCTGCTTGTACAGCAGTGAGCAGTGACTTGACAAAAAAAGAAAAGTAAAAAAGAAAATCACATTTGATGAATGTGAATGTGAAATTTGGAAACATCTGATGATGATATGGGGGAAACTATTTCTTCAAAAACATGCAACAAAAAATAAAGTTCCTGCCCAGTCATTCGTCTTTCCATTAGCACCTGCATTGACTTGACTGTGACTGTAAATAGGTATATTTATCATTCAGACCAGCACACATCTAACACTCTCCCACTACAACAACTTTAAAATGGGTTTTACTGCTGAAGCAATACTGAAATTAAATTAGTTAAAGACTTACACATGGAAAAGGAACACAGTGTGGTATTTTTTAGGATTTCATCCTACTTATCTCCATTATGTTAATTAGACTTTACATGCAAATGCTTTGCCATTCTGTTATGACCACCTTAATGCTAACCTCAGAGTTTAAGTGCTATTTGAAGGCAACTGAACTTGTTTGAGGTACTTCAACATGTTTCACTTCTTATTATTTAGGCTTCCTCCATTCTATGTGACTTGTGGGTAGTCACAGGGATTTAAACTTTAAGTGTGACCTTGAGGTTCAAGGTCAAATGTTGGTTATTTAGCCACCCAGCCATTGTGTGTAGTTACAGTCATGAGTCATGGTTTGAATGAGTGTTAAACTGATCCACCTCTGCCTTAACCAGATTGGTTGAGCAGACATTAGCTTCACTGTAAGTGCAAATATTAACTTCACTGCTCAGTGTGACACCAGTGGATCTGTCCTTCTTCTTTCCCAGCAGAAAAGCTTGTTGCTCTTAAGGTTCATATATAATATTCCTCCTTATTTTCATATTCATCAACCAATTCAGTGAGTCCCCAGGTACAGAAGAATACGATGTGCTTGTCAAATCCAAGGCAAATGATGAGCTACAGTTGTGTTGCTGTCAAAAAAATGCTTTAAATTATTGATTTGCTCTGTACTTACTGATGGAAAAACAAAGCTCTATCGTGCACAATTAATTATTTCTCCCTCGAACACTTCAGAACTGGACAGTAAAGTTCTCCATTGACAGGCTAAGACTGCTGTTAAGTCTCTGGTTGTAGCCGGTGGCATAATGTTACAACGGAACATGGTATGCTTACTTACAAAAGCTACAGCTACAGTGATCAGCCAATGCTACATTTAGGAACACAGACTCCACAAAGATGTGATGCACAGCGTTCTGATATATTGATAGGAATCTAGTTGGACATTATGAACATTGCATCCATTAAGGCCCATGGCCTTCAAAACAAGGCTTAAGTGAACTCAAATAAAATCTACATAAAATACTTTTAAAACAAAAGGCCATTGTAGATGTACTTTGCATCTACTTTGTGTGAGTGGTATACATACACTTTGAAACAGTTTGGAAAACAATGCACTTCAGTCTAAATGACAATTAATTTATATTATCTCTTACATTAGCAAATTCAAACTCATGATATGCATTGGAAATTCTGTTCAAATTTGAAAACACATATTATTTGAAGAAAATCTGTTCGGCTGGATTCCACCTGTCTCTGCTGGCAGCCATAACTGCTCAAAACCAACATTTAATGGATTTTCCTCCCAAAAAACTCAAGAATTATTGCCCTTTAAAGTCCTTCATCCTCAGTACTATTGTTTAAAATTCATGGTGCCTTTTACAGCTTGATTACTATGGGTAGTTACACATTGTCCTTCAGTGGTTCACATCTAAGCCCTTGTTCTGAAAAGCAAGAATTCAGTTCAGCAACAATAAAACAAGTAAATTATAGAAATTATACTTGCCAGTTTTTACTGTTAATAGCTTTTAACCCTTTAAAGGGCAGTCACTGAAATACTTGTAAATTCAAAATTTCAACCCCAGAGTGTTGTTGGAGTACATAACATGACCATTTTTCAACATTTTGACAAAAAATGTAGTTTTTAACATGTGGGCAAGCACTCAAATATGGTCACTTGCCCTTTAAAGGGTTTGAAATAAATGGCAGTGATCAGATTATGCTATATTCCGCAAAATTTAAAGAAGTTGCAGGCTTGTTGGAAAACATGAATGCAGTGCAGGTCATCAGTGGCCAACCATCATGAGCAATCCCTGCAAAAGTGTCTGGGCTGCCCGCACCTCCTGGAGGAGGAGCCCTGTGGGGGTGAGAACAGAGCCTGTGCAACTGAAAACCAAGGTGAAGAACAGTCAGAGTGAGGATTACAGTAAAGAAGAGGAGAAAGCTAGGTGGGTGTGTGTTGCTGGAGAGTGGGCAAGGGTATGGAAGAAAAGCAGACACCAATGGCTGTCCCCAACAGCTCTACCCCAACAGATCACTTCGCTCCCAGAGTGCAGGTTTGCTTGTGGTTCCCAGAATCTCCAAAAGTAGAATGGGAGGCCGAGCCTTTAGCTATCAGGCTCCTCTCCTGTGGAACCAGCTCCCAGTCTGGGTCCGAGAGGCAGACACCCTCTCTACTTTTAAAGTAAAGCTTAAAACCTTCTTGTTCGACAAAGCTTACAGCTAGCTCTAGTTACCATGTGAACTACACCCATAGTCTAAACTACCCCTCCATGCCATCCCTTAGTTATGCTGCTATAGGCCGAGGCTGCTGGGGGACATGCCATGATCGTTAACTCTGTGTCCTCTCTCCTCTAGTGATGTGCTTGTTTCTCTCTGGTCTCTCTCTCTGTACCTCTCTACAGATACCTGTGGCTCCAGAGCTGAACATCTGATCTGTGGCTCCACCGACCTGCCCCATGTCCTCTGCTTCCATTTGATGTCATTTGCTGTCATTATTCTATATTGTACTTCTCTCTCTCTCTCTCTCTCTCTCTCTCTCTCTCCCCCCAACCGGTCAAGGCAGATGGCCATCCACCTAGAGCCAGGATCTGCCCAAGGTTTCTGCCTGTTAAAGGAAGTTTTTCCTTGCCACTGTTGCCAAGTGCTTGCTCATGGCGGAACTGTTTGGTGTAATTAATAGTAATGAGTGTGGTCTAGACCCGCGCTGTTTGTAAAGTGCCCTGAGATGACTTTTGTTGTGAATTGGCGCTATATAAATAAAACTGAACTGAACTGAACTCTCCTGAGCCCTCTCCACATCCCTCCCTCTTGCAGCAGACTGTGGATTATGCCCTCTCCCACATCCACATTTAGTCATGTAGCCCAAATGGTCCAAAGTGTTTTCAGTCCGCCTACTTTATTCACTATTCTTTAGAAGAAGACTTGGGGAACTTGGGGAAACAGTTATGTCAGAATTTAATTTACTAAGCATGTCTTTTTTTATCTATCATGATCAGTCAAAGCCTCCAATTTCACTGTAAGCTCTCCAAATTAACTTCTGTCACTAATTGTGTCTTGGGCAAAGAAAACACGTGAAATATGTAATGGCACTTTAACCATAAAAATAATGCTGGACAGAAATATTTTCTCAATATTAATAGGACAATAAAGAATTAATCTTAATCACATATATTGAATGGGCAGGTGAAGTTAGGCAAAAAAAAGTGATTGAATTGAATATTTGCAGGTACATCTTTATGCTTAATTATCAGTGAGTAAACATGAGCACCAGAAATATCTCTCACAAGAACATGAAAAAAATCATCATGTGATTACATTTCACATGAGTTGTAACAGAGCTCCCCTCAGCCTCTGTTACGGTCTAGTCTTTAGTTTGGCAAAGCCCTCTGTTAGTGAACAGACACTAATTCATACATTATCAAAAATATATTTGCACAGTATTACAGTTAACCTGTTGTAAAAGAAAAGACCAAAGGAGTGCACGCAGGTTAAAACATGTTCAACAATTATTAATCTTGTGTTAGCAGATGTGGGTAACTGGTACTCAAATTCAAATGTAGCCTACAGGAGGTGAACAGAGAATGGACATGTTTGGCATAGTAACACTCACTTGTGCTTTTGTCTTCCTCCCCAGCATCAGTAAAGTCCCTGGGGAGACAGTCAAGCCCTTAGTTCAGTGTGGTGTGGGTTGATTGTAGTAGGTGGTTGTGTCAGATCCCGAGTTACCTCTCAGCAGAGGTACAGGCCCAGCTCTCCATTTCAAAGGGTTAAATCCTCATATTCTCAACACTAAGGTTTAATATAGAAAATAAAGATTGTAGCTGGTGTAGGGGACTCGCCTAGCTTCTCACTACCTTCATCCGAGCGTCTACCCTGCTTCCTCTGAGACAATGTTAGACTGACTAGCCCTAGAGGCTAACCTTGCCTCAGCCACGCCCGTTCACGGCAGCTCCCCTAATTCGGATCTGGGCTCTTGTTACTACAGCTAGGATATGATTTAGTGGCCTGGATTAACGGCCCCAAGGGTCAGATTATACACTTTGACTAGAGCAACCTATAAGAACTATTGAGATGAATTTCACATTCCCCATTAAACTTTACCAATACTCATAATAAACCAATGTCCAGAATTCTTATGTCTTTCTACTTCATCATATTTATTCAGCAACTTTAGCAAGGGCAGGCAACAGATTTAATCATCAATCACTCTTAACAAATCTTCAGAATATAATCTCTCACAATAATCTGACTGTTACTAATCAATAAAAATTATAATCACTGAGATGGAGTGAAAAGTCATTTGGCCAAAACAACTCATCCTTGTCCACTCGTCCTGGCATCCTCAAGGAAACTTGTGAACTTGCTTAATTCCAGTAATCCTCAGGATTGCACAGTTCTTGTAGACAGTGTGAGGGAAAACAACATTTCTCCAGAAACCCCTTCAGCCTTTAATCCATGGCTTGTCCTCGACTTTGCACTCCTTTGCTGTAGGCTGAGGTGTCGGATCTTTTCTCCTTTCTGGTGTCGAACCGCTCACAACTCCTTCCCCAATTTTGCAGTCTTCAGTCCGGCTAGTTCCTCTTCTGGGTGTGGTCGCTCCAGTAGCCAGCTCCGGACACGGGTATCATGACGGAGTGAGGTCGAGTCGGACTATGCAACTTCTTCCTCTTTTACCCGTCTTTTTATACCCTTTATCTCCGTCTTACATGGTAGATGTCCAATGAAGGCTCAAGTACAACATCGTACGATCAACGCACCACCCATCAGTGGAAAATTCCAGTAAATTACTCATAACCTTCTGACCATTTGACTTCTCCTTTTTGTCCTTCTGTCCTCACTCCACCCTGTCCAGCTTGAGGACATCAGGAAGCTTCTACCATCTGTTCGGTTCATTGCTTAATATTTCTTAATACTGATTTCTCTCCTAACTTCAATACTTCCACATTTTCTTATGATTCACATTACGATTTTTAAAACATTCTTATAATCATTTTACAATCAGTTCAACTCAATACAACATTTTGTATGTCATATTTCTTCTACACAATCACAATTATTCGTTCATTCTTAGGTTACTTATTACAATCAATATTTCTCATTTCGTTGTTAGTTATACATTCATTGTTAGTGCTTTTACATTTCTTAGTGCAGCTGTTTTTAGAGTCCTGTGTGTTCCTTCTCTTCATGCTGGAAAACACCCGACTATCTTTAGTTGATCCCTTTAGAAAGTCCCTTGATTTCCTACTTAGACACCGATGGCAGGGAGTGACTTTCAACCTTATTTGACAGTTGATATTGTCGAGAATTGTTGGTAATGAAAAGAGAGATGTCACACCGCAATGAGGTTTGTCTTGTCTTGGTTTGTGTCTTGTCATTTCCTGTTTTATTTTGAAAAGTAACTCCTCTCGTTTCAGGTCACTTGCCCTTCCTCATGTGCCACCTGTCTGATTGTCTTCCCTGATTCCCGATTGTGTCCACCTGTGCCTCATTACCCTCATGTGTGAAATAGTCTGCGTCTCCCTTTGTCCTGTGCCAGAGTGTTTCGTCCTTCGATCACCCCAGCCTGATACCACAGTCACGTCTTGTCTCGAACCAAGTTGTTGAGTATTGTTGCCTCCTTGCGAGTTTTCTGTTGTACTTTTCATAGTCTTTAGATCTAGCCTCATTGAGAGAGATTTTGTGTTTTGCCTAGCTTATTAGTTTAGTGTTAGTTTTATGTTAGTTTCCGCTTAGATAGTTTTTTCCTCCAAGTGAGTGATTCTGAGTTCTAGTATTTAATAGAGATAGTGCCTCTGGTTTTGAAAGAGAGCCCCTTTTGTTTGATTAGAGTAGCGTAGGGTTTTTGTCCTCTGAACGGAGTGATTTTTTTGTTTCAGTTTAGTTTCTTAGTTATTGATAAGATTTCATAGCCTTGTTATTTTGCGTGAGTCTGCCACTACTACAATAAAGGCCTGCTTTTGTTACCGAACTCTTCTGCATCTGAGTCCCGTCCATTGTCTCGGCCTGACAAGAAAGAGCTAGTCCTGGTTACGGCAGACAGATTTAAGTGATAATTTTGTAAAGCCTTGTACATCTGGGTTTTTTTTTCTGCCTCTTCACTAATGGTCAGTCCGACAGGAGTCAACTGCCTATTTTAAAGAGTTTACCCACAATTTAAAAAACTGTATTAATGCGCAAACTCTGGTGTAAAAACAGTCTGCAGACATGTATAGATAAGGAACTCCTTTGATCTAAACACTATTGTTAGCCTGCTAACATAGTCAGAAAACTGCAGCTGTTTACAATGCTATCTGTCTTACAACGGCTAGAATTAAACATATACAACTCAGGCTGATATGACTGTAAAAAAATCACATCAAGTAAAAGTCATCCCATAAAACAAAAATGTTCTGTTAAGTTATGTATAAATGTTAACTAGGAAACATAACATAATTTAGACAGTGCTTATGTTATTATGTCAGAACAATGTAATTCTGATGCATATAAACACACACACATTTGCATGAGTAATTTGTTTTTTTTAGTTTAATATTAAAAATGTAGTATTGATCAATGGAATGTAGATTACGAATAATTACCAAATCACCAAATGCAATTCTGTGTCATAATTTAATCAATTTTTAGTTACAGTGCTTGATGCTTTTTGCTGGCAATTCTACTCTTTCAAACCATGTAAATGCACCATAATCCTGCATATCATAACAGGGTTATTCAGTATTATTTTTATCATTCAAATCAAGATGACTGTTTCCCCACAACATAGTTTCACCATTTAGGACTCCTCAAGCTGCTTCCTTATATTTGATGCTTCTGCAGCCATCTCCTCCTCTGATCTCCACTTGGAGGGAATGTCTTCATCTTCTCGATCATGCTTTTGCAACTGCAAAAATCAACATTAACAGTGCATCAGAATAAAAATGTTTGTTTTGTTCATTTAATATTATGGCCTTTAATGAGATCATGAAATGTCTTGTGGGCATAAATGGCACACAATTAAACACTCACTAATGGACATAACTAAACCAATTGCACTAGATGTAGGGCAAAGCAAACTGCCCTCAGTGGGTCCCTGCAATGGTAGACCTTTGCATGTAATTAGTTCAGCTAATTGTGCCCACAGATTTTGTGACTGCTTCATTCACCAGTACTATCTATGCAAGTACTCTCCATAAAAAATCTGCTGTTGCATTTGTTTGTCATATATGTGTTTTGCAAACAATTAAGCTTGTTATGATCTGCAAAACCTTTGTTGTAAACTGTAAAACATTAAGGCAGGCTAGAAGGTAATCTAATTTCCCAACACAGACATCCTTTTTGAAACTTTTGAAGAATTGAATTTTATGTATGTGTAAGAGTTTTATTACTCCTTGTGTGAGCATACATGGAGAAAGATGAGGTCCATAACCTCTTTTGCAAAAGCTAGAGAACTAGATACTGATGGCTATGACACCACAACATTGTCTCTCAGTTAGTGTTCTGACACATAAATTAATGTGACATCTGATGCAGAAAATGTGTCATCTTTCCAACAATGAAAACATCAGGGGAGCATCACAGTTCAACAGGTGCAGAAGAAAATAGTAACAGAAAATAAAATGTGTGTACCATAACATGTTCTGCAGTGTAGTTTAACAGAACCAGAACAGAATAGTATGTGTATATACACTTAACCTTGCCATAGTAAGAAGGTAGATTACAACAATAAAATATAATATGTATGGAGACAAATTTAAATGGCATAAAAATGTTTTTTTTATCTGAAAAAGCTAAAATCTCATATATTTGAATAAATATTTAAATAAAAATTGTAGGAAGTATGCAAAATGTTGGGGTTTTTTTTTACCTGATCTTTTGCAATATTTAATTAAGATCCAATTAATTAATTAAGATATGAATCACATGGTCCCCATTTAAATTAATGAACCAATACTCAAAAATAGAAAAATAAAAGATTGAGATTGTTGTGGCCACTGTTCAGTTCAAAAACAATATCCCAGACAGTAGCCTTTGAAGGTGGAGGCTCTTGACTCAACAGCTCAACAAAAACATTCTCTGTGGTTGAAAAACAAAACTGAACTTTCAAGAAATTAGTGTGTGTGGTCAAAAATCAGTTTCATTCCTCACTCATTCAACACAAAGCAAACAAAAAGTCTATAAAAGAAAAAAAACAAATGCACGATGATCCCAAAGGCCATTATGCTGGAATTGGATGTCTTGTAAATCAGACAAAATAGAGATCAGTGAGGAGAGAAGTTCAACTTGAACACAAGTAGAACTGTCAGGACTTGGCTAAGGGGTGAGAGCAGGACCCAGACGCAGGCAGGGACAGGGATGCCAAAAGATCTTTTAACTGTTTATTTAAAGGGCTTAGGCTTACGGATGGTCAAGGCAGGCAGGGTCAAAAATCCAGGAAGTCAGTCCGAAACAAGGCGTGGAAGTATAACTCCAAAAACAAAAAAACAAGAACTAGAAAACCAAGATCTCTATGAGCAGGCTCATGGAATCATGGATACAAGCATGGCAAAACATGAGGTCTAACTTAATGCAGCGACAGAGAACAAAGGCAATGGTATAACTTAAATAGACAGGGGAGGGCAGCAAAACGAGACACAGGTGAAATCAATGGACTAATCAATGTAAGGAAACAAGTAGACAAAAACACACCAGGGAAACAACTTTTCAAAATAAAACAGGAAACAACAAACTCAACTCAGAACCATGACAGAACCCCCCCCCTCAAGGGACAGATCCCAGATGTCCCTAAAGTTCAAAAAAAGAAGTCCATGAAGCAGGGTGGGTGAAAGGGGTCAGGAGGAGGGACAGACAGTCCAGAAAAATCAGGGGGTCAGACTGTGACATGGAGCAATGACTGAAGCTGAATTGGTCCGGAGGCCAGGCTGGAGGGCGACGACGAAGGACAGGCCTCTCCGGAGGCCGGGCAGGAGGGCGACGACGAAGGACAGGCCTCTCCGGAGGCCGGGCAGGAGGGCGACGACCAAGGACAGGCCTCTCCGGAGGCCGGGCAGGAGGGCGGCCGCGAAGATTTAACCTCTCTGGAGGTGCTGACTGGGCACTGGGAGCGCTAAGGGCACTAGGGGCACTGGGAGCGCTAAGGGCACTAGGCGCACTAGGGGCACTGGGAGCGCTAGGCGCACATGGAGCACTAGGGACACTTGGAGCACTAGGGACACTTGGAGCACTAGGGACACTAGGGGCTCTGGAAACACTAGAGGCAATGGAAGCACTGGAAACACTAGCAACTTGAGTTGGACGGGCCGCTGTCCCCGACTGGGCACGTGGAGCAGGCATTGAATGTACTGTCAACAGGAGACGAGGTGCTGGAGTCGGCCGGGACGCCGACTGGAGACGAGGAGCAGGTGTCGGCCGGGACGCCGACTGGAGACGAGGAGCAGGTGCCTGAACAGGAGAGGCGTCCGCCGGGACCCCGGACGCCGGAACAGGAGTGGCGTCCGCCGGGACCCCGGACGCCGGAACAGGAGTGGCGTCCAGTGGGGAGGTGTGCAGCTGAGGCGCTGGCTTGCAGGGCTGCTGAGGCGCTGGAGGGCCGGGGAGCCAGCAGTAGCGGCTAGCAGGCCAGAAACTGTGAGGCAGGTTGCTAGCAGGACCAATACTAGCTGGCCAGTCACTGGGAGAAGAGCTGCTAGCAGGGCCAATGCTAGCAGGCCGGACACTGGGAGGGGAGCTGCTAGCAACGTTGATGCTAGCTGACCTGACATTGGGTTGAAGGCTGCTAGCAGAGCCAATGCTAGCAGGCCGGACACTGGGAGAGCTGCTAGCAACATTGATGCAGGCCGGACACTGGGAGAAGAGCTACTAGCAGGCCAGGCACTGGGAAGAGAACTGCTGACAAAACTGGGGCTAGGTGGAGAAGCAGGCTGGGGACTGGTGAGCGTGAGCATGATGGAGCCCGAGCTGGCTGACTGACTGTCAGTGAGGTTAATGAATTCCTTCAGCCAGTAAGGTAGGGAATCTTCACACTGCGGTTTAGCAGCCGCCTTTTTCTTAGCCAGCCGAAGAGCAATCTCCTTGACTTCGGCATGGGGGGTCTTCAGCCAGTATTTATGCAGCTCGTCCAGATCTTGACACAATTCATGGTAGTCTGCATCCCCAAGCTTGCCCGCTTTGGTCGCTGCATTCTGTCAGGACTTGGCTAAGGGGTGAGAGCAGGACCCAGACGCAGGCAGGGACAGGGATGCCAAAAGATCTTTTAACTGTTTATTTAAAGGGCTTAGGCTTACGGATGGTCAAGGCAGGCAGGGTCAAAAATCCAGGAAGTCAGTCCGAAACAAGGCGTGGAAGTATAATTCCAAAAACCAAAAAAAAAGCAAGAACTAGAAAACCAAGATCTCTATGAGCAGGCTCGTGGAATCATGGATACAAGCATGGCAAAACATGAGGTCTAACTTAATAATGCAGCGACAGAGAACAAAGGTAAGGAAACAAGTAGACAAAAACACACCAGCGAAACAACTTTTCAAAATAAAACAGGAAACAACAAACTCAGAACCATGACAAGAACAAGGCTAGAAGAAGGTTTGGAAATAAGCTATATTGCTTAAATCTAAAATAATGTATTTTTCATAATATTATGTATTCCAATGACCCTATTTTATTTACTTCTTTTAAATAAAATTTAACAATATTATGGATAATTTGATATTTGTGTGTTTTGCTTTTTGCAAACCAGTATAAGATGAGTTAATACTACTCAGACAGGCCTACAGTTTTTTTGTTTGTTTGTTTGTTTTACAAAAACAAATGGCATATTAAAGTTTCTAGAGTGACTTTGACTGTTTCCTATAAAGCTTGTCAATTAATTTTATGATGTTTTATGTTGAATGACTTTATGATGTAACCCCAAACAATTGTCATTTGTCATTTGCCATTTGTTATTCCACTGTATACATGCATAAGTATAGTAGGACCAATTTCAGTTACTTACAAAAAACAAAAAAGACCACAGATATCTTGTGAATAGATAATGCTGTTGATGGAGGAGATGTTTATCTACATTTATCTGACTATAAAACAGAGAGCTCTATGGTAGTTGAGGTGATGGTCAAACATTTGCTGTGTATATGTGTACTGTGCCTCCCAGCTGACTTTTGTTAAACCTCCTCTCAGTTGCAGAGCTGCCAAGTTGGACACAGATATCCTGCTTGCTCTGACAGTCATGAACATGTCCATGAATACTAATCTCCATGTGTCTTTATCTACAGCTGGCTACAGCTTACACTGGGGAAAAAATGTGTTCCAATTTAAACTAGTAAAAATATTAATATTCAGATCAGATATAGAGTTATCTGTCCGTCTGAATATTCAAAATTCTGTTTATTCATCCTAAAATATGAATCGGCCATTAATTAATATCTTGGCAACATCTGTAATGATACATTTACTCTAAAAACTTCCTCATATCATGTAGAGATTAGAAAGAGCTATTCATTCTTACTGCCAGAACTGTACATATGGCTGTACATCTGAGGTATGAGTTTGGTCATTCACCTGAAGCTGAGGTTGCCAAAGAACTGATAAGTTCTTGCACTGTCAGCTTTGCCTGGTTGGCCAGGTTGACAAAAACTCATGTAATGCCACTGCCATCTGAAAGGCAAACAGGATAAAAAGACCAGAACTGAAAAACATGACATTCATATCCATTACACAGGATATTGTCCAAATAAGCCCTCACTGCAGATTCAGGTCATGTTAAGGCAATAAGTAATGCTACAGGAGGGTTTATCACTGCAAATAAGCAAAAATACAATATTTAGCCATTTGGTCAAGGTCCCTTTTACACTGTTGAGTTCTCTACCCTGAACTCGCATGTTCGTTTGATGAAGGATGCAGGAGTCTCTTAAAAGTTAAATCACAAGTATTTTATTTGTCTTCTAACAGCAAAGAGTGCATAAGAAAAAGAGATCGTTTACAGAGCTCCGGACCAGACTATGTTTCCCTGACAGACATACAGTCACAGCATCAGTTCATGAAGTCTGGCTCTCATATCTGCTGTGATTAAGAATTCCAAGCATTTGCACACCAACTTCTCTGCACATAAGCAGGGTAGCAATGTATCCCAACAACATGTTTTGTATTTCAGTCAGTCTGTTGTGCCTGCCCAGTGTAGTAAATCAAGTTGCTCAGAAATCACCAGAAATAATGCACAAAGCGGTCTGCAAACCCAGAAAATAGTGGAATAATGGAAATAGTATGCAGCCACCTACATGGATTCATTGTTGTGTAGTGTATAGTAAGTGGTAAATGTTCATGAAAAGTAAGGCTTAGATGTTGCGCTTTACAGCCAAAATGGCGTTATTACGGTAATTTCAGTTGTGAATGTCCCAGAAGCCCGCAGCCACTTCGTTCCCACTGCACACACAGTGGTGGGGAAAGTTTCAATTTTATGGCCTGTTTTCACACATTATGAGACACAGCCATTAGAATGTTATTAGAAAAAAATGTATACTTTTCGAATTTCAAATATAACATGCAAAATCTGCTATTCATGTATAATTGCAGTGTTGTTTTTTCCCTGAAACTCCAATTCCGTTTTTGTTTTTTTCAACTGTTATCAAACTCTTCTAACATGCAGTAAATAGTAAATGAAGCAAAAGAAGTAAATTATGTGAAACAACATATCTTAAAATACAGCACTGACAGAAAAAAATACCTAAGGCATATTTTGATTATATGTGGTAATGTTTTTTGCTGTCACAGCCAGCATATCTAAATATCAAAAAGTAAAATAAATGAAAAATAAAAACCACCACTTTACACTCTTAAACACTCTTTACTTTAATGTAGAGATTTTCTTTTAAAAATATATAAGATGGAAAAATTAAAGGAAAAATATGTAGGACTTAGTGGCATCAAGAGGAGGTTGCAGATTGCAACTAACTGATTCCTCCTCCTTTTACTCTCACCTTCAGAGTGTGTGGGAGCACCTACAATGGCTGTGGAAAACCCTGAAAACTAGAGCAAATATTTTTTGTCTATTCTGAGGCACTGTTGAAATGTGACAATGTAACATGGCAAACTCTGTGGATAAATGATGAACAATAAAAACATATACAGTGATTATAGAAAAATGAAAACATAATCATTAGCTCCCTTAAATCCTGTGTTAACCCTTTATCCCAACTGTGGTTTTAGAGCAGTTGTCTGTTTCTCTTATTATCAGGGACAGGACAGCAGAGCCGCAGGTCCCTTTTGTTATTTTTGAGCATTTCTTGTACCAAAGTTGCCCCAAAATGAGCTGCTATGAATGATGAAGACCATCAGTTAAATAAAAAAAAAAAGACAAAGATTTAAATACTACTACTACTACTACTACTAATAATAATAATAATCATCATCATCATCATCATCAACATCATCTATGAATAACAGATGTGTCTTAAGATGTGTTTTGAAAGTGGGGAGGGAGTCAATGTTATGATTGTCTGGTTGCAGAGCCTTAGACCAAATGTGGACAAGTGGGCAGGTGGAACAGTGAGGTGGATGAAAGAAGAAGACCTGAGAATGCAGGAGGGTAGGTTGATATGCAGAAGTTCAGAAAGAACTGGAGGAGTGAGGTTATTGATGACCTTAAAGGTGAGTAACAGAATCTTGAACTACACAATATCTAACTGGGAGCCAGTGGATCTGCTGAAGGACAGGAGTGATGTGATTGATGGAGGGGGTTCTGGTGATGCAGCAGTAGCGTTCTGGACTAGTTGCAGTGTATGGAGGGACTCGAAAGTGAGACCAAAAGGAAGGGAATTACAGTAGTCCATGCAGGATGTGACCAGATTGTGAACAAGAATGGAAGTGCTATTGGACATAATGAATAGACAGAGGCAATTTATTTTTCATAAATGGAAGTATGCTGACCAAGTAACATTAGTGATATGAGCTTTGAAAGATGGCGTGCTGTCGAGGATGACACCCGGACTCTGAGGGGAGGGAAAAACTATGGAGTTATCAATGTTAAGATTTAAACCAGTTCAGTGGTGTGTCAGTGAAACCAATGGAGGCTAGTCTGTCAAGGAGGAGGAGAGACCAGACACCAGAGTCAGCTACCATGAGGAGATTGTGCTCAATTGACACCAGATTTTCTACATAGCATCTTCAGACAGTCCTCTATAAATGATTCAGACAGTTTCTTGATTAAAAATTGGAGCTTATGGTGGATCAAAACGTTTCACTGTAAAAAGTACTGTAGATGCAGTGTTTCAGATTTGAATAAGAATTTCAGATTTGTATCTCAAAAACAGAATTCAACAATATTTTGCATGTAAAGTATTGCAGTCAACAGAAATAGAGCTTCTCATCTTCGGACATGAGTTTCTCAATTATGGAGTGATCTCTGTAAAAATAAATTAAATACACCCCTACCTTGTCTAGGTAAAGTGAACCAAATCTCATTTTGGCTTCATAATTGAATGAGAGTGTCATGTCTTTTCTTTTCTGACTTTTCTTCTCACTTGGCAGATACCTCAAGTGCTCTTGGTGTCTGAGATTCTTAAAACACGATCCTAGTGGTGCAGACTAAATACTCACACATGGTGCTGTAATCACCAGAGACACAAGACTTTAGTGTTTAGTGGTATCTTTGGTCCATACATTTCTTCTGTTTCTCATTACAATAACACTATACTATATACTATAATCTTGTTAGTTCTTGTGTTGGTATTCTAACATTTGCTAATTAAGGCTAAGCATAAAGTACAAGTAGTAGTAGTCTTGACATATTTCATTCTGAATGTGAGCAGTGGACGTACCAACATTGTCATCTGTAGCGTCATCCAACTATGTGGGAGTGAAAAGTGCAACAATTCTACCCCGTGCCGTAAGAAGTCAAGTCAAGTAAAACTGCTATGGATGAAACTGTGGATGATACTATGCCTGTACATCAACAGATCCTTTGCCATGGCAACTAAGCAAACTTCATCCACTGATAATGTCAGTGGGTGGATGGTCAATGACCTGAAAAAAGCTAGTTAAATTATATAAAATACTACACAACCCTCTGTTCTTTTGCCTTTGCTTCTGCAAACAGGACCTTATTATGAAGCTTGCTGTAGAGAACTACTACACACAGGCTGCTTTTGAACACCAAATTCTACACACATATAGAGTACAGCTTTTTCAGCACACAATCCAAAGAAGAGGAGAAAATATCAGATGGGAGAGAAAGAAATTGCACTTGATTAACCTCTAGCACCCCCATTTTCTCTTGTGGTGACTGGGTGTTGGACACCACACAGGCCACAACCCTATATGTTGGACAGGACATGCTTTCATTAAGCAATGTCCCCAAAGGGTGACTGAGAAATTGTCCTGACGTTGGCACCATCCACATTCACAGAAAAGATAACAAGGCCTACATACACCGTTTCCCAAAAGTTCATGCACCCCAATGGGCAACATTTCTGTCCGTTCATCTCCAAAATGGGTTGCACCTGGTCAGCCAGGTGTTGTGAGGTTGTTTAATAAGTTCATCTGTTTGTGATAGGCCTATAAATTTCTTGGTTGACCATGAAGTATGTCACTGAGAGAAGCTTTTTGGTAGTGTTGCCACGATGGCCAAACAAAAATCTGGAAAAGCTGCACTTTTTCTGTGGTGCATGAACTTTTGGGACACGGTGTAAGTTCTGTTCCAGTCAATATACTTCTAGACACAAACTGTGAGACCCTGTAGGAGAAAGGACTTAAATGCAGGAATCCTGAATAAGACCAGATTGGCCCTGGTCTGCCTATCAAACTAGACATGATTAATTTTGATCTTTGGTACTGTCTTAGTCACAGGAAGACCAACATAGTGCTTTTTAAAAAAAAAAAAATCATTACACTGCAGCTGTAGGTAAAAGCCATGTATTTGGAGGATGCAACTCCATATGTGTTCAAAGAGTGAAATTGATTTGTGTGGAAAAATGGGAAATTCAATTGAGATATTTTATAATGCTTTTTTGCAACTTGTAATTATGGGCATACAGTGTTTTAAAGTTATGTTTAGGATTGCAGATTATAATCAGCTATGAAAATTTCACCCTTTCACTTGTTTATTTCACACCTCAGTTGTTTTCAGAAGACTATTTTAATGCACTGTTTACCTGTAAAACAACACAGTTAACAACCAAGTTTCCATTTTCTGTCTCTTTAAAAGCAGATAAAGCTGGCCAAATTATCAGTACATCACCCACCAGCCGGAACATATAGTGGTTCAGTGCAGCACGGTGCCTTCTGGTTGTTTTCTACCCAGGTTTTCTACTGTTTGAGAAATATTGAGACAAAATTGAGAAATATTACAGCCTTTTGTCTCTGTTTTGTCCCATCATAGCCAAGTTTTACAAAAAGGCTATCTTTAGAGATGTGAGCTGTTTTTCAATCTGCACATTTTTACTTATATTCAAGACATTTCAACATGATAATGATAACAGAAAGCACAGGAAAGTGTTCAAACTCTTTTCTCATGGCTTAATAAATACCATCAAACAGAGTCTCTACAGCCACTTATGGTTTGATTAATTCATGTTCCTTTCTGGATTCCACTTTTTGATGAAAAGAAATAAAGAAACCTTTGAATTGAAGATGTCTGACATCCTGAACTGAAGGTGAAATAGGCGTGTCCAATAAAACAGGACGTCTATTAACTATCATCACTTCCATTATGGATGACACACCTCACTTTCCATTAACTCTTGACTTAGGTTCAGCACACAACAATCTAAAACAGGCATCAGTAGAAGCAGCTGGAGTAAAGCTATCATGTCATTACAATTACAACTATAGATATTACTATTGTTATTGAATAATGCCCAAACCAGGACTGGCACAGGTAATCTCTGAACCATCCCTCAGTTTTGCTGCTATAGGCCTAGGCTGCTGGGGGACGTTCCATGATCGTCTCTTCATTTCTCCTCTTCTCGCTCTCTCTCTCTCTCTCTCTCTCTCTCTCTCAGTCCTTTCTACAGGTATCTCTGACTCCGTAGCTGCAGACTCATGGTGGAACTGTTGGGTGTAATTAAGTGTGGTCTGACCTGTGATTTGGCACTGTATAAATAAAATTTAATTGAACTGAATTGAAATTCATGTTCAAGCTGATTATTTAATGCATTGTTATACTGTTGTACCTGTCAGTCTATTCAAGTTTGGTAACCCAGGGCTTCTGATTTTGGACTGAAATGAAATGAAATGGTAGATACAAATAAAAGATTGACATAAATAATATTTCAATTTAAATATAAAAACAAGGGTCACCCCCTTTGGATAAATCAATATCCAATACTGTCCAGCATAATATACCATTCTTGCACTTTATTACAAGAATATCTGTCTGGAGACAATTGTTTAAAATGTTTAAAACTTGAGGCTTTGTTCAGTTTCAGTACCAATACAAGGGCTTTGGAATCACTGCAATTTGGTAATGAATTGGTTCAGAAAGTAATCATGAATGTAGTTGTGTTTGAACTCAGTGGCTTTACAACAGCAGATTAAGAACAGAGAGTGGGAAAAAAACGTACAAATATGAGAAGTGAAAAAAAATCAGTTGGTGGTTTAAATCATTTCTTAAATATATATAATACATAAGTATATAAGTTATAAAAATTATACAATGTATACATGTGTCTAAATACTTGCTTATTATACATTATATACATACATATATTCTTGAACAGTAAGATACATTTTATTTAACTTCTTTGTAGTTTCTGGACAATTGCACAATATTTGTTCTTTTCTTTTTGGCTTACTGAATACATTATCAAGTATTCTATTCTATTACGTCACAAGCCAGTCCTACAGTCCATCTTTCTCACACTTTATTTTTTGCAATCATTTTGAAATCAATGCACAATCTATGAAAAGCAGCATATTTTCCCTATCTCCTTTGATGTATTGATTGCTTCTTAGAATAATATGTGGGAATGATTATCATTACTTTGATGTTGCAGTGCTCTTTAGAACTTTTTGATATATTTTCTAAAAAGTGAAAAATGCTGCCAATCAATGATAAAAGTGTTGTCTCCCCAACATAAACTGATATAATGACAGACTGATGTGTTAAGAAGAAGATGCACTGCACATTCAAAAACATTGTCTTTGAGAGTTGACAGGTGTATTCTTGTTTCCCTCTTACATTTGCATAAATTAAAGAAGCAGTCAAATGGCCAGAGTTAGTTGCTGTAAGAGAAGAGAAGGTTTGGTTGAGTACAGTTTCTTGAAAGACTATTTTTAATTTGATTAAGCTAATCTTGTGTGATGTCTAATGTTACATATAAAGGCCATCATAGCTAAGTTAATTTCACATTCACATGCTCAGATCACTCCATGAAAGACTCCTTTTATAACCGTCACAAGCACCACATGTAGTGTGCACCGGATGTCCTCTCCTCCCCTGCCTCATGTATTATTATTATTATGTGAACCAAATCATGGACATTAACTGACTTGTCTTAATGGCCTATCTGTTAGAGGTTACATGCATAGGACTTGCAGCTGGATATCTAGTGACATCTAGGTGCATCTTTTAAGGTCTGCATCTGGGTCTTTTATTGAAAAACCAAAATTACTGTTTGTTTGTGTGTACTATACAGTGTGTATACGCGCATGTACCATATGCCTGCAATGTATATATGTATACGCAGTATGGACAGCATGTGAGTGTACTCTGCGTATGTACTAACAGTATATATTGTATGTATGTACATTCAGTAAGTATATCATTTGCTTGCATTGATTTTATTGTAGCACTGGTTCAGTCGTAGAAGAATTGCACCTGAACCAGGTCAGGGTTTGAATTCATTGAAAGTTCAAAGGCACAACTGAGGTCACATAAATCAATCCAGGAAGAGAGTAAGTGAGACAAAGAGAGTGAAAAAGAAATGTTGACAGTAAAAAAGAAATGTTGAAAACAGCTAAATATTATGTAATATTACCTGTATATAATATTGGTAGCAGTAGCAGAGGCTACAGCAGTAGGAGTAGTAGAGGAACAACAATCATATTAAAGATACAGTATTATTAGTATTAACACAACAAAGCTTAGAGTACCATTGCTGAATCTGCCTTCCCACTGAAAATAAAGAACATATGGATATGCTTTAAGCATTCACACCCAATTAAACTAACTGTCACTCTCTCTACATTACTGACTGACTGACTGATTGTTAAGTCTAATTGCTGCAGTCATTTGTCACTTTTCTTTGTCAAATCCAGACATTGTCATTGATAAACAACATTCTTCTGTGTCTTTTATGTGAAACAGATGGGTCTTTATTGTCAATGAATATACACAGATATACAAATGTATTTTATCATTTATATATATGACACTTTCCATAAAAGTGTTTTTAGTGAACACCAACATTTTCATGACATATATTATTATCTAAATGTAAACATACCCACATCCATTAATCCATCCATCTATTTTCTGTAACCGCTTTATCGCTTGCAGGGCTGTGAGGGTGCTGGAGCCTATCTCACCAGTCAAATACCCACATCCACATGTCAAAATGGTCAAAACCCCAATGTATACCGTTGCTAGAGGACTTAGAACTCAGACTGTGAAGCAGGTCTTTCTGTCCACCATCAGTGCCTACTTTTCCTACTTAACATTACCTAATACAGTGCAATTTGCTGACTAGGCACCAGTTTCCACAAACACACGTCTTGTGGAAAGCATTCCTACAAGAGTGGTAACTATTACAGCCACAAGTGAAGGTCCAAACATACATTAATGGAGAAATAGAAGGTCTAAAAAGTCTATATAATATTGATGGTGAAGCATTCACTGCTGTACAGCAATTGTATAATTTATTAATTGTATTAATTGTTTATTTTTCTAATATGGCACCAACATGTAGAGAGCTGTCAAAATCCCCAGAATAAAGTTTACATAAATTTGTTGTATCCTTTTTACAACTTTGTTGTAACCACTGTTTTTCTTTTAATTACTAATGCCAGGTCTTATCTATTACTGAGAAGAGTGTGTAGGCCACAAAAAACAACTTAAACTAGCATCTGACTATATTTTACCATAACTCAGACTGCCATGTTTAGAAACTGGCTTACAGCTCAGTATAAGAAAACCAAGATGAAAGTATGAAAGTGCTTTTATTGTTCCTTATCTGTATGCCCCAGCAGGAAAAAAAGCCCCAAAAAAAAGCATCTTACTAAATTACTTGTATCTGTCAAAAGTTATTGCAAACATTATAAAGTATTTTGCAATTCAAGATTCAAAATTATGCATAAGATTAACTCATGAATATTACTGTTGTCAGTTTTAACATTTTGCCTTGCTAATGCACAACAGACATACATGCGAGGGAATTATGGTATATTGCACAGTCTTTGTTAGCCTATTTCATTTCACATTTGCATTACAATATCTACAGTTTTAAAGACAGTGTTCATACATTCTGATGCACTATTTAAGGCTGTGTGGGTGTGCAGGTCACTTGTTCTGGCTTTTATAAATATATCTTGGGGTTATGTTTCAATAAGCTATTTAATTGATCAATACAGTTTAGTAATAACAATACAGTGAGGTCCAGCAGTATGAGTTGATATCTAATATGTTTTCCCCACATTCATTTACAGTTTGTAGCTTAAAGTGTATGACATAGCAGTAATTACACAATTTACAGTGACAGGTATGGGGTGGAGGATGACCATACATAGCAGGTGAATTACTCACTTACTCAAACTGAGCAATAGAACACACAGCACTGAAACAAATTCATTGGTTGCTGTGTACACTGTATGTATTTGATTTAACAAAACACTGAAAACCATGGATCACTTACTATGCTGCTGACTGCTGAAACAGTCATGCAGACCCCAAATTCTGGCAGAATACAATGACACAAAAAGTACAGTGCACATAAATCAGGCTCCTCTGCTGTGGAACCAGCTGCCAGTCTGGGTCCGGGGGGCAGACACCCTCTCTACTTTTAAAGTAAAGCTTAAAACCTTCTTGTTCGACAAAGCTTACAGCTAGCTCTAGTTACCATGTGAACTACACCCATAGTCTAAACTACCCCTCCATGCCATCCCTTAGTTATGCTGCTATAGGCCGAGGCTGCTTGGGGACGTCCCATGATCATCTCCACACTCCTCCTTCCCTCTCTCTCCTCAAACTCATTGTAACCATCACAGATTAACCATTAACTCTGTGTCCTCTCTCCCCTAGTGCTGTGCTTGTTTCTGTCTGGTCTCTCTCTCTGTACCTCTCTACAGATACCTGTGGCTCCAGAGCTGAACATCGGATCTGTGGCTCCACCGATCTGCCCCATGTCCTCTGCTGCCATTTGTTGTCATTATTGTATATTGTACTTAAAATAGTTCCCATAGTTAGGACTCTGTTGTCCTACCATTCTGCCAGTTGTCGTCTACAGTTATGTACTTCCGTATCTCTGTCTTCGACAAGATGTATTTTCTCTCTCTCTCCTCCCTCCAGTCTCTCTCTCTCTTTCTCTCCCTCTTTCCCCCCAACCGGTCAAGGCAGATGACAGTCTACCTAGAGCCAGGATCTGCCCAAGGTTTCTGCCGGTTAAAAGGAAGTTTTTCCTTGCCACTGTTGCCAAGTGCTTGCTCATGGTGGAACTGTTGGGTGTAATTAATAGTAATGAGTGTGGTCTAGACCCGCTCTGTTTGTAAAGTGCTCTGAGATGACTTTTGTTGTGAATTGGCACTATATAAATAAAATTGAATTGAATTGAATTGAATTGAATTGAATAGAATAAATCTGTTGCATTATAGCTTATGTACTTGGAAATTCTCCCACAGTCTGTGATTGCAATTAGTTATTGAGAATTCCCTATAAAAATACAAAAACATCTACCTCTGTGGCAAAATAGTGATGTTCTGTCTTAAAGGTAACACACTGTTGTGAATTAAAAACATGCATTTTTGTTTAAGGGGTAGATACGGGCAAAAACCTGGCTTCATAAAGGAATGTTTACTGAAGGGCTCAAGGCAGCAACGATTCAGCTACATTTGCAATTGTTTTTGAATGTAGTGCTGGTTGCACTACAATTTGGTTAATGGTAATGGTAACTGTACTTATAGAGCACTTTCCTAGTCCTCTCACCACTCAAAGCACTTTATGTCAGCACTCAACCATTCAAACTCATTCATACACCAATAACATTGGGACCAACCTGGTGTTCAGTGTCTTGTCCATGGACACTGGCATACAGCCTGGAGGAGTCAGGGATTAAACATCAATGACCATGACTTACAAATATGCTTCATCTGTAATTTTTAAAAAAGTCATCTTCATATATACATGTAATGTGAAACACCAGGGAGGAGCCCTAACAGCTCCTGTTATTTATTCATGTTAAACTGACAGCTAGACAACTTTGCCTTGGCCAATGAGAATGGCCACAAAATTACTTCTAATAGACCACAAAAAACAAGTTTGCTACACATCAAGGCATCAATAAAAAAAGTCTAATGAATCACTATTAAGACTGACATATGGCCTCAACATTCATTTCTGCAATGACATGCATGAATAACTATCATGGTGGCAGCATGACATAAACACCAGCTGTCTGAACAGATGACTTTTTCCCTAGGAAAGACAAGTGTGTGGACTGAATGTATTTTATAGTCGGATTTTCTGTTGTTTGATAGTGTACCTTCTTTTTCTCTAATGATCCCCTACCAGGAGAGCAAAGCCACTTCTAAACGACTGATGTCTGAGCAGAAGAGATTTGATCAGTGCATCACAACAGCATCTGAAGTGCCAAATATGCTCCTATCAATAAGCATCACAAAAACCCTGACTGCTTCTCCTGAGAATTGATAAATGCAAATATCTCCAGACAGATTCTGTGTCAGAACAAATTGCAGCTGTGTGATGTCTGGTTGTGTAGATGTAAAATAAACTCACCTATGACCACTTTATACCAATTTGACCTTGGCCTGTCAAATCTGAATATCTACAAGCAAACAAATAACAACTGTTGCTGTGGACCTAAAGTCAATGAGAAGCTGAACACAAATATCGCTAGAGAATTTTCAAACCCTATGTTTGATAGATATGGTGCTTGGCTGTGATAACAAGAAAAATCACACTTTTAATTTTCAGGCAGAAAGACAAAAACCGTCATCATGGAGTAATATGTATTACACTACTGTTCATGAAATCTATTATATTACTAATCCAAGACAGGCTTTTTACAGTCATTATAGTTTTTTAGGTTTCAACTTTCTACTTCCTAGCTTACCAATCGTGCTAATTACCTGTCCAGGTGGAAGATGTGCAACTGTCCAAAGTCTCCGCCAATTTAGACAGTTTTGGCAAGTCTGGAGAGTTCTTCTGCCTGGAACCGATGTCTTACTGATCTTTACTAAACCCTCCCATCAACACTGGTATGCCTGTCCTTGCATGAGCTACCTCACTAGGTTATATCCCCACAAATCAGCTTTCCAGTATGTTCATCCATTTGAAATAATCTAAACCACTGGCTGTCAAATTAAGGTTACCTTCATTCATGAAGGTGATTGTTTTGTAGCTACAGCTTCCAACCATGACATGTGCTGCTCCACAGCTAGTCTCCATCACCTAATCATTATTGCCGCTCATCTACAGTCAAGCTATTCAGCCAGCCATAGGACTTAATAACTCTCCAGCTATGCTCCCCAGCTAATCAGCCAGTCTGTTTCCTTCCTGCCACAGTTCCAATCACTCCCTTCTGCCAACTTAATTTGTTAACTCACTTTATGTCCACATCCCATCCTCTGTCAAAGTTTGTTTTGGGTCCTTTGGTTCATCTTACCAATCCAGGGATATCGTACTTACAACACCTTTCAAAGTCGCCTGCTCATCACTGCGCCTCTCATAATTGTTTCTGCTGATAGATGTTTAGTCTCATCTAATTATTTGTGGATTAAAATTCAGGCACTCGCAAACGACCTTGAGACTTGGCCATAATTTGGTTACTTATAGCACTTACACACAATTTTTTGAAATAGTTTTTCTACTGAGCAAGGCACTAACCAGGAAACAATTTTAACCAGTCAGCATAGGTCAACTAAGTGCCTGTTTTTGCCACTGACAGACTCAGATTGTTACATAGGAGAGAGCTGATGGAGAAAATGTTATTTGCCGAGGTTATATTGTCTTGACCTAGCATTGGTACAGAGAAAAACAGGTTTTGTATTGTTGCTAAATACCGAAAGTTTAGCAACAAAAAATTGAGTTTTTGAGTGGAAATAAACAAGCACTAGTGGATTCATATTGATCGGGCACAGATATACTACCGGTATACTGTGGATTATGGCTCATTTCCACGCCAACGGACTGCTCAGTACTGGACCAGTTTTAAAAAATTGTTGTCAACAGTAGACATTTTGACTCCAAAATGCCATGGAAAATAATTGATATACAGACGTGGACAAAATTGTTGGTACCCTTCAGTTAAAGAAAGAAAGTCCACAATGCTCACTGAAATGACTTGAAACTTTCAAAAGTAACAATAAATTAAAATTTCTTGAAAATTAAATAATCAAAATCAGCCATTACTTTTGAGTTGTTGATTAACATAATTATTTAAAAAAACAAACTAATGAAATAGGGCTGGACAAAAATGATGGTACCTCTATAAAAGACTGAAAACTAATTGCCCAGAGGGACATGATTAACTCAGGTGTGTCCTTTAATTGACATCACAGCTGTTTTCAAACTCATAATCAGTCAGTCTGCCTATTTAAAGGGAGACAAATAGTCACTTTGCTGTTTGGTGAAAAGGTGTGTACCACACTGAACATGGACAACAGAAAGCGAAGGAGAGAATTGTCCCAGGACATTCGAAACAAAATTATAGACAAACATCTTAAAGGTAAGGGCTATAAAACCATCTCTAAGCAGCTTGAAGTTCCTGTGACAACAGTGGCACATATTATTCAGAAGTTTAAGACCCACGGGACAGTAGCCAACCTCCCTGGACGTGACCGCAAGAGGAAAATTGATGACAAATTGAGGAGACGGATAGTTCGAACTGTATCCAAAGAGCCCAGAACAACCTCCAAAGAAATTAAAGGTGAACTCCTAGGCCAAGGTACATCAGTGTCAGATCGCACCATTCGTCGTTGTTTGAGCCAAAGTGGACTTCATGGGAGACGACCAAGGAGGACACCGCTGTTGAAAGGAAATCATAAAAAAGCGAGACTGGAATTTGCAAAAATGCATGTTGACAAGCCACAAAGCTTCTGGGAAAATATCCTTTGGACAGATGAGACAAAACTGGAGCTTTTTGGTAAGGCACATCAGCTCTATGTTCGTAGACTCAAAAATGAAGCATACAAAGAAAAGAACACTGTCCCTACTGTGAAACATGGAGGAGGCTCAGTTATGTTTTGGGGCTGCTTTGCTGCATCTGGCACAGGGTGTCTTGAAGTTGTGCAAGGTAAAATGAAATCTCAAGATTATCAAGGCATTCTGGATAGAAATGTGCTGCCTAGTGTCAGAAAGCTTGGTCTCAGTCGCAGGTCATGGGTCTTCCAACAGGACAACGATCCAAAACACACAGACAAAAACACCCAAGAATGGCTAAGAGAAAAGCGTTGGACTATTCTGAAGTGGCCTTCTATGAGCCCAGATCTGAATCCCATTGAACATCTGTGGAAGGAGCTGAAACATGCCATTTGGAGAAGACACCCGTCAAACCTGAGACAACTGGAGCAGTTTGCTCATGAGGAGTGGGCCAAAATACCTGTTGACAGGTGCAGAAGGCTCATTGACAAATACAGAAATCGTTTAATTGCACTGATTGCCTCAAAAGGTTGTGCAACAAAATATTAAGTTATGGGTACCATCATTTTTGTCCAGCCCTATTTCATTAGTTTGTTTTTTTAAATAATTATGTTAATCAACAACTCAAAAGTAATGGCTGATTTTGATTATTTAATTTTCAAGAAATTTTGATTTATTGTTACTTTTGAACGTTTCAAGTCATTTCAGTGAGCATTGTGGACTTTCTTTCTTTAACTGAGGGGTACCAACAATTTTGTCCACGTCTGTACGTACACTGCTATGTTATGTAATCTACAGTGTTTTTTTGTTTTTTTCTTTGTCCCTGACTTGAAATGTATATATTATATAATATAAGATTAGATGAAAATCCTAAAAAGATAAAACACAGACCATATTCACTGATCATCTTGTCCAGTTGGTGTAATGGAACAAAATAAATTGCATAAATTGCAATTACATATAAAAATGAAAAGACTAATATCACTGTTTTCATACCTCTAGGCAATGTATTAAAACTTATGTAAGTATGTAAAGCAGAGACTGCATTATTTAAGTCTCAGTCATGTTTGGGGTAAATCTATTCAAGCCCATTTTCATGACTAATACTGACTACATCTGTATCAAACTGGGACCTAATAATTTCATTTCATTCATTCGTTTCAAGAGACAACCATGGTATTTCTAAAGTAAAGATGTAAGAAGGAATTTGACAAATACACAGAAATACATAAAACAGTACAAAGAAGCTCGGCTCCACCCCAAGTTTGGCAGTCAACAGCATTGAGGACAGACTCTTTCAATGATCTGACTTCTGACACTTTTTGCAGAGCATAGCATTTCTCCAGCTCTATTGTTTGGACATAGCCAAGTGGGAAATATAGAGAAATCCTAACTTGTTCTGGATGCCGGCTCAGTTCAGCCATGTGAAAATAGCAGCTGCTATGACAGAATTCAGGGGTTTCAGAGAACTGGATTTTCTTGTAAACATGATAATACAGACAATAAAAGATGATGAACCACCACAGTGGATTGGCGTTGCAGACTGTTTCTCTAAAAAAGGCAGTACAGTGGAAAGAGCAAGAGGACAGAAATATGCTATTGTGTTAAGCTTTTTGACAATCTTGCAGCATTAAAGGACCTCTGGTGTAAATGTCATTTATTCACTAATAATAATAATAATAAGACCATTGTCTATAAGAGGGTTATTTTGTGACACAATGAAATTTCAAAGGACAGCTCAAATAGAAAATAAACTGTATTTTGTAAAGTGTGTCTCCTCTATTTTCTCTGAGGAATTTATGCGGTAGAACTAAAGTAAAGGATATTCCCACAATTTTGTTATAGCAGCTCATTATGCCACCAAAATGAATGTATTGTATACTACTTAAACAATCATTTTCATACTGGTTTTCATTGTTATTCAACTTGTGACAGACCAGCAAATCCTCATTAGTGCATACATACAAATGACAAACTAAAAACTGTCAGTACTTTACAAAAGGACTAATATCATTGTACAAGAAAAAAACCAATCAAACAGAATCTGTCAGAACAGATATTGTTGGAGGCACAAACTAGTTCTGTAGCAGCACATAATACTTTTACTTCTCTGAAGAGAGCTGACAGTTCTGGCCCATACAGTGAACATACAGTAAAGCAGTGAGCATGGTAACATGTTCAAGCTACATACACAGCATGCAATTCAGTCTGATCAACACCTGTACTGCACCATACACTTGAGCGCCACTACATAGCTTGTCAGTGAACTTCTGGTCTGTGTAGGCCAAGCAGCAGTCTTCTGGTCTAGCAGTGCTGAGGGTGGTCATCTGTTGACCAGGTGCTATAAATAAGCTGCCATCACTGCTGGCATTTTGGTGGTGAGCCACAATGAACCTAGGTTTAGTGCACAATGAGGCCAATTTCCAGTCAGTCAAGAAAACAAAGACAAAAGTACAAATGAAAAACTGCAGTGCATATTTGACTAGGCATTGTTTGAACCTTTAAAATGTACGATTATTATTATTATTATTATTATTGTATTTGTATGTATTTGTTATGAACATTGAAATAAAAGATTGGGAGGAAAGGAGTGAGAGAAAAGTTAGTATTACAGAGAGGAGAAGCAAGTGTTTAAAATACAGCTGGACATTTTCTCATTTTATCTTTTTTATTGTTGTTTGTTGATTTTTGTTAAGATAAAAAACATTGTCAAAGCAATTGAAGTTACAGTGCTAAATATTGTATGGTAGTTTTGGTAAAAACTAGAAAAAAGGTTTTAAGTGTGGTCTTGCTGCTTGCTGTGGTCACAGTGGTTGTGGTTGAAGTAACACATAAGAGCACCCCATTAAAAATTGTACTTGTACTATTTAGTATAATTCTATTATTCTAATTTATCCTATTATTCTACTCTAATTCTATTATTATTATTATTATTGTCTGTTACAAGTACAGTGAAAGTTAAAAGTGAAGTGTCCATCACAAACCTCTCATGAATGTGTTTTGTAAAATCTATTCTATAGAATGTAATAATAAAAGATAGCAACCAGTAAAAAAAGACCCCATAAGAATACAACAGCATTTTTAAGTTATTCTACTGGCTAAACAACCTATGTGTATGTTTACTTGACAAGGACATGTCATTTGAATTATGACACGTCTGTCAATATTAATACTGAAAGCAGCATCACATTATAATACAGCCCCAAAACCTTTTACAGAGGAAGTCAGGGTTGATAGGTGGTGCATGGCTGCTTTCCATTTTCCTGATGACCATCAATGTGAAATTACAATATTTTAACCACATATATTTCCTCTGCCATTAACCAGTATCTACCATGTCAACCATGACCCTCTGCTGTGTTTAAATATAGACTTTTCCTTTTCCATTTTTTTAAAATCTTAAACTTATTCATATTTATCTTATTGTGAGCACATGCATTCTTTAAAGTCAAATGAAAGTCAAAAGTCATGATTTTGATTTAAATAATACAGATTCAGATTGGCACACAGAAGCATGTGACAGCCATCCACTCAAACT
Source organism: Datnioides undecimradiatus (assembly GCA_008933995.1). Taxonomy (NCBI): domain Eukaryota; kingdom Metazoa; phylum Chordata; class Actinopteri; order Lobotiformes; family Datnioididae; genus Datnioides; species Datnioides undecimradiatus. The sequence goes on along the minus strand of WARS01002740.1, from coordinate 105,349 downwards.
AAGCAGATCCCTCACCAGTGAGAAAGCACAGAGGAAAACAGAAACTCATGTATATCTTGTGTGAAAGAAAAAAAACTTCTCATTGTTGCAGAAATTTGTCTATTCACGCAGAAGCTGTTGCAGATGCGAAGAGATTATTTAACCATGTATGTCCTCCAGTATACATATAACAAAAGGAAGAGTGGTTTAAAATACCCTCTGCCTACTTTTCAAAAGTTGAAACTTGAAGCTGCTTGAACTATAATAAGTATAATCTTATACCCACTGACTTGCTAAAATGCTTTGTACCTTTACATCTCCCCCATTGCCAGTGGTCTTGACTTAGTTTCCACATGTGGGTGTAGAGTATAAACCATTTCCACTTAATGCTCCTAATTTAACGAGCTGATTTGCTGCTGACGTGAGGTCAGCTAGCTAGCAACAGTCACACTGTCCTCCATAACCATCTCTGGCCATCTTCTTGCTGTCCCACTGTCTCCTATTCTACTTCCATTCCCAGCAGGGACCACAGATGGATGCCATTTTTGGGGCCTATCCTCCCTGCTCTCCTCTCCTTATAACCAAAGTCATTTGCACTACAGAGACATGTTAGAAAATGAGGGAGAAGACATGTTTAAAATATCCCCCCTGTTTGAGCATGGATCTGTATGGATTCCCTAAAGAAATTAAAACCAACCTAACAAGGGGCTTCTAGCATGTCCTCCCCATGCTCCTATGCAATTTTGACAGTCCCCACTGGACGCTGACATACATGGGTGCCTTTTAAGTTCACAGTGCTTCAAATAGAGGGATGGGAAAGAGAGTGCTCTCGTGTGGAACAGAGCAGTGGTGGGGGTGGGGATAAAAGTAATATAGTAGCATCTTATGGAAAAGGGGAAGGGGATGCAGCACATGCAGATTTTCTTTTTTTACAGTGGAAAAAAAACTCTCCAAGTCATTTGATCCAAGTCATGAAGTCATATTTTCTGATTGTGCTTGTGGGAAGAGAAGAGAAGAGAAGAGAAGAGAAGAGAAGAGGAGAAGAAGAGACAAGACAAGAAAATTGGTTCTATGCTCTACATGTAGAGTGCCTTGAGATAACCTTTGTTGTGATTTGGAGCTTTACAAATAAAAATAAAACTGAAATTGAATTGAACTGAATCAACTCAAATGCCTTTATAACAGTGAGCCCTCAAATCTAAAAAAGTAAATCAATTTCCTACCTAAATGACCCTTTTTTTGATCTATTGGCAATTTTAGATGTCAGCCTCATGTCTTAGTAAGTGCACAAGTTAGATATTAAATGACTGTCTTGTTCTTGTTCTTGTTTGAAGAGCAGTGCAATTGATTTATTAATTAATTATGATCCACTCACAAGCTAATCTCCAGCAGTGCCACTGCTCCATCTTGTGGTCCATGTGCCAAAAATTGAGCCACTGTGGCAGTCACACCATGGCAGAATAAGGCAGTTACAAAGTATTTAGATAATGGACACCTATATCTGAAACACAAAAAGCCTCGACATCAACTTATAAATAAATTCAGCAATGTTGCATGTATCTGAGAAGGACCTAGAATGTAATGTAAGGATAATATAATGATCTTGGCTGAAAGAGAACAGCAGACTATTGGTTGGACACAAAACGATGCAAACATTGATGATTTCAAATGATGTTTAAGTCAGATAGAGCCACATGTTCACCCCAGCATCCTAAGTGAGTAAAAACAACTTTGCTATGCTTCTGCTTTGGTTTCATTCACATGGCCGCAACAGTCATTTAGAGTATTTTCTCAGTTTACTTTTTCTGGCATGTTTGCCTGAAATACATGAGGCATTTGTCAGCTGGTAACATTTTAATTTCCTGAACCTTTTAACTAGCATGCTAATTAAGTATTATCATTAATAATTATAAAATAAGGCAGCTACGATTATTACGATTAATCAGGTTTTATCAAGGTTAAAATCTGAAACATGTTCATTGTTGACATTCTCTGTCCATTTGAAGACTGCTTTGAGTTTTTTTTAAAAAAAGGAAATTCAAAAAGACAAAATAGCTTGTTAGTTGCTAAAGTGTAGCTTGCATCATCCACAGAAACAGATTTTGATGTTTGCTCTATGCTTACGTTTGTAACTATTCACAAATGTGCATGGGCAAATTCACAGACCCTCTACAAGTGGTCACATAACAACCTATAACTCCAGCCCTGGTGCCAATCAAAGGGCATAAACCCAAACAAATAGCTCAAGAAAAAAAACTTTAAAAGAGGTAATAAAGTATGACTTTCTTTTTCAGTTATTTCTTAATTTTTGATCACTTATTAAAGTGATATTATCAGTAGTGGTCCAAAAGTCACTGTCTGATTGATGTCCTTTATTAGAAATTCTGATTTCTTTTAATGAAAAAAGACAAAGAGTCAAAAGCTGTGCCAGCATATGTGACAGGCAGCATAGTCATGTTTTAAGCTGAATCTAATACCAGCATGGCAACAATTTTTCATTGTTCATGCTCTTCTCCCTTCCTATTTTATATGGTTATTCACTTCTGTTCTCATTGCACTTCATTTCCCGCCCTGTGTGCCTTTTAGTTAGCGTTCCAGCATTTCATTTGTGTTTCCCACTTCAATTTGGTATCTTTCTTATGATTATCTTACTATTCTGTAAAGCTTTTTTGTAATAAACGATTGTGTTGCATGCATACATGGCATCATGCTGTCCTGTTATCCCACAATTTGTTGCTGGTTTGCATTTTGTCACCTCTTTTTATCTAACTGCTACTTAGCAACTGCTACAGTGGGGTGACTGTGGAGTCTTAGCGGGTTGTTATATCAAAAGACTGGTTTCCCAATCCCCTGCTCCTCTAAACCGCATGTCTTAATGTCCTCGGACAGGACACTGAAATCCAAATTGCTCCCAGTGTCTGTCCGTGTCCATTTGTGTGGGACTGAATGAATGAATGAATAATTTACCTTCTGATGAGCAGCTCCCATCAGCGTGTGAATGGATGAATGTCAGTATGTAGTGTTAAGCACAGAAAAAGACTACATATGTGCAATAAATACAATTTACCAATAACTTTTGAACAATTAGACCTCACAGTGTCTTTAGTAACTCTATATGGTCAATTGCTCTCCCAGTCAGTTGCAACCCTACACATTGGAGCAATTCCAACACCAACAGCTGACTTGAATCTAGTTTAAATCAGAAACATTTTTATTGACGGCAGATTTATGTTATTTACCTATAGGCATAATGTGATTGGTTAACTTTGAACACAGCTTGAGCCTGCATTAAAAATGAGTCTACAGACTTATGCAATCCAAGATTATGATTGAGATGGAACAAGAGACTTCACTGGCCTCCCTAACAATCATAGACTCTTAATAAAACCCCCAACAACTGAAATCCTTTCCTGGCATTTCAAACTGAGAAGAAATTAAGTGGTAAAAATGGAGCTGAAGAGCAGATGGTCAGATGTTGGTGACAAGCTGACATCTGAGAGTTGATGGTATGTCAGGAAATCTCTTTACAGACCCATAAGAAGTATGACAGCAGGGCAATTCAGCTGACACAACGAGCGAGCCTTCAGAGTGACTGTGATGTGATCATCCATGCCAAATGCTGCCATCTTCTAATCCCACTCAACACTGGGAATGCCTATACATTCAGGTTCTGGCATTTAACTGGTAACTCACAGCTCCCTTTGAAAAAAAAAACACCTAGGATTCTTTCAAGCAGCTTTCCTGAAAAAGTTAAAAGAATATTATTAAATGAGAAAAATAATAATCAATGCAGCATGATATTCTGGTAAATAAATAGCAGAAGCCAACAGTTCACTGCCAGTCAGTTCATATTGTTGTAGAAACAAATTACCCAAGCACATACTTATTACAATGTATTGCCCTTGCCTCCTTCACCATTGTTAGGAGTCTTAGTGTTATCTTTGATTAGGATATGTCCTCTAACTCCAAAGTCCATTAAATCTCAAGAGCTGTTTTTTTCAGTTCAGTAACATTGCAAAAAATTAGGCACATACTGTCTTAAAATGATGCAGAAAAAAATGGTTCATGCATCTGCAACTTCCTATCATTAGGCTGCCCCAATGAGTTTTTTTTAAAGTGAGAGAGCACCAAACAAATTTGTGCACCAGTCAGTCTGGAGGTAAGCATTTGAGAGTGCACACTGTGATTTGTGAGAGCAGAATTACAGGTGGAGGACAGATTGTATCCGTTGCTGCACCTTAGATGGTGGTGTTGGAATACTGGTGATCCTAGGTTTAATAGGATGCACTAGATCAGCTAAATTTGGATTCTATGAAGTGAGTGGACTAAATATATATCTAATTTCCAAGTAGCTTTTAAGAGTCATCATATTTATTGGACAGGTAAACAACTTTTTCATTCAAAAATCTGAATGGCAATGATTGTTGCTGTATTAGTTAAATGTAAATGACAGTGACGGTGATGAGGAACACAACTCTACGTCTGACATCTCAGAATGCAGGCTATTAGCAAATTAGCCAGTATCATTCACAGGACAAAACAAAGACCATCTACAAATGTATTACCCAAGCTTTCTCTTTTAAACATACAACAATTTACAGACTGACTCTGCACACAGTTTTTTCTGTTTTCAACAATTACTTTGTCCTAGATAGTACATTGCTTACATGATTGCCAGACAGATTTATTACCTTCTCTACAATGGATACAGAAAAGCATAAAATACAGGTCACTGTGATTAAATAGTGGATTCTATATAGGTCAAATCTAATCCCCTGTGGCACCACTGCTGCCACAGTCATAGATTTCAAGAAAATAAAATAAACAATTAAAAGTTAATTTGAGACAAATATTATGAGCAGATCTGCTTTGATCTTCTGATAACCATCATTTTATGTCTGAGATATTTGTAGTGATTGCTATTTATTGGGGTTTTGGTTGGAGGTCAGGCAATAAGTGCAGACACTATATCAAGCTATGTGTTAATAAGAAGCCATATCCTGTCTATATCTATATTTTGGCAAATTAGAGATTTATTCTTCAGTTATAACTTAGCTTGCTTGCATAGTATACATATAAACAATACCAATATAAATCAATAATGTTCAGTTGGGTTTTTTTTTTCTCATGAGCAGCAATCCACCTACACCCTTTCAGATTTCTTCACCTCTAGTCCAAACCGTTTCTTGTAAAGGACAGTAGGAGGGGCTGTCTCACTTCATGTCATATGTATGCTGCATATTGTGATCAGATCTTTCCTCAGAGGTGACACCTGTTTCTTCTGTATTCCTGCCCATCAGATGTGCATATGTAGTATGATCAGTCAGCAGGCTGTATATGCTCCTGGAATCAGATGTTTTGTCCTGCATGCAGCCATGACATCGGCTTGGTTGACCTGTTGCAATATTTTTTCCAATGCTGCTGTTGATGGACTATCCAGACACGAGTATCTCTGTGGCTGACCACTTTCGCTGAAGCTGCTGGTGGGTGTTAGGTAGTATGTAAGCGATGACTCATAAGCAGTTGAGCTGGTGATCTGAAGTTGTCAACTGGGGTGTTGCGATACTCAAGGAAACGGGGTATGGGTCCTTGTAATCAGCTTTTTCATGAGGCAATCAGCACAGATAGACCATTGCTCTGGGGGTAATGCAGACTAGTGAATGAACTCTGAATCTGGTTACTTAGGATTACTATCCTGTGCGCACACACAGGACTGTTTACTCACAGATCATATTATGGATGAATAATCTATGTTCATTTAAATAGACTGGTCTCTAAACAAATACAAGTAAACCTGGGACTATAATGGAAATAAAAAACACTTTTTTACACCACATTCATGGTTTTATGATTTATGAAAAGTTAAAAGTTTGATCTCCAGCCATTTAGAATCTTAATGTTAGGCTGTCAATGGTGTATATAACTTATTTTACTTGCTTAGTATTTTTGGAGACATCCCATTTGCTGAGATCTTTAGAGTTCACACTGGGCAGCAGAACTCCTCTCCTCAAAGAAGGAACACTTTTGATTATACTGACCCCATAGGTTTTTCCTGTGCCACCCTCAGGACAATACAGCTATTTTTAGCTCCATTACTGAGAGACAGATAGCAATAGAGACAGAGTCACACAGAGGAAGAGACAGGGAGACAGAGCCAACACTGAAATGGAAAGCTACAAACAGGCTTTAGTTGCTGACTCTGTTCTCTATCACAGAGCTGCTGTCTGCTGGTTGGGTCAACTGAGTGTGGCCACCCTCCCATGCTACACTTAATCAGAATAAAGTGACAATTCAACTGTACTCCTGAGTCCCATTCCTTCTCTTTACAGTGATAAACAGCCTGTTTCCTTTGGCTTCAGCATGCAATTAAAATATGGACTTAGTTTCCAATTCAGTTTCCAATTGAGTTCCTGGAGACGGAAGGTTTAAGACTTGGACCTAATTTGGGACTTGCACTTGCACTTGACTTGGGACACCACTGTCATGACTTGGGACTTGACTCAGTACTTCATAGCCAAGATTTTTGACTTGCAAAATAATGACATAATCCCACCAAGGCCGTAGCATATGATTAAAAAAAATCATATTATTAAAATCATTCACTGTGCTTTCCTGCTCAGTATAAAAGCACCTGTGCTCATTTTTTCTTCATTCATTTATCAGCCTTTTTCTTTGACTATATGAGTATTGTAGTTTTAAGTTAAAAATGGACAACAGTGTCAGGCTGCCCTTTGCAAAAGCTTCAAGCAATGTTATCCACAAGTGCCGCTTTAATACTGACACACTAAGCCTTGACCATTTAAAGGCAAATGAGACTTGTAAGCAGCTGGCTGTGTTTCCTCCCTTTTTCAAAATATATAGAGAAAAAGGGCTTTACCTGCTCTATTGCCTCTTAAATAGTGTTTATTAACAAATGTGTTAAATCTGGGCTATAAAACACTTAACAGTGGTAACATATGAGGGGAACAAACATTGGAAGATTATTCACTGCAAAGAAAAACACCTCAAAGAAATATGTTCTAATTTGCTAGGTGTGACATCGAAAATATAAATGGTGATGGTGCTATTGCTCTCACAATAACCCTTATGATCACATGCAAATTAAAAACAAACCTATTTATATTTTGCTGCTGGGACTCTGCTATGGACCTGTACGTTTCATTTCTCCCCTCAGGCATGATGAAGAAGTATAGTTAAGTTCTTTTTATTAGACAAGGTTATTAGAATATTCATATCAAACTCACCACTATTGATATGCATTTGCCACATACTCTCCTGTTACAAATTCTAAATGTCACAGTGAAATTTAAAACAGCCTGAAAGGTATGTTCATTATTTTCTTATTGAAGTGTGGTTCATTGGTTTGAAGATTCTGGCTCCTGGGGGCTGCAGAGCCTGCTGATATTTGTTCATACTCATCTCTCAGATGTTTAATTAAAGTTATTAGGAGCCACAGGTGAATCAGTTCATTAGCAGTAAATTGTGTACTAAAATTCCTGAAGTAACACACATGAGTCTCAGGACAATGCCAGTTATGTAGTACTAAGAGATAAATTGATCCACCATGCACCTGACAGACCTGCCAGTCAGCTTTTAAATCAAGAGGTTACCAATGTGTCAATTTCTGTTACAGGATTAGTGTGTGGGACTTTATTCTTTAACATTCACTGATAAATGGAACCATTTGCATAAAATAGTGAATTTACTTGTTTTAACTTGTTTTAACTTTTAACTGGGATCAAACCATGACTATGCACTTCACATGTAAGGCTAAAACCTAGCAACTGTAGTAAAAGCAGAAATAATTCAGAAAGTTGGCAGAGTGACTCAGTAATATTAGCAATCTGCTATAACTCTATAATACTGTAGTTACTGACCCTAGCCAACATAAGCCACCATAAGACACTTTTCATTCCAGACAAAGTAAGACTGTACCCACAAATCAACCTATTTCCTACACTGCCCTGCTTAAAAGCATTTTGGTATTTCATTTAGTTATCATATGCAATGATAAAATAAATCCCATATGTGGCCTGTAGTACCATTCTTGCAGTAAAAAAACACAGATACATACATACGCTTCAACAAGTCTGGGGCCTGTGAAATAGTAAATGTACTGACATGGATGCTAAAAAAATTATAGAACTAGGTTATTATCTATATCTTCATGGTACGATAGTGAGTAGGTCAGATATAGTTCATCACTTGCATTATATTGTTGGGCACAAAACAATTAGGATAGTCAAAAGTCTGCCATCTTACCTCATCATATATGCTGTCATTTCGCTCAAAATCTCCTGCCTTCCTGGGCAAAACATGGACGTGGACATGCTGTAAGCAAACAAACAAGAGACGGTAATGGTTTAGACGTGGTTCTACGTCTAGAGAAACAGGTACTTTTTCACCTGGGAGCTGTCTGACAGACTGATGTGACAGAGATGGTTTCCGTAGAGAGTCATCATTACTTCACAGTACACTGGAGAAGCCAGAGCAGAGCATTACTGCCGTGCCACAAATCACAGGAGGGTGACCGTGCATTTCAACAAGCGTGCTACCTGCACACCACAGAGACTCCTTATTTTTATGCTTTTAAGGATTTAATTGACTTTTTCCACCCCCCTTCTGGTGTCAACCTCCCTGCTGTCACAAACTTGGCTGTCTGTACGGTTAACTTTGATTTCCTTCTCTGCATGGATGATATGGTAATGTCCCTTAGAAACTGCTTTATCTGACACACACTAAGCAAAAAAAAAACAAAAAACAAACATTCACTAAAGCATAAACAACAAACTGTTTGCAATGATATGCATTTGCAAAGTCTTCTAATACGTGTCGGTATATAAAATAAAGCCCTAACTTGTGTGGTTAGTGCATGACAAGTAAGAGTAATTCTTATATGTCAATGAAATGAAATGAAAGACAAGTATATGTATTAGAAGTATAAGATTTAGATTTTTATGAAATTGCAATAATAAACTCTAAACTAAAGTTTCTTACTTTAGGAGGCCTGCCCTCTTGCACCACTGGACATGTGCTGATGAAATGGAAAATGGACTGTATTTTTTATTGCACCTATCGCAGTCCTCTGACCACTCAGAGCACTCTTACACACCAGCATTCATCCGTTCACACATTAATGGCAGTTACTCATCAGAAAGAAAACGTCACTATCACTGATACAGTGCTTGAAGAACCATTGGAGCAATTGGCATGTGGCCTGTTTAGCCTGGGATTGACCCATCAAACCTGATAGGTGGATGACCTTTACCTCTGAGCCAGAGCTGCAGCACACACCTGGTGTAATCTTTATCAGCACCTGTCCTATAACTCCCTCATTAAAAGTATAAAAGGAGTAGTATAGTAGTATAAAGGAGATAGCCTTCTCCAAGACGGATGCTTTAGTAAGCCCTGGGATCAACTTCAACTTCAATCAACATTATTAGAAAGCAACAAAGACTGTGTGCAAAAGAGCCAAGATGGACAAAACATAAGAGACTGGGATAAAAGCAAAGAAAGGCACATGGTTATAAATGATTATTATTCAATTAACCAAACCATGGGCAACCTAAAAGAAACCCAAATACACATTTTAGCAAAGAAGACAAAAAGTGCTTCTATGAAGTCTTGGGCTGGGTGTGCAGTCTCATCTAGCCACATCCATGTATATGTACTATACCACAATAGACTGTATACAATAAGAACAAATATGAGTTCACTTTGCTGAATTCATCAGCATCATAGATCATAATATCCTGCAGGGTCACTTGCATTTTTTTCGTTTCTTTCACTTTGTCCATCTTTTTTAGTCTAAAATGTAGTCTCTGTAGAGCTCTGATTCCAACTTCAAAGACCCCACTAATTCTTTCTGCTGATTTTTTGGTGTTCCTCTATAAATCGGGCCACATTGTAGGTGGCCTTGTCCTGGGGTGTGTGTCTGTTTGTGTCTATGTGTCATCAAACCCATAATAACCTAACTGTGTTATTGTTATTTATTTGTCATTATAACACCATGATAAACTGTGTAGGCAGGCTAAATGAATATTTATAAATGCTACAAATATGATACCTTGACTAGAGGCATCTGCTTTCATATTATGCATTTTCTATTTAATAAGGTCATTTACATAATGTCTATATTATGAAATTGGCCTACCTTGAAGGAAACTTTAGAATCAGAAAAAAAACCCACACCAGGCCAGAGAGCTATTTATCAGAGAGGCTGTCTAATGAGTGTTGTGTGAATGAGGCACACGCGTTACTCAGGTAGCATAAATCTATTTACACAGTGGGGAGCCACCTGATTTATCATTACATTTTACATAAACTGTTCAGTACTGTAGCCAGGCTGACAAAGAGTCACAGCTCTGTTGAGCCAACTATTCCCTCAGCTCTCAGTAGCAATGAATTTATGAATTTCTTTACTAGTAAAATCAAAGATATTAGGGAAAGAATTCATCACGCACTCTCTTCAACTGTTAGAGATCCATGTGTGTCATCTGCAGCAGCCCCTGAAATGTCTGCAGGCCCTAAGTTATCTCTGGACCACTTCTCTTCTATAGATCTCACTGAACTGTCCTCAACGATCATTAGATCCAAACCCTCAACCTGTCTTTTGGACCCCATCCCAACTCATCTTCTAAAAGATGTTTTCCCCCTGATTGGCACTTTTATATTAGACCAGATCAATCTGTCATTACTAACAGGTTATGTTCCACAGGCTTTTAAGGTTGCTGTCATCAAACCTCTACTCAAAAAGCCTTCTCTCGACCCTGGTGTTTTAGCGCACTATAGACCAATATCCAACCTCCCCTTTATTTCTAAAATCCTTGAAAAGACCGTAGCTGATCAGTTATGTGATCACCTGCAGAGGAGCAGTTTATTTGAAGCATTTCAGTCAGGATTTAGAATAAACCACAGCACAGAAACAGCATTGGTTAAGGTTAGCAACGACCTCCTAATAGCTTCTGACAATGGCCTCGTCTCCTTACTTGTCCTGCTAGACCTCAGTGCTGCATTTGACACCATCGATCACGGTATCCTACTACAAAGACTAGAACATGTCATTGGCATTAAAGGAACAGCACTAAGCTGGTTTAAATCTTATCTATCTGACAGATTCCAGTTTGTCCACGTTAATAATGACTCGTCCGTGCACACAATGGTTAATCATGGAGTTCCGCAGGGTTCTGTGCTTGGACCATTATTGTTCTCCCTTTACATGCTCCCCTTAGGCAATATTATTAGGAAGCACAACATAAATTTCCACTGCTACGCGGACGATACACAGCTATATTTATCTATGAAACCAGAAGAAACAGATCAATTAGTCAGACTTCAGACATGTCTGACAGACATTAAGGCATGGATGACTTATAATTTTCTGCTTCTAAATACAGACAAAACTGAGGTGATTTTGTTTGGGCCTAAACACCTCAGAGACAGGTTATCTGACCTCGCAGTCGCTTTGGATGGTGTTACCCTGGCCTCCAGTTCTACCGTGAGGAACCTGGGAGTCATATTTGACCAGGATATGTCCTGTCAGTCCCATATTAGGCAGGTCACTAGGACTGCCTTCTTTCACTTGCGCAACATAGCTAAGATTAGGAGTATCCTGTCCAAAAATGATGCCGAAAAGCTGGTCCACGCATTTGTTACCTCAAGGCTGGACTATTGTAATTCCTTGTTGTCAGGTTGTCCGACTAGCTCACTGCGAGGCCTCCAGCTCATCCAAAACGCTGCTGCGAGGGTTCTGGTGGGAATTAGCAAGAGAGATCATATTTCTCCGGTCTTAGCTTCTCTTCATTGGCTCCCTGTAAAGTCCAGAATAGATTTTAAAGTCCTTCTTCTTACCTACAAGGCCCTTAATGGCCAAGCTCCATTGTACCTCAATGAGATGCTAAGTCCCTATCAACCCAACAGATCACTTCGCTCCCAGAGTGCAGGTTTGCTTGTGGTTCCCAGAATCTCCAAAAGTAGAATGGGAGGCCGAGCCTTTAGCTATCAGGCTCCTCTCTTGTGGAACCAGCTGCCAGTCTGGGTCCGAGAGGCAGACACCCTCTCTACTTTTAAAGTAAAACTTAAAACCTTCTTGTTCGACAAAGCCTACAGCTAGCTCTAGTTACCATCTGAACTACACCATCCATGCCATCCCCCAGTTATGCTGCTATAGGCCGAGGCTGCTGGGGGACGTCCCATGATCATCTCCACACTCCTCCTCTTCCCTCTCTCTCCTTAAACTCCATTAGCTCTGTGTCCTCTCTCCCCTAGTGCTGTGCTTGTTTCTCTCTGGTCTCTCTCTCTCTGTACCTCTCTACAGATACCTGTGGCTCCAGAGCTGAACATCTGACCTGTGGCTCCACCGACCTGCCCCGTGTCCTCTGCTGCCTATTGCTGTCATTTGCTGTCATTATTCTATATTGTCCCCCCCCCAACCGGTCAAGACAGATGGCCGTCCACCTAGAGCCAGGATCTGTCCAAGGTTTCTGCCTGTTAAAAGGAAGTTTTTCCTTGCCACTGTTGCCAAGTGCTTGCTCATGGTGGAACTGTTGGGTGTAACTAACAGTAATGAGTGTGGTCTAGACCTGCTCTGTTTGTAAAGTGCCCTGAGATGACTTTTTGTTGTGAATTGGCGCTATATAAATAAAATTGAATTGAATTGAATTGAATAAACACAAACTGTACAAACTTGTACAGAGGTTAGAAGCAGTATACAATATTGTATACGATTATTGGATGATAAACCGAAATATTGTTAGTCATTTTATGATTTTAGAATTATAAGAAAAAAAATAGAATGACATTAGTTCTTTTCTTGATGTATTGCATATATGATCAATTCTTTTAACATCAAAGGCATGAATAGACCTGCTGCAATGTGTCTCTTGACGTCTACTATGTTTCTTTGTAGCTAACCAAAAGTCAGTGGTGATTTCTTCAACCAAGACCAGTAGGTACAAAGTATAGAACATTTAGATCATAAAATGCTCTTAAATAATAATTAATAGTAAAAAAAAAAATTCAATGAGCAGATTTAACAGTACATACAAATAATGTAGTCTACCAATTCATGTCAGATCAGAAAATGCTTATATACTAACTTGTTGAGGAAAACAAAAGGTCCATTAGAGTCAGAAAGGTATATCCCTGTGGAAGCATGGTAGGACACAAAAACTGTCATAACAATCTGCCTACAACAATTTGATATTTCAAGGAGCTTGATGATGATGATGGATGTGCTACAATTTCACTGAAATCTCTTAACTAACTAGCAAACTACTGTAGCTGTTACTGAGTGCCCATAATGCAAGCAGTGACAAATCAAGAACATACCATTAAGGAAAAGAGCAATAATCATTGATTTTAATGTAACTCTCTGTACTGGTGCAGCATTACATTAGCTTTTTAAAGATGAGTAACACTCTTTCCTTTCATATGGACCTCGCAGGTAAAGGTTCAAGGTAGTTCCCTTGTGCCATCCTTCACACTTTATAACTTCACTGGCCTGCATTCCTTGCTTAAAGATTAGATTAGATTAGATTAGATTAGATTCTTAATGCAAATTTGCACATTTCAATTGTGGGAAATGTGTGTATTTGCTTAATGTATGCACAAGATACCTGCATAAATTCACCTAGTTTCTGATGCCATTTACATCATTTACTCTTTCCTGGCCTACTTACTCACCTTACCACAAGAGGCCTGTGGACGAGCGCCTGGTAGTTGGGACTGGCTGGGTACAGTCCGGGACATGGGTCTGTAGTCAGAGCTTGTTCAACATTATTTCCCATTAGGGTTGGTATTCTCCTTATATTGACATATATTTACAGCCATATTGTTGCTGTGCAGCAATAATATATGTAATAATACTTTCCATAAATATAGCCTTGTACCCTATAATTATCAATTTTTGGGCAGAAAATGCAAGTAAAAACCGATTCAAACAATGTTTTTCAATTCCTTTTCTGTAAGGCAAGAAAAGGGATCAGGAATTGCAACCTCAATATACAGTGGACATAAAACTCTCCATATCCCAACAATTTTTTGTATCACTTTTATTAATGCTATTTACCTACAGGAATGATTTTGAATGTGATTGGTTTCATTTTTTTTTCCCCCAGGATTTTTGTTTGTCACAAGATCGCAGTAAAGCTATGACATCTAAATTGTTATTATTTCTGTCCTGCAGAATGCAGTTTCAGCCAAAGCCTCAAAATAAGATATTTTGTTCAGCTGGCAAAGCCACCTAGCAGCCATAGTTATGACTCTAGTCCAATAAGTAGGAAGGGAGTGGGTTTATAGTCATTCTATGACCATAACCAAGATTAGTGTAACCATTAAGACAAAGTTGATTTTGTAACTAAATCTAACCAATGAACGAAGTGTTGTTTAACAGATTGTAAAACATTTAATTTTCCAACACTGACCCAAATAGAGGCATAATTGGTCATCAGTAGCTCTGATTTATGCAAGTCCTGACTAGGTCAAACTTTCACACATGCACAAAGCTAATGATACTGATGACAGATGCAACATTCCCATGTTTAACTGTCAGTCCTGCTAATAATTTGTCAAATGCAGTATACGTGGAGACTTTTTAATCACTGTATCCTTCCTGTGTCTTGCTCTGCATCTAACTCACACTTCCATAGCCACTGCTAAGAAAAACATTCCTTATTGAATATTGTCTACTTTGTGATTATTACATCCAATCATCTTTATGTATGAAAAGTCATATATAACAGCCAGAATTGCTTTGTAAATAGCAGCATTTATAAACTGCCTCCACATGATAAATCGCTATAATCACTCTGCATTTTCCATAAGACAAAAAATTCAATCCCATCATTCAAAACAGAGAGATTTGTGTCTGTGAGACTTGAGGCAGTGAGTTTATAAGAGAGCATTTGCCTCTCTCTTATAGCCTGCTTCTCTCTTATTCAATCAAAAGACCATTTTTATTGCTAGTGTGCAAGCACCTGATTGCAATAACCCAGTTGATAGATGGGGTGGGCTGCTATTGTAGCAGGTGTGCTATATGCACTAAGATAATCTGTTTTCATAAAAAGACCAGACAGGCCTCCACATCAAGACTTGCTTTGTGTTAAAATGACTTGATAAAATATGTAGATTATTTCAGTGAGTTAAGGATCTGTGGGAAACAACAGCTTCTCTATTACTGCCTTGATTCACTGCTCCCCTGATGTGCTTTCCTACAGTAAAACTCTCAACAAAAGGGTCTGCAATAGTATTTCAGAGCCACTGATTGTGGCAATGCTCAAATACAACCTACCTACTGGTGTGATTCAAACAAAAATGCATTATTCTTTGACCTTGTTTGTATTGCTGGATGAAAGCCATTTCATCTCAAATAATCTCTAAATGAAAAATTAAGATTAAGGTACACAGTGAAGAATGCTTTTTTTCAGGGTTGGTGGGAAAAGGTAGAAAACATGATGAACAGTAGAACTTTTGCCTTTGGTGCTAACTAAAGGATGACTTAAGGCACTTTGTAACGGATTTTCCCAGCAGTTACAGAGCAAGTGCTGTTTTGGGGTACTGTTTTTGGAAGAGTTTGGTATACTTGAAAAAAGAAATGTTCATATGATAGGTTGAAAATACTTTAGAGTGGCCATAGTCAAAGACGGGCCTAAAAGCCTTGATTGTTTCGTTTCAGACATTTACATTTTGTTCAATTCATTTATTTTGTTCAATTCATTTATTTATTGAGTTCCTAATGCTTTGTTTTTAAAAGTATATGTGGCCCAGTGTGACAGTGCATCTCAGAGAACCTCTGTCCCCCTTCCAACCCCAGATCTTCCAGATTGGTAGACCAACTGCTCCTGTCGGTTCCTTGCTAAAGGACATTATGCTTTGTAGAAGGTGCCCAAAAGCTTTGTATTCATTTACCATTCTCAATCAAATGTTCCTCTCCTTAGATGCCTTTTGGGCTCAAGTTAGGACTCATTTGATTTCTCGTGCCTTTGACCGTCCCTACAGTTTTGTTTGTCTTTTTTTTTTTTTTTTTACTCTTCTGTGTCTTCTTGTTCTTTTTAATTATTTATAGTTATAATATTATTATTACCCTGCACCTGCATTATTTACAAGCCCTTAGTTGCTAAGCTAACTCTACTGCTTTTTCGCTGTTATAATATTATACATATTTATGGCTTTAATGTATTTGCCATTTGCCAAGTATAAAAATAAAATTATGTAAACCAACAGATGAAATTTGTACTGCCACTGATGTGACAGCAGATGACACAGCAGTATGCAATCAGCTTATTCTTTTGAAATTAACTTAAGCCAGTTTTTCTGCTTGCAGTGTTTTCATGTAAATGTCCTCATTTGACCTGGAAAACCAATTATGACTTCTGTGGGGGACATAAGTCTGAGAGCTTTATGTCAAGCACTGTTCATACAATCAATTTAAGTCCTACCATGGAACTAACAGAGCATATCCACTTTCTTTTCAAAATGGCCAGCATTATGGAGTTCCACATTTTATGACAAGGGAGGTAAATGACCAGTTTCTGTAAATATCATGTTTCTTTGGGTAATAATCACAATGTTTCATCAATATGAGAGTCTTGAGCAGAAGAATTGTGGAAGTGGAGACATACTCAAAGCTGATGGGGTAGTGTTTGACCAGGTATTTGAAAAAAATGTCAGAGCAGACATGGCATGTCTTGGATGTCTTCTTTCAACCACAATAGTTAAAATATATCTAAAAAAAAAAAGTAACACCACAACCTTTTTTTCACTGGGTCTCAAGACAATATGTATGCCCTTGTCTGTCTGCTTACTGGAATCACTTTATTATTGATTATTCCCATACTGCATACATTTCACATCATGACTATGGTAACGGTATGGTGATGATCTAATTCTAATTTGTGTTAAATTGTTGTCCTTTACTGTCCTTTACTCTTAGTATCCTCAGTATCCATAAGAGAATGTTAACATTTGGACAAACATTGCTGGCTAACCAATCACCTAATGCTAAGTTGACTAGATAAAACCTTTGCAAAGCAATGCAGAACAGATAAATATAAAAGACAGTCAAGTTTTTTTATCTTAATTTTCCAAAGAATTTTGTTAAAGCTACGGAAAAAATTAAAATGTACAGAACTGTTCAATGATATCTGCTCTCAAACATCAAAATGTTTTATTTAATAATCCATTAACTGACTAATTGTCCAAATCTGTTTTAATTGTACTGAATGAGCAAATAGGGCTGTGATATCTTGGTTAATGTTCTGTTCCTTAATGGTTTCTGCACAAACATATTTGACATCACCTTTTCTCATACAACCCCCTATATCAGTTTTAAGAGCAAAAACAAAATGAGCACAGACACAATTCTCATTTGAAATAACCAATTATAATGGTATTTTGGTAGAAAAAGTTTGTGTTCAATAATAAGACGCTGAAAGAGAAAATGTGTTTTCAGGATTTCCAGACTGTATCTATTTCAAGTCACTAAGGACAAATATACCTTTTTTTTCAAAATGAATGCAATGTAATGCAAAAAGTCTAGTACCAAATATAACAGACTTTTGGAGCATGAAGGCTGCAACAGAGCATTGAAACACAGTGACACACTGAGATCTATAAAGGTGGCAGAAACAGTACCACACAGTAACTTGAATCATTTCATACAGCCTCCAACCAAACCAAAAATAATTTAAACCTTTTAGAAAAGGTCTTTAAATTATTCAGCCATGCCAAGAGTTTAGCACTGCAAATGCAATGATTATTTAATAGTGTATAACTGTTGCAGAGGCCTCATGACATATTTAAAGGCAGTGAATTATTAAGTTCTCACCTTCACGGTTTGTCCAGCTTCAGGGCCATCCTGGTCAAAACAGAAAGAGGTAATTAGAAAAGATGAGAATTCAGAAATATTTACATTAATAATTCAAAGAGAGATTTTAATTTCAAATGAGCTGAAGTACCTCACTTCTTTGCTTCACCAATAAAAAAAAGATTTCCCCCTGATTTGTCTCAATGCCTACTATGTCCTGATATTTATTTCTTTATGAGTAGTATTTATTTCCCTTTTTTTCAAGTAGTGTGACAATATGCGTTATATTTTGGTAACATTTTATATGAAACCACATTGCTACTGTGTAACATGGGGGTATTCATAGTGTACTACAGAGCAATGCCTCATGACTCCACTTATAAACACACACAATGCTTTCTAATACACGATATCAACACTCATTACAAATGTGTCTTAAAATTAGTGATAAGTTTAAGTGTCTTTTTGATTAGAGCTCTGTTTGCCCCATCCTGCTTTTTCAGAGGGTAATAGGACCTCTCCAATTTTACAAAAACTAATGTTGTATTACAAAAAATACATAGAAACCGTATTCATACAGCCTTCCCGCTGGCTACTTCATACTGAAGTAGAATGCCACAGTGAAGGAGTGCTGATGCTCTGGGACATGTGTTCAAATGAATGTGTTGTGAAAGCGTGGTTGGCTACTGCAAAGACTGTAGAAGTGCCTGTGGCATTAGATAAGTCTTCCTACTGAAAAGGTTATACAGTCTCTTACCATAGATTATACAGTCTCATTTGTTTATTTGTTCATCTTGTAAATTCATAGTCAATTTATAGCCTTATTCTAGTTTAGATTACATTCTTTGCTTCATTTTATCTTAGTTATCTAATTTTATTTTATTTTACCCCATGCATGCTTCTTATTATATGTTACTTATTTTATGTTTTAGGTATGTACCAAATCACTAAGGCAAATTCCTAGTAATGTGAAACCTCTTCAGTTACATGGCAATAAACACAATTCTGATTCTGATTCATAGTTTCTACATCTCTGCTGGTACCTGGTCACCACACAATGATGTCTTCTACTGTGTCAAAACTTCAACTCTACAGCTTGAATTTAATTTTTGGGGAAGAGGATAAAGTCACAGGGAGCCAAATCAGAGGAGAAGCAATTTCTGTGAATACCGGAGAAAACAACTGGCATCCCCTTCTTACTTGACGCACCGACTTCTCTCTTTGACACTGTGAGATTTTCCACTGCCACAGTTGCTGTTTGGTCTGTGGGTCATACCTGGCAATGATACTCTACATGAAGCTTGGGTGTTCACATATGCATTTCTTCCTGGTAACTAAAGAAGATTTAAACAATTGTTCAGGGAAACTAAAAACACGTGCAAAGATGTGTTTTATCATAACAACACAGGATCAAATGAATACAAGAATATAAGTAAGAGCACTTCAATGAAATCACGTCAGTTAACAAGAACTCTACAGTTTCTACAGTTTACACTGAGCTATATGTGGAAGCAAACAAAGAGGGAGTCTTCAGTCCCCTCTGCAGATTTTGCTTTACAAAGTTACATAAAGGGAGCGAGCTAAATGGGGCTGGAGCACTGGGAACTGTGTATTGCTGCACAAGGGGAAAACTTTGAAGGGTTAGCTGTCAATTTAAATGAGATATGATTTTTGCTTGTTATAGAAGCAGTCATAGAATATTTTGATCCCACCTTGTACATTTTATAGAGTTAAGAACATTAAAGAACATTAATTGCTACCAGATGTATGTATTACGTATGTAAACAAAACCATAACTGTCCCCAAAAAATCATCAAAAAAAAAAAAAAAAAAGTCACAGAAGCTAGTGTTCACAGAAATGGCAGTTGCCCCCTCTGGCAGAGTTCTCCTCTAATGTGTTGGCTGTAACCCTGGAGCTGTCATAGCTAATCTCCTATCATCTCATCACATCACCTCACCTCCCCAGTCAAAGAAAATGATATCCGGGTAAAGATTACTCTTTGCTGCTCTGCTTTTTTTTTTTTCCTTCTCTTCTCTTGTAACCTGTGAAACAATTTTCTCAGACAGGGCAGCAGAGCAAGCTAGGTGCTATTTTGATATTAGCATATATATCACCAGTTATGCAGAATAGGCCATTCAGTCTGAGACGAGAGCCTGTCTGGGTGTCACAGTCAGCTCTGTATTTAGCTTCAATCATAAGACAGCAGAGCTGATCCATTTTGAAAACACCATCAGGTCTCATTCTGGTCTGCTGCTGAGGAGAGTTTCTATATTTTCAAGTTATTTCATTTTATTGAGTATAAAAACAGTACTTTCTTGAAAATGTGAGAAATGTACCAATACAATAAGAGTATTTAAACACATTTTATGTGTAACTTTAGTTTCTTGATTTGAGTAAGTAGGTCTTATTCTGTTTTAATACCATAAAATCATATTATGCTTTAAAATTTCTTGTCCAACCTTTTTATTTAAATAATATTTACAATGAAACACTTTTTTTCTGTGTCTGTCATATTTGATTAAATTAAAATTGTGTTTCTTCTGCAGCATTTTATGAAATTTCTTCAGCTCAGACAACCTTGGGATAAATGAGAAAAATAGGGCAGCAGAGTTAGGAATTTCTACATGTAAAGTGTCTATGTACATGTAAAAGCAGCAAATATCACTGCAGACTCATCTCACACATGGTAACAAACCTCTCTGTTAGGTGCTACAGAACACTGTACACAACAACCAGACACAGAACAAATATCTAAGGCATCACTCTGACTGATAGTTAATCATATGTTTATCAAAATATCAAAGTTTTTATTTTTACTTTTTAAAATGTCCAGTTTCACCACGTTCAGTTTATCATACTCTGTCAATGTCCAGTATAAATCAAACACTTTATAAAATGTGCCCAGAGCAGGATTCAGGTTCCTTCTCCTTGTTCACATAATTGCCCAATAAATACTATTGTGATTTAGGATTGAGTTTTAGGATTGATCCAAACTTAAAAAGCACAGCAATAATTTGCAACATTATGACATTTCTGAGATAAGCTCTCACCAATGAATGTGTGTTCAACTCTTCACTACAAACTGAAGTTCAGGCAACTGTATGCGTCACCTAATCCTTGTTTTGGTTTGTTTTACCTGGATAGCAATGGTGAGCGACGTAGCATTGAAGTGCTTCTCCACCAGGTTGGCAACTCTCTGTGTGGTGCTGAATAAATCTGCAACCTCATCTGGCCGAAGATCCCGAAAACGCTCCACTTGTCGCAGAGGGCACACCAATACATCTGAACAGTTTATGTTAAGGAATTCTGTGCTGAGGGCACTTTGAAGTATTTTTAACCCTGAAATTGAAAAGTCAGAGTTTACGCATCTCTTATGAATGACCTTAAACTTATTATACATTTTAGGGACTTAGTGCCTTGTG
Organism: Datnioides undecimradiatus; assembly: GCA_008933995.1. Lineage (NCBI taxonomy): Eukaryota > Metazoa > Chordata > Actinopteri > Lobotiformes > Datnioididae > Datnioides > Datnioides undecimradiatus. Next base: position 84,144 of record WARS01002740.1, on the reverse strand, counting down.
CTTATCTCTCTCTTATTCACCATTCAAAATGATGTAAACCTTCACACTTTCCAGATGGTCATGTTATGGTATAGTATATATGTTATAAACAACACTTGAGTAATACTAAAATAATGCAACATCATGAGCTTATAAGCTTGTCATGCAACTCATTCACAATAGAGAAAACTGTTGCCAGGTAACAGAAACAGTGAGATATTTAAAATCAAGTGGCGGAGCAAGAAACAGTAAATGACAATGCAAACCAACATGAGCACTAACTATCAAGGTTTCCTGGCTATGCTGACCTCCAAAACCTTGCCCATTGTGGTTTAACTTTAAGGATGCTTTGCTTTGAAAAAATAAATCCTATTACCTCATTGAGTCTCTCTGTGCGTGTTGAAATACAAACCAATGAATACAAATTTGTTTTGTTTTGTTTTTGTTTTTTTTACAAACAAGAACAATCTTAAGATTGGTTTGCTGGTAGTTGCTGTATCATTTTAAGTTTATCATGTCTAACTTTGGCTAGTTAAATATAGCTGCAAACTAACATAGATGAAAACTGTAGCAGCAGAGTGAGTGACGAAAACGTAGTGACTCAAAAAAACATTCCTATCAACTACAACAACATATAAATATATACATATATATAGCCTCTCTAGTCTTCTGACCACTCAAAGTGCTTCACCCAACAGGTCTGTGAGCCATTCACCCATTACACTGATGAGCAGGTGTTTATCAGAAAGGAAACCGACTGTTCACACTCATTCATAGACTTATGAAAGAGCAATCTGGACCAATTTGGGGTTCAGTGCCTTGCCCATGGGCACTTTGGCATGCAGGGACCAAACTGCCAGTCTTCTCATTGGTGGATGACCCATTCTATGTGTAATGCACTGTTTTTGCTACTGTTGGACTCAGAAAGTATAGTTGCAATCATGTGGTCTAAGCCCCATATGATAGAGGACATCTATAGGTGATATTGTCCTTCAGGTTGTGGTCACAGGCTGTAGTCAACTCTAAGACTGAAGTTTTTGTTCAGGCACAGCATTGGCCAAATCACAAAGATTCTTTTTCTGAATACAATAAACACCAGCCAGTTTGAAGGTACCATAACAAAACAGTACTCTCTTTTAACAACTGGATTCTCCCTTTCATGATGCATTTTTCAGTCTCTCCTATTCCTGGAAAATATATGGATATGATGCTTGGCAGGGATCACAACTGGTATTTAATCCCTTCACATTTACCTTGGTGTTTACTCTGATGTTGAGACAGAGATGAACACACACACCTACGTGTGTGTGTGTGTGTGTGTCGTTGTTTATAAATGTGAAAAACTGTGTCTCTATTTTGGCTCACACTTAAAGTGTGACACTTGAAGAAAAATGATCGATTTCATTTAAGTCAAAAGGGTCATGGAACATATTACAAGGAAGCTCTTATCCCACGTCAGAGAGATTGCACACAGAAAAGTAATCAAGCTCAGTGACAGAAGTAAGATACAGTTTGCTGAGTGGTATGGCAACTGCAGCAAAGGACAAATATCCAAAAGGCTTCAAGAACATGTTCCATTCTATCTTGGGTCATTTGATCAATAGCAGTGGTTTAAGGGAGCAAACTGGAAAGGAGTTCACTGGGAAGAAACAAAACAAAAAAAATAACAGTGATATACAAACATAAGAGCAGCACTGGCCCATAGACTCTCAATTACTTTTGAAAAACAAGAAAATGCAATGCTTTAAGTCCTTATAAATTCAAGAAATCGTTGGATAATATGTTAAGTATTGCCACATACATCTACACACTCCAAAATCTCCGTATACTCAAGTGATTATGAGCTTCAGTGAGTAACATTTGTGTGTAAGTGTAAAAGTTATGTTGACAATTTAAGTACTACGCAAAAAACACCTTTATTCCCAGTAAATCGTACAAAAACATTTTTTAGTTTTTTGTTATTTACATAAAAATATTGATACAAATCTCATGTCTGATTGTTAAACATATGGTTAAGCCGGAAGATGGTAAACTTAGCTTAGCATCAGAATGGAAACAGAGGGAAATTGCAAATCTGGCACTGTCCAAATCTAGTAAAATCTACCTACTACCACTGCTAAAGCCTAATTACATTGTTTAATCTGTACCAACACTGATGTGTGAAACAAGCAATTGAGTACTAGCCCAGAGTGTGGTGTAATCTGTTGGACTATCGCTTTGAAAACTAGAAAACTATATTTTTAAAGTTGGAAAATTTCAATCCAAGAAAACCTCTGGAACAATAAAAAATTAAAATACTGAGATGTCTTTCACAAATCAAAGACATCAGAGATAGTAAAAAAAATGTTGGCTTAGTGAAGAGAAAATATCAAGGCAGTGAACGATACAAAAACTGAAAAAGACATTGGAGTTCATTCCTCTCTCGTGAAGCAGCATCCTGTTGTGAGAAGATGATTACATCTTAGCATTTCATGCCACAGTGGCCTCGTCTGGGAGCCATTCATCTCAAGAGCCACAAACAGGGGCACAAATGATCAGTTTGCTTTTTTTTCTGTGTGTCTGTGTGTTTGTGTGTGTAAACTGCACTGGAATGAAATCAGATGTCACAAGAGCTGATATCTTTCTTTCCTCTGTGCTTCCATGGTGATGGAGCTTGCCCACATGAAAGATGATGCAGGCTGAGGCTGGAGAGAACAGAGACAGCTTGTTTACTTTTTGTTGCTGGATGAATAATGTTTCTCAACAAATGCAGTAACCTCATAAAGTAATCCACTACTTTTTGGCCTGTGTGATCTGTGCACAGAGAGTATAGGTTGCCCTTACCAAAATATTAAAGCATGTAAATAGAAACAGCACAGTCAAAAGGAATTGTTAAGATACCAGTATCACCTTTTGCACAGATATGTCATAAGCCTTCTTGCAGCCTTAAGGCTGTAATCCCTCCCAAATCTTGTAGGGGTTTATAATTCAAGATATTTGCAGGAAGAGTTGAGTTTAAATGACAGTAGTTTGGCAGCAGTTAAAAAATAAACTAAGCAGTTTAACTAAACAGTACTCTTTCAAAAGGAGTGAGTATGGCAGTGTTGTAACGATGGAATTATTGACAACGAGACTGTGGTGTTGTTCCCCTTAAAGTTTTAGTTTGTGCTTAGTTTCATCTTTTATGCTTAACCACTCTCTCTCTGGCGAGCTTTCTTTTGTTTCTGTCTTGCATATGTAGGTAGTGAGGCTAATTTCTCTAGATAGACAAAGAGATGGACCTTGGTGTGTAAACTTGCAAATAGACAGCAATTCAGCAAACTAACATCAAATGTGAGGAATGAATGAATGCTCATATGAATCACGAGTCATATAGTTCATTTGAAGGACAATGACAAATACACTAGGTTATAGTTCAATTATGAAATCTTGTTGCCCCTCTAGCATTGTGCACTTGAAACTATTACTTTATACTTAGCTTATATGAGCATCACTGCCTGTGTTGTCATAGAACAATGGCACTGAATACAAATTGCTACTGCAGAATTATTTAATATGACAGAAATTTAGATGACACTGACCATAGAGCCTCAGTAAAGCTTTCGCCATCTCAGGCTGCAGCTCCAAACCCAATCAGGAAAGCAGGCTATATACAAGTCTGACATTCTATTCATCACCCCAACCCAACAAACACAGAAACTTTTTACAAGGTGCCAATCCCTTAGTTCCTTTGCTGTATGCCAATACACACAGCACATCCTTTTTTTCATAGGATCCCAAATGTTATGGGTCTTTAGCGTATCAGGGGAGGATGATTCCAGCCGCACAACTATCGTGTGGGTGAGAGACTGGAGAGCTTTCCATATGTCTCTGCCTGGGCCAATCTCATCTTCAGCTCTGAACAGCCTGTCCCCTCTGTCTCCGGCCGGCTGCTCCAGTCATGGGGTTTGAGGGATGAGATTGAAGAGCCCAAGCATTTCCATATAGTGAGAAAACCATCTGCTCATATCCCATTATTATCTGTCACAACAGTTATTTGACTGCTTTCGTCTGATTCACTCCCGGGGTCGTGGTGCATGTAATAAGAACAAGGCGTTGCAGATTGGTTTTACATTGCAAATGCAATCATTTCTTTGAGGGAAAACATCTGTCCCTGTAACCCTTACACCCACACACCTCAACCCATTCCCATCCTGATTCCCAATTCCACATTGTCATTTGTATTCAACCCTCTTAGTGACCTTTGTACACCTCTCTGTCCCATCTGTATCACACTAATTTCACGTTACATACTAATTCTAATATAGTTTGATTCTGTAGGCTGTTCCCAGTGGAAAACCAAATGAAACAGTCATTCTAATGGCCACATGCAGGATAAAATCCTGTTCCAGGTCAGAATATAATGTTCAAGTATCTTAATGCTAATCTTGTAAAATGGCTGTAATGTAATAATTACTTTGCATGTATACATAACAGCTAGATTGTGAAACTCAATATGATATGTAGGTGTATGATCAGCATTGGTATTATGATATGTGCAATAATTGGCTCGCATTTTGCTAGTGGTGCAAACCTAACATCTGAATTGTATTAATACCCACCAAAGATGCTGTTAAATGAAATTAAATATATGTAAATGTTTAATAATGAAAAAAAGTTATTGATCTTTGTATGTATTATACCCTGCAAGTGTAAGTGTTATTATTATTATTATTGTGTGTGTGTGTATATATATATATATATATATATATATATATAATCATGTCGTCAGTGCTTGTCTTCCTAAGATGTGTATAAGAGACAGATATATATCACCAAAATGTTTATTTATTATTTAGTTATTTTTGTTTCTGAGTTTCTGAACTCTTTACACAACTGCAGGAGGGTCATTAGCAATGTGCCTTCAGTACAAGTACAATAAATCCAATAAATTATTTAACTGCTTAATTGGCACCGATAAGTTAATTATACAGTGTAAATTTGGAGAATTAGAGCATACTAAAGGTTTTAGTTTATGGGACATAAACCAGACACTACTATTTCAACAATCCTTGATTCATCCATTGTTTATCATTATGATTCATGAAAACTCAGTAGGTGAATAAGGGCGGAGGAAGATAAAAGGGTGTGCTACAGTTGATACAAACTGAGAACTGGTAACATCAGAAGTGTAGTGTAATGCCACCTACTTTAACAATTACACATTTACATAAAAATGTGATGCCACCAAAAGGCTGAAGGTCAAATGTCATAGTGTTGGTTACAGCTGCAATGGGGCTGAGGAATAATATCAATTGGCATTTTGAAATGTGAGCCAGGGTGAGAGGGGATATTGTTTTTTATAATCAGCTCTTCACAATGAAATCCTGAGAATCTACACATAGTCGTTGTCAGTGTGAAGTGTGTATAGTGGACTGTCTTTTAAAAAGCAACAATTGTGGTTGAGTGTTTTCTAAGCTTTATATGAAAATTTTATCTTTTAATTTTATCTACTATTTTATTTTCTGTCTTCCCTGTCATGTCTCATCCCTGAAGACACGTCTTCTGATATTCCCAAAAGCACCAATTTGATATTACCCAGAATTACACTAAATGTAGTTTATTTATAGTATTTTGTTGCTGTAATTTTCAACTTCAAAAATTAAAATCTGGAGCTAATCTACAATGTTGGACATTATTCTTACAACATGTCACAAGTGTACTCATCAACTGCTGTATTTACTGCAGTTATAATTCTGGTCTGTGTCTGACAATGGGCAGTGAAAATATTTGGGAAAACTTTCCAAATACCTTTATGGAAATGTAGGTTTAGTTGAAGGAAAACTCAATGGCTAACTGAGGAGTGTGCTGTTAGGATAAGAGGAAATGTTTATGTTTCGTGGGTCAAAGATTCTGCTCCAGACAAGTCTGCTCATAGATGTCTATTCTTTGCTCTTCTTTCAATGAAGAGATACTTTGCAGTTCTGATATACGTAATCATATATATTACAGATATTATAAGATGGCTGACATGACGGCTTGCCAGACTTGAAGCTACAACATCCATACTTCAGACTGCTCCCTGCAGAACAGGTCATGATCTGTGCCACAGCAATGTTAAATAATGGGACCTGGGTAGTAGGACATGTTAGTTGTAGATTTTCTTCTCCAAAGATGGTTTCTGTTATTCACAGAGGTTCTTATTACACTGATGTGTGTTAAAGTGTTCATTTTTCTTAAGAAAGCTATTCCACAGACACAGACTTGCACAGACTAATAAGAACGATGTTATTATATTTACCATCTGTGTGACTTTGTGGTAAATATTTCATATACTTGTGTCTTGAGAGTCTGTTACAATAAATAAGATTGAAGGGAACGACAAACCCCCAAATTCACACATATACTCTCTTTCTTACTTCCTCTCTCTCTGTTTCTCTTTCTGACTGTGTCTCTCACACACTTGTAGTATAACAGGCTGTGATGAAGATAGCAGGCCCTCAAATGAATCAAAATGCCCTTTCCGTTGGCAGCTCCAAATCCTGGATGGCCAAAACAAAGAGATCCATCACTGCTGCTGCAACAATTGGCTCTTTCTGCCTGATTACAGCTGGCCTAAAATGGCCCCCATCACCCAGTCATACCCTGGAAAATGACACACAGCTAGTGACATGGACATTCATCTACACACAATAAATATCAAAGGTCTCCAGGAAAGCCATGGCTATATGTTCCCGATTTGTGTGTATTATGTGCCTATGAGTGGAGGGAGAAAAAGGCCAACATGATACATCTGTTAAAGCATTTTGCTCTTCTAGCAAAATGGAACAACTAAAATTACAGCTTGTTTAAAAAAAAATAATCTCAATCTTAAATCACAGAGTAGACTGGGCTTACCTTTTCTATTAAAAACTTATGAGTAACTTTTATAAAAATATTGAATCCCTTATTATGATATTTTCAGTTACGCTGATACACTGAGAAAGAACAATAAAGGTTTTGTGCTTAACGCACAAAAGATGAAGGTTTTGTGGCTTTGTTTTCACATGCACAAAAACCATTCACCTCCAACTCCAGCTGAGATTTCTGTTAGTCCTGTACGTATGAGTAAAACCATTTAAGAGTTTTGGTCTATGACATGGTGCATGCGTATTTTTGAATGGGTGTGTTGTGTTGAAAAGAAACTAGCTAAAAACATTAGGTTGATACTCTGTGGAGCAAGTGACTTAACTTGTAAATCAATGAAAACACTCTTTAAGTCAGACTGACAGATATAAAATCTTCCCAGACAAAATCTTTCTAGCCTTCAGAGGAAGAATCCAAAAAACAGAGAAAAATGCATTTTAGTGTTTTTAGTGGTGAAGCTTCCTGCGGGTTTGGGCTCTAATGTCCCCTCTTCAGCTGATGGATACTAGACACTAAAGGGTCCCCCACCTCAACATTCTTTCACACAATTTGCGGGACTGAATGGTCTAACATATTAACTTGCAGAAATGACTCATGGTAAGAATGTTCTTTACATGAAGTGGTACAAGACAGAATGGCCGGATTTACATTTGTCACCCCGAGTTTTTTTTCTTTTTCTTTTTCTTTTCATTTGGGAGGATGAACATAAAAGGTCAGATTATAGATGCTTTGAGATGTGGGACAGGAGATGAGTGACTTATTCAGGATTTCTATATATATGTGTGTATATGTGTCATCCACCAAAATCACAAATAAAAGCCAGTGAATTAAATTAACTAATTCAGTTTTAATTTTTTTTCTAATTTAACTTAATTAATTGAATTTGTATTGTGTTTTTCAGGAAAAAAACACACTTGCTCTCTTTATAAAGTGCCCTGGAGTAACCTTTGTTGGGATTCTGTGCTTTACAAATAAAACTGAATTGAATTCAACTGATAAAAAATGTGCAGATAATTTTCCTCTATGGCCAGAGGATTTTTTTTTTTGAAAGTGCCAGTATTGATTTACTTTGAAATATCAACTGCATCACAAATCATTTAGACCAATAATTAGGTAAACATGGTGAAAGAAAATATATTAAAATGATCTAAAAATTGCACTGGCCTGGTGCTCTAGAGGCCAAAGATGGCGAAACATCATTTCCACTGGATGAAGCCTATATCCTCCACAATAAGAAAGATATGGAAATATGTTTTTTAATTGTAATTAATCAGACACATCATCAAATCACTGAGTGTTTCCCTCAGTATTTGATATATACTAAACACATATATTAACCTATAACAACTTCTGAACAACTTCAGCTTCAAGTTGGTGTCAATCAAAATGAAAACATCTAAGCTAGAAACACAAGTGTTTGCCAAAATTTGGGGTTTTAACTGAGGATCAGGGTCTTACTCTGTCAGTAATTTTTCATTTAAAAACAGAATCATTTTTTAATTTTTTTCATTAAATTGAATTGACTCACCTGGTCACTAACAATGTGTGTGATGTGTTGTGTCCGCAGAGACAATCGAGTTACTTACTCACCCAACAACCCACTTGTTTCGTGTCAATAAGGATTTCACTCTTGCCAAAATGTTGACCATACAGTGTAATGGCAATATCTCTCACCAAAGTCCAGTGGGGGTCCGTATTGCATATCATTTTTATACTGTGTGCACTCTAATGCCCACACAACTACTCAATTTGTATCATGGCATGATTGTACTGAACTGCTGCATGTTAATATTTACTCAAAATGTTGGATAAAAGGGGAAAGTCCCATGCAAAGCATATACTGCTGTTCATAATGTAAAGTCAGCATGGGCTTCATGGAGAAGAGGTAGTAAAGGTTCCAGTGATGAGGAAGGTGTGCTGCCTGCAAATGAGAAGAAGCTAGGCTCGGGCAAACTCAGCCCACAGTCACCAGTCAACACTGACAGACAGCACAGAGCAAATGGGAGAAGAATAAGTGCTCCCCATCATGTTCCTTTCAGAAGAACAAAGCCTTGCGCTCATCGGGAGTCTGCCTCAAGCTCAAAAATGTCTACTCACTTGAACACTCGCAGCCTAAAACATACATCACTCCTGGCATCACAAAAACAACAGGGGTGGTAAGGGAGTGAGGAGGAAGAAAATAGAATCTGAATTTAATTTCAATACGCTCTTTTGAGACTTGACAGCCATTGTACTGATGGGCAAGCCTCTGTTTTCAAAATCAGAGTCATTGTCTGAGAAGATAAGATTTCTTTGCCTGCGGATGAATAGTCTTTAGAATTGATTGACAGTGATTAGCCAAAAAGAGTCACTTTGTGAGAATATGAAGTGCATGACAGCTTGAGGAACTTCTATTGACAAGACATGACACCTTTATTTGAGGACTGTTAAATTCAGTGTAATTTAGCAAATGTCCCAGTTACATCCGCACAAGCTAACAAACAACATAAGGAAACCTAGCTGACCAAGATCAACAACTGGAAGCATCTCCCACTTCAAGAGACTAAAATCAAATTGCATCTATGCCATCAATCGAACTAAACTGATAAATGCACCCACAATGTAGCCTGTGTGGGAGGAGTCAAAGCTTTTCAGCTCCCGAGTGCCTACAGATATATATGTGATCTATTATATGAGGGGAACCTTTACCTTAACACAAGGGCAAGCAAGCGTATAGATGTGTCCCCACTGTAAATAAAGAGCGCTTCTGTTGGAGGGCATATTATTCAGGCCTCATGATTTATGATTGAAATATTACCCCACATGAAATGTCAACAAAAGCGCAAGGATAAATAAGCATATTAGGCAGAGATGCAGTGCTTTAAATTATGCACCCGTTACTCCATATTTAGCCCATAAAATTGACATGAAGACCTGTATTTCAAAGAAAAATAATTGCTGACGGAATAATGTTCATTGGCAGCATTTAATAATCCAGGAAGTGAACCATTCTTACATTGGTTGTAGAGAGGAGGTTGAGGGGTGTGGTTCAATGTCTGTGATAAATTTATTACATGTTTAGGTTGATTTGACTAATAATGTGGCATTGATTATTAGTTTTGTTTGTATGGTTACCTGCAATTCAGAAATTCTCCCTTCCTTCTGGCCTTATATTTCCACTTTGTTATTTCACGTCTTTTATTTTATCTTGGTTTTTAAAAGTTCTACCTTCACTCAAGTTAAATGAAAAAGAATGAAATATCAATGCTGCGAAGAACATTTATGTTCCTCAGAACACTCATATTCCTTCAATGTTCCTAAACAATTTAAGAGCAATGTGCCTTTCCACTAATAATGTCAACATTATTCTGGTTTACCTTCTCACCGTTTTCACTGAAATTACATTCTACCAATATTTTGTTATTGTGTTGATGAAGCTGTAGCGTATATATATATAAAATGTAAAAAAGCACTTTATTCATGCAATACGTGATCTACAATAAATGACCAAACTCTAAACTGGCTGAGGTGGGCTAAGCCTGACATGTCCAATTTCTCACGCTACCAAAGCTGGCTCGCACTGTTAAAAATAGAATTCCCCTGTCTCCTGTCAATAGCTACCCCAGCTCAATACCCAGTGTCTTGGGCAAAGCCGGCCTTGACAATAATTACTTAACTGTCAGCCAGGATTAGATGGTCTTAAGCCACCCTGAGCCAATCCACAACTCAAAGAAAAAATCCAGGAAAATACGCTGCGACATCTCAGCATTGGGTCTACATTGTGTAGATTGTGAGAGCAGAGAAAGAAAGACAAAACCAGCGAGGAGTCATATGCAAACTGAAGATAGCTGTAAGGGCTTTAATAATGTGCTTCCTCATAGGTTGAAGGTTAAAATAAGACCATAGAAAACATTTTTGTCCAAACCATTGCTCAAAGACTCTTGCCTTGACTTATTTCCTGTCCATAAATAACATATTATAATAACAGTGGAGTTGAATGAGAATATGATTAGGTAAGCCAAGGTTTTTCTTTATTTAAATATTTAAAATATTTGGTTATATGCTGCAAAAACTGTTGTTAGTCGTCATTGCTCACAGCTCTCACATTACTGGTGTGCATATGTGATTTGATGTCTTTTGGGGGGTTTTGTTATTTACTATATTATAAATGAATAATGGTTCATGCTATTTGTAGAGACTTAATGTATGTGTAACTGAACTAAGTGTCTTTTAATGTAATTTTGCATACACAGTTTTGGTTTATTTATTTTAACCAACATTTTTTAGTGTGATATTGCTGAAAAATACTACAAATGTCTCATACTGATATATCTATTTATCTGATTTATTTGGTTGTAAAAACAGTTCCCTAAGTTTTCATTGTATTATACCATTATAACCATTATATCTTTCAAAATCATAAAAAATTAAATTAGAATGATGCAGTTAAGTTAATCAGGATCGTAGTTAATGAGTTATTATGCGTATGAAGTTAAAATTACTTTACATTGATGGAGGCAGTTCTAAACTACTAAACACTGACTACTGTTATGTTGTTGACATGTGAATTGCATATAGTAGTAAAGTCTATGTAGTATAAACCGTGAAAATCAAATCACAAATAATAAAGCAGTAATAAAGCAATAAAGCAAGTGAAGTATGACTAAACCATAGTTTCAGGATTTATATATGAATTCCTATTCACAAAACAAAATGGAATGACCTTCATGATGCTATATAATTAACTAAGAAATGTTCATGTTAAAGTTGAGAGTCTATGACTATCTCATCCCATTACCCTTTCAGATTTGTACATGGAAGTGCATTGACCCTATCAGATCAATTCAAACTCAGGGGATCTAACATTCTAAAGTTGCAACTAAAAAAGAAAATGCCTTAGACAGAAATTGGCAGCTTTGTCTCAAGCAGTCAATTCTATCAATGATGAACAGGCATCTGAACCTGATATGATTAAACAAACAAGTCATGGAAGGGGATGGGAAGAGGGAAAGGGGCACAAATCAATATTTGTGGTAAACACTTACATGAGGGCACTAAGCGTTTAGATAAGGACATCACACCACTCAACTCCTGCCCCTTTGTCTTTCGTTTGCTTTTCTGTTTGTCTAACCTTTCTGTGAGAAGTACAGGGGCTGTCAGCAACAGGAACAGCTGTTTTTTCTGGATCACCAGGTTAAAGTAGTCAGACGGCCTGGGACCTTAGAGAGAGGAACAAACACTACTGTCTCACACACATTCCATCTTTGCTACAGGCATGTAAGAGACTTAAGTACAGTCTCTACCTTAGTAAGCATTTGTCTTCACTTAAGGTAAATAATATCAGAATATTAGAAAAGTATGTTTTTTATGCAAAATGGCAGAAATATATTGCACAGGGACATTTGGTATCGCTGCTTTAATCTGTGGATTAAAAACACACACAAAAAAGTACAGCATGAATGCTGTGTTCTCAAGGCAAAGTGCTATTTTCTTGATTGTTACCTGTAATAACCCCATAAGTGAACATTGTAAAAAACTGTTTTAATGATGAATAAACACTTAAAACCTAAAAGCTAAACCCAAACCGTAAAAACAGAAAAGAAATTTTAAAAATCAACAATCGCAAATAAATCAAGAAATCAAATACCCATTCAATCAGTGTTCTCTGGGAGCAGGACCGTATGTTTTCATAATTTCATAAATGATGCATGTTGTACTGTTTTCTTTTTTTGTTTGTTTGTTTGTACTTAATTACTGTTTACTTGGTAAATGGGTAACACATGAGTAATGTTTGCTCATCTGAAAACAGAAACACAGGAATTTGTAAATAAGAATTAGTAAATTGTGAGTTCAGCTGTATTTATCCACGGTACAGATGATGATGGAGAACAGAACAGACAACCAGCTGGGACCAGACTGGTCTCTGTGGTTACAGTGGCTTATGTGGCTTAGTGTTGACATAGTTCAGGGTATAGTTAAAAAGTCATTTTGTTGCATTTCATAATTTAGTTTTAACCCTAATAGAAAATTGGCAAACCCATGTATTTACCTTAAAATGTCAAATCTTGATCTGAAGGATTACTGTTAACAGTCACCTTGGCTTGTGTGTTTCTGGTTTGATAACACACCTTTCTAGTGGAGATGGCATTTATGAAGGATGACAAACTGGCTCATGTTATGATGTCTTTGCCCCCTTTTGGTGTTTGGTCCACAATGAGCATTTAAACAGAATGGGAACATGAAAGAAAAGTGCTGAGGTGACAATCTATAGATCTTAGATCTTACTCATTACAAAAACTGAGTCATTTTGGTTAGCTCTCAAAAGCTGTTGAGGAGATCCATTCACATTACTTTTTGTTGTAGCTGTGAGGCCGTCTCCACCTAGTCCCATAAAAGTCTCTGGACAGCTAGAAGGAAGATGTAAATAGGAATTAACTGATAAAACAGCTACAGTAATAAATAATTCCATTTTACCACTACAGCAATAAATAAGCTATTGTGCAGTGAAAGTAGTTACTGTGCAGGTACATGTATTGTTCTTAAATAAATAGTGTTGATAAAGAAAGAGCTATAGCATTTGTGCCATTTTGTTGCGCAGTTTGCTTGGCTTTGTATTTTAGATACTTTTTAGATCTTTTTGGTGTCTAACCTGAGCGAGACTCTCTTGTATTCAGTAGTGTATTAAATGATTGCCCTGACTTTTTGAGAGACAGGCCATTAGGCTTAAGATAATTTAGCACAAAGACTAAGAGACAAAGATTAGGAGCAGGGGAATTCAGTCTAGTAAAACATGGTTTGCCAATGCTGTCCTGAGGACCCACTGCTCTGCATGTTTTAGACGTTTCCCCTCTTCAGGCTCACCTGATTCAAAGGATCAGTTCGTTGTCAATCTCTGAAGTAGTTTAACAATGACTCAGTTATATGAATCAAGTACTCTACACAACTGATCTGCACAACACAGCAATGTCTGTAAAATATTTTTACAAAGATGTCTGACTAAACCATATTATTTGTTACATTTACTGAATTCACAATATCTTGAAACCACAGATAACTTCACATTATGACTTATCACCAGGGCAGCATGGGTAGGCAAATTTTAAGACTAAGGCAAAATTGTGTAGTTCATCTAGACAACAAAGCCAAAGAAATGTGAACTTAAACTTTACTTTCTTTGCAAAGGTTGATGAAACTGATGTTTTCAAAGATTCTGGATTTTCCAATTACTGCAGCACATTACACAAGGAGAAAATTCAAAATATGATCAAATATCCAGTTTTATTATATTTAAATGGCAGATAGGGTTTCATTTAAAGATGGTATGGGTTACTGTTGAAGTTGGGGTATTTATTTGTTTGCGATGGTTAATGTATACTACAAACTAATGTTAAGATGGAGTTGAGAGTTTAAAATATGTCTCTTTCCCCCAAATTTGGGCTGGAAGAGTATTAACCCAAATGCCAATAGTGACACCAATAGTAAAACCAATAGTAAAACCAATAGCCAATTAGTACAAGATATTGCATTGGAAACAAAGTACATATGTCAACCATATTCTGTAAAAAAAAAAAAAAAAAAAGAAAAGAAAAAAGCCAAACTACATCATACAGGTTTACCCGCTTGACTACTATTCTATAAGATATAATTTTCAGTGGATTACAATGTAACACAACAAACACAAAGAGCCCAACAACAATGTATAAAACATTGTGTTTCCACATGTTCTAAAATGAATTGTCCTGTCCTATATTTTGTAACATATCTGAAAGCCTCACCAGACTCCAACATTACCTGAAGCACTTATATTGAATGGTTCAGTGTTTTGTTTTTGCTTGGAGAAACTGGATGAATCACCAGGGAATGCAACTCAGATCAAAACATTCAGCAAACCTGAGTAGGGTTCTTGATAGTCTCTTCTTGTGTAATGGAGAGTGCTGAATCCCTGTTACTGATCAACAATAAGAGAAGAAGAGGACCGGGGATTGCAATGGCCCCTAGATCATTGTCAAGCATCACATGAGAGATAGGACACCAACTCCCAGGAGCCCTTGGCCTCCCAGAAAAGCAGACTGAATTTCAGCCAGATAATGATTTCACAAGAACAAGACTGTATCTCCTTCAAAGACTCTCCCAGCAGCTAGATTCAGCTGGATTTGGAGTGAACAAAAACAGCGGACTCACAGTTGAGCATTGTTGTAAAAGTGAGTATAAACTGGCTATAATATATTACTGGAAATCAATGCTTCAAGCTGTCGAAGCACAGATGAAGCCTGTATCTTCCTATATAGCAGTCTTTATTCAAAACATGGTATTATTATTGGAGTTAGCTTTATGTAGAATCTTCAACTTTGGCGTGTATATTTGATTGCATTTCCAGACAAGCCTTCCCATTTTCACTCATTTCCATTTTATTTGGCAGTTGCTCATGTCTTATGTTAAGGCAAAGCCAATACTTCCTATTGCTGTTTTACAGTAAAATGCTTCATGTATTTCAGGACAAAAGCTTTTATTATGAAATAACTGCAGGGGATTTCAAGTTTTAAACACAGCTTAATGTTAAGAAATAAGTGAGCCCTGAATTCCATCCTTCATTTAAAGTGTATAGGGTGTGTAGTGCATTCACAATTCACAATAATATGGAAATTAAACACATTCAAGAGTCAGTACACAGACAAAAACATTTCACTTGTGAGTGCTCTGCCAACATGCCATCAGTATCCACCTTCAAAAGTGGTCTTAAAACATATCTCTTTTGACAGGCTTTTACATGAACGATTTGTATGGTTCTTTTATTAGGCTTCTTTTGTTATTTCTGTTTTTTTTAAGTCACCTATTTTGTTTTTATATATTTATAATGTCGGTATGTATTCACGTTTTATGGTGCTTTCTCCCTCTTACTTGATAAGCACATTGAGTCTGTGCTTGTCACATTAAATGTGCTTTATATAAATAAACTTGACTTGACTTGACTTGACCTGACTGTTAAAATAAACTATTTAGCCAAATTGCAAAAGAAAATGGAAGAGCTGCAAAAAAAGTTACAAGAGTCAAAACAGTTTCTAGATTGAGATGAAGCAACTTCAGAAAAATCAGGTTTTTTCATAAATATGTATGTATAGAGCTTCCCAAAATATATTTAAAGATCAGCCTTTTCTAATTAATATGTGTAGCTCTGATTCTAGTTCCACAGTTTGGAGCAATTAAATAATGACAGGAGTTGGTTGGATGCTGATGTTTTTCCACACTTGTTTTTGTGGAAAATTGTATTGTAATGTAAGCTCTGGTTACTTTGTAGTGACACAAAAGGCTCCTATGCCTCATGATCCTCAAAGGCATGTTTGGGCATTGCTGCTGAATGTAAATTAAAAAAAGTCAGAAATAGTTCTGCCTTTGTTATCTTGGAATTGTAACAGAGCTTCAATAGTGTGTTGGGTATAACATTAAAGGGGAAATTCTGTATTTTTCCAACAATTTTCCCATGTTTTGGTGTTTGAATAACAAACCTACAAGGCTCTTAATGGCCAAGCTCCATTGTACTTCAATGAGATGCTAAGTCCCTATTACCCCAACAGATCGCAGGTTTGCTTGCGATTCCCAGAATTTCCAAAAGTAGAATGGGAGGCCGAGCCTTTAGCTATCAGGCTCCTCTGCTGTGGAACCAGCTGCCAGTTTGGGTCCAAGAGGCAGACACCCTCTCTAGTTTTAAAGTAAAGCTTAAAACCTTCTTGTTCGGCAAAGCTTACAGCTAGTACTAGTTACCATGCCAACTACACCCATAGTCTAAACTACCCCTCCATGCCACCCATTAGTTATGCTGCTATAGGCCGAGGCTGCTGGGGGACATCCTATAATCATCTCCTCCTCCCCCTCTCTCTCCTCAAACTCATTTAAACTATCACAGATGAACCATTAACTCTGTGTCGTCTTTCCCCTAGTACTGTGCTTGTTTCTGTCTGGTCTCTCTCTCTGTACCTCTCTACAGATACCTGTGGCTCCAGAGCTGAACATCTGATCTGTGGCTCCACCGACCTGCCCCGTGTCCTCTACTGCCATTTATTATCATTATTCTATACTGTACTGTAAATAATTGCCATAGCTAGGATTCTGTTGTCCTACCATTCATTTTTCATCTACAGTTATGTACTCCCATATCTTTGTCTGCGACAAGGTGTACCTTCTCTCTCCCTCCCTCTCCTGTCTCTCTCTCTACCGCTCTCTATCTTTCTCTTTCCCCCAACCGGTCAAGGCAGACGGCCATCCACCTAGAGCCAGGATCTGCCCAAGGTTTCTGCCTGTTAAAAGGAAGTTTCTCCTTGCCACTGTTGCCAAGTGCTTGCTCATGGTGGAACTGTTGGGTGTAATTAATAGTAATGAGCGTGGTCTAGACCCGCTCTGTTTGTAAAGTGCCCTGAGATGACTTTTGTTGTGAATTGGCGCTATATAAATAAAATTGAATTGAACTGAAATTGAATAACTATTGGGGTTCACAGTGTTCAAAATTGGTGGTGTCTTTCCTGCTAACCATGACGCCACTGAAAGGGTCCCAGCAATTCCAAACATTTCTATAGTTAACTGCAGCAAAGGATGTTGCCTATCAGACTGACTCACCAGCTAAATATTGTTGGATCACAATTGTCTTAAGGACTCTAAAGTAAGAAGGATAGCAGATGACTATTATCTACAATCAACTAAAAAAAGTAAGGCTGGCTGTGACATGGTTTCATTTAATGCTCCACATGGCCTCAAACCCCCTGGTAGCATAGGTCATTCTTCCTTGACTCTTGTGCATCTACAATGTGAGGAGTGTGTATGCTTTACGATCAGGAGTCTGCACTGATGTTCTGCTCAGCTCATCTGCTCTGTACAGTGACAATGAGGTGGCCTTTGTCAAAAGTAGACCAAGCGCATATTCTCTGTGGAGCAGAGTGGAGAGAGATGCACCTGAGACTTAATGGTGCATCCAGGATGATCATAAGCATTTGCTTCATCACCACAGATCTCAAGCTTCAGCAGAGTGCAAACATCAAAATCTGGGTCAAACTGAACCTTCAATGTTGCGAAATAGCCCACGATGTGACCCAGAGACCAAACAGCAGGCCTAGCTTTGGAAAACCCTGCAGTGTCAGAGAGTCAGTGGGGCACAACTCACATCAGGAGGGCATGATGGTTGTTTTCTCTGGCACTTTGTACACCATGAATTCATCCCTCAGGGTCGGACTGTCAATTGAGAGTTCTGCTGCACCATTTTGAAGTCTTGAATGGGAGGAAATTTTGCACAGCAAGAAAGTGTGATCAGATTTTTTTCTGCAACAGTATGCGTTTCTGAATGGTGTGAGCACAGTAAGGAGAAGCTGGTTATTTCACCAAGAAATTGGAGATGTGCTACAGCTCTTCAAGCTCACTGTTGCTGTTCCTCCTTGTTCCAGTACTCCCAGCAATATTTTAAAATGACCAACTGTCAACAAATGCTGAAAACACTGGTTGTCGTGGTTGGTATTTTTGATAGAAGGAAGTGGTCAGTGCTTGTATTAAATTTCCTGTGACTGCTATGCAATAGAAGTCAACTTATGTTTCGGCAGGTTTTTTGTGTGTGTGAAGCTGTTAATGCTGCATTTTACTGGGAAATTTGCCACCAATGTCTACTATAATAATATAAATATTGCAATACTTCTGTTAAAGGGCCATTGTCACAGTCACCAATACATTACCTCATTTCACAGTAGAAAACTTTACAAACATACATTTTAAACAAATCTTCAATTTTATGACTTAAAAGGCAAATTTATCATGGCATAACAGCTGAAACATAGGTGGAACCATAGTTCATCACACATACAGCTTTTTAAGTTACATTGATCAACTACCAGTACTGGCTCTCAGATAAATTAGTAGCAAGTAGTAATTGTTTTCTGGATGTGCTTCTAGGGTCATAGTGTTTGACTGCACAGCACAGATTTTTTTTTTTTTTTGTAAAATTATGCATTATTTTCATTTTTTTCCATAAAAGTGATGAGTTTGTAGAATTTACACCTCTTCCTGATGATAGTTATTTAAACTCTATCTGCTATACTGCCCACCTGTCCATGTCATGATCCATGCAATGGATTTACTGCTTTTCACAGAAAATCAATCAAATGCCTGCTGGCTGTAACATAGCAGCATGGGATTTGGCAGCTGCAGTGTGTAAATGGAACTGCCTCCTGTTAGGTTTTGTTTGTATAGTGTAATGCAAAGCCACTTGCTGCAATGACTGCTTAGTGCAATAAGACATTAAAAGAGGACTTTTGGATACCTCACAAGTTTCATGTTCTGAGAAAAGCGATTGGAGCCTAAAACCACAGAGGCACTATGTATGCCTGAGCAGCAGCCCGCTTCACTCTCTATCCTGCTGATGCTTTTAATGATTTTTAGTGAAGGCTCCTCTGTCAATGCCCTGAGGCTTGCAGCAATATTAATTCTTCATCAGAATACTTGTTATGCCACAAGTTTTCCTGGCTTTGAGTACAGCTTAAATATAAATTTCCAGGTTGGGGTTGTTGAGATGAAGCAGACATGGGGGACAGAAGGAAGGTGGAAGAGAGAATGGAAGAAATAAAGGACTGGGGACAAAAAGAGGCCAAAAAAGAAAGGAATTTGGTGATGACTACTAAGAATATGGCATTAAAGCAAGATATTCAAATTGCTCTCAGTGTGTTTTTGTGACCAAAAAGCCAACATCCGTTTGCTTCCATATAAATTATGTCATTTACAGGAATAATTGAGAAAATTATGTCTAAGCAAGTGTTGAAAAGACTGCCCTGAAGCGGCCTATGATGAGCCTGTAAGCCAAACAAACAGTTTTCATGTTTGCTGATGAACTTGGTAATTACATCAAATTAAGACTATTTACTTCAGCAGGAGTTTTCAATCTGGTAATTGGTATCCTTTCACCAGCTTTTGTTCTGCTTTGTAATGGGCTTCCTCTAGGACAAAATTAGTGCAATTACTTGTGCTCTGTAATCCTGGATCACACAAAGGGAAAAACATCACCTCTGTCGTGGTACAATGACAGAGCTGGGTAGCTCCTCTTGATTGTGGATACAGTATATATACAGTATACAGACACAATAGAGGGAAAGTGTTACAGTCTTGGCCATATGTCGTAAGTCAAGTTTTTCCTTTTGGTTTTCATGAGCCTGTTTGTGTGAAAGTCTGTCCCGTGGTCCTGTGCAGCTCTTTGACTGACAACCTGTCTCTTACTGATTTGTGCTTTGTCTTTTCTGTCTTTCCTCCAAATCTTTCTGTGGGCTGGACGGATGTCTGTGTACATTTGTTTTTAAATAGAACGATCCACATTTTTGTAGCTCTGGAGTTATAAGAGTGATCTCCCATATTGTTTGACATATTGTCCCTTCTTCTGATTTATATTTGGGAGTTAGGTTTAGTAAATTTCTTGAGTATGTTTGTTTCACCTATGGTTAATCACCCCTCTTACCCAGAAGCACAGCGTTACAGGCTGTGGCCATAGTTTCATTACAATCAAGGATTTAGAAGGGATGTGAATTACTGGCACATACCCCAATTCTTATGTTATTTTATTATATTGTGTACAATCCTTCAATGTATGAGTTGTCTCAAGAGCAGGTTGAAGGTTCTTCTGTTTTTTCAATTGTAATAAAAATATAAATAGAAACTCAGTCTAGGAGAGAGTGACTGGAGAATAAGAAGATCTTTTTAACCCCCATCCTCAAGGTTGCACTTACGTTTATCTCTCCACAACTACATAGTTTCACCTCATACTGTTATCTAAATCAGTCTTGCTGCAGTCTCACTGCCCTTTGTCACTCTACTCTTTTCACTATCTCCACTCCACTCAGCTCACTAACTCCTTCCTTTCTATTTCATTTCCATTCACTCTCAAGTTACAACCTTCCTCGTTGCCTTCTACCTTGCCACATTTCATCTTGACCTGCCAGGTGTGTGTCCCTTTGTTTTATGGTATTTTTTTAAAGTATGCAATCAAGCCTTCAAGCAGTGAAAATGCTATACATCTGGTTTTGTGGACAATCTCTCTCGTGAAACTCCACTTTCCCCCTCTAATGCCCAAAGCGCCAACAGAAATATCTTGTAATATCTTAGTAAATGATTTCTTCTTATTAATAGAAAATAATCTTCAATAAATAAGTACCCACAGTTGACCTCACATGTCCCAGTTGGTCTTGATTTGTCCTAGTGCCATATTGAGTCTTACTCTCAGTTGGAACTGTCAAGAACTATATCTGATAAGCTCATTGCAGAGTTATTACCCTTATTATCATTATTAGTTTCATCATTATGATCATAATTATTTTTAGTAGTAGTATTTATGTAGTAACAGTAGCTGTAGAAAAAATATATAACAGTAGAACATTAAATGGTAATATAAAATGCAACAGATTTCACTTAAAACTTTTCTGCAATTAATATAATAATTATTAATATGTCCTCAGTTACAACAACACTGAACAGATAATTCTGGTAAGGGGAAGATGTGGCCAATGATTTTGATCAGGTGTGACACCTAGTGTTGATCAGTGTTCCATATAAAACTATTACTATAGTCAAGTTAAAAATTCACTGTCACCATAGGGCACAGTGGCAAGAAAAAGATCACATTTTATGACAAATTGATGCAGAAAAACAAGAAATTCCAAAAGGTTCACTTACTTTTTCTTGCCACTGCTCTGCACTGTAAGTTTTATTTGCCACATGGTACATAAGTGAAATAGACCTATTCAATATGCAAGGAATGTCAGAAACAAGCAATAATTTACTTGGTAACATTAGAGTACTTTTGATTGTTACAAAACCATTAACTAGGTCAGCCATGTGTCAGTCATATAGTCAGGAAAACACATGTGGGCTGTTGCTACAGTAATGACTATGCCTTAGTTACATTTTTCACATATGTTTACTATGTGTCTTCAGAAAAAAAAAAAATCACACCTTTCAGTGACTGCATCACTGCACAAGGTGATTACTTTGAGGTGAATGGTGGGCAAATTTAAAATAGGAACATTTTTTTGTTTGTAGTACATAAATTTTGATAGATTCAGCTACACCAATAGAATCTAGGAAATGAAGGGTTTTGTTTCTGAAGCATACTGGTTAAAAGAAAAAAATGTAAATTTAACTGACATGGTGCCACCATGTAGTTGATCAGTATAAGATAAGAAGATTGGCCTTTAATCCCCTGCCTCCTCTGGGCTGCATGTTGAAGTGTCCTTGGGAAACAGTGAACCCCAAATTGCTCCCAATGGATTTCCCAATGGTGCTGAATGAGTTGAGCTGAGCTGAATTGTTGTCAGTTTCCCTTCTGAAGAGCAGCTGCCATCAATGTATAAATGTATGAATGGTGAATGCTGACGAGCATTCAGTGTCAAGCACTATGAGTGTTGAAAGTGGTAGAAAGTAGAAAGGGGGTAGAAAACTAGAAAGATGTTATATATGCGCGATCCGTTTTTATAAGTACAGCCCATTTAGTGTGTGTAAGAATGGGTGAGATTGTCAACCTATCTGATAGTGTAGGAACTTCAGCTGTTATCTTTCAGAGATTTAAATACATTTATTGTGAAAGAAAAGGGAGAAGAAAAAGAAACAACAAAGTTCTGAGCATTATTCCCATCAATTCATTCTAATTTCTGTCCTGCTTGTCTTACTGACAATTGTGGGGACTAGTATCTTCTGTAAGTCCAATCATGTATTGTTTGCATGAGTAACTATAATCGCTAAATCTAAGATGAGTTCAACTGCAGGAACTCGGCTACTTTAAGACCTTAATTTATCCAGTTCCTGGATTTGCATTTCTTAACTGTATATGAGCATACATGGGAAATGTTTTAACTGCTCTCCAGAGAAAACAAAAATAAAGCATATGAAAATCTACCTGTTGATTGACTGCTTTACATATTTCCCTACTAGTGTTGTGATGTGTTCTTTGAATTTTAATAGATTTTCTTAGTCAGACAGTCCAGAAAGCAGTTGATATCAATCAAGATATTACATATTATACATTATAAATATTTCTGTGTACAGATCTGAGGCCTACAGTAGGGCAGGAATGGTGGTTAAGGTTTAGTCATTATTAAGCATTGAAGCTGCAGATGTGACTAAACAAGCTTGCCTTCCAAACCATTAACTGCAGTTCAGCACTGGCATCCTCACAACAGAATTTACTCTTCACAGCAGCCACTCCTTTATGCTTAAGGCTACATTCACCACAAACCCTATCCACATAAGCTCTTTAGAGACTCCATTAGAGCAAAGAAAGACACCATTTGTGAAGACACGATGTATATTGGAGAGTTAATCAAGCTGCTTAATTCGCCTGGGGCCCATTACTCACTGTGGCTTATTGTGTGGTCAAGAAGACAAACACAGCGCATTGCAAATAGACACAATGCACCTTTAATCTTCCTGTGGCAGGCAAAAACTAACAAACTACCTGCCAATCACATAAATTGCAACATGCTTTTTCATTAAAAGTTCAAGAAGTCTTCAGTATTGGCAAACTGCCTCAGAGCCTCTTTCTGCTAAACTGTAAACACTAAACTATTTTGCTTTGCCTACATTGCACTACATAAAACTATTTGACTTTTAAATTTAATCTAGCAGGCAACCAGTTTAAAACAGCAAACACAATTATGATTTAAACATGTATCCACTGGTGGGCTGTCTCTCATAAATAATCATGTCCAGGAGTTAAAAGTGATTAGCAGAGTGGAGGAGACATGTGATGGCACCATGCAGTGCTTGTCTCCCAGGTGCGTGATAAAGGGGAGGTTGTCAGGATCTCATTTTCTGTTTTCCTCCATGTTCTACCAAAGGTTTAGAGGGAGAGAGAAGACCTCCCAACTTTCCTTCTATTTTCTTCCAAAATACCCTGCTGCTGTCAGAAAGTCTTAAATGCAAACTTCACTGGACTGTCATTGCTCACTGTTTTTCATCTATCTCTCTCTTTGGTGATGGTAGATAGTGAAAACAAAATAGGGGAAAGATACTGGGATGAAGTCCATGTCAAAGTTTTTCCAACTGATTTGTAAAGCTTAAAACCTTCTTGTTCGACAAAGCTTACAGCTAGCTCTAGTTACCATGTGAACTACACCCATGGCCTAAACTACCCCTCCATGCCATCCCCTAGTTATGCTGCTATAGGCCGAGGCTGCTGGGGGACATCCCATGATCATCTCCACACTCCTCCTTCCCTCTCTCTCCTCAAATTCATTTTAACCATCACAAATTAACCATTAACTCTGTGTCCTCTCTCCCCTAGTGCTGTGCTTGTTTCTGTCTGGTCTCTCTCTCTCTGTACCTCTCTACACATACCTGTGGCTCCAGAGCTGAACATCTGATCTGTGGCTCCACCGACCTGCCCCGTGTCCTCTCCTGCCATTTGCTGTCATTATTCTATATTGTACTTCTCTCTCTCTCTCTCTCTCTCTCTCTCTCTCTCTCTCTCTCTCTCTCTTTCCCCCCAACCGGTCAAGGCAGATGGCCGTCCACCCTGATCCAGGATCTGCCCAAGGTTTCTGCCTGTTAAAAGGACGTTTTTCCTTGCCACTGTTGCCAAGTGCTTGCTCATGGTGGAACTGTTGGGTGTAATTAATAGTAATGAGTGTGGTCTAGACCTGCTCTGTAAAGTGCCCTGAGATAACTTTTTGTTGTGAATCGGCACTATATAAATAAAACTGAATTGAATTGAATTGAATTTGCAAATGCTGCTACTTACAAAGCTAAGATATATTGCAAGCTGATTATTTATGCCTGGGAATGAAGCCAAACACAACTGTACGGTGCCCTAACTGTCTACTTAGTCTCTCTTTTGTCAAATAGGCCATTATATTCCTGCATATCCCCCCCCATCCTTTTCTATTAACCAATCTAAGTTGAAGTGTTGCCATTAAAATACAGCTGGAAATGTGGAGGACCAAACACACTCAAATGTACAAATGCAGAATCCAAATGTAACATTGTCAGTTGGAAAACTTCAAAACTTCAAATACTTCAAAATCTTAGCAGAATGAGAGTATGTTCTTAAGCAAACCAACAAGGGGTTGACCATAGTAACCATTTACCTGTGTTTCTCTTTCTTTTTTGAGGTTGTGGTAGACCACAACTTCATTGAGGGAATAACCACTGAGAAATATGTGTCAACCCAATCACTGAACTATACAGAGAGTGTTAAAAAACTTGACTCATTGTTTTCAAAAATTGTCAGACCAGATGTCAGATGCACAACTGATGCAGGTGTACAAAAAAAATACACATATCAGATGCCTGTCCACACACTTGAAGTAACTTTGTATTAGATTCAGCTACAAAATCTAGTAAATTAAGGACTTTGTTTTGTAATAACTTGTGATTACATAATTCTGATCTGGCACCATCAGAATTTACTTTGGTTTACTTTGGTTACTTTGGTAACCAAATACTAAAACTAATGACACTTTCATTAGCCTCAGTTTAACTTTGTGTTCAGTCTGCGATTTGCAAAACATGAACATATAAACACAACACAGACTTAGCATTATGTTAAACTGAGATGGTGAATATGGATAAACATTAAATTTGCTTAGCATCCACATGTTTGAATTGAAGAGTAGAAGTCCCAAAACACAGTCACAGTCTGTATGGTGTTCCTTTTCAGCCAACATATCTTTTAAAAGTTCAAGTTCAACCATTGTTTCTTTAAACCAGAAGTGCTGGACACCTTGCCAGTGTATGCGTCACAATTCCTCTCTTTTTTTTTAAACATCCACGAACAGCCACACTGCTCACTTGAGACATGCTCTGCAGATTTATTTTGAGCAGCTGATAATTCATTTTGAAGTTTCTAAAATAGTAAGGTAAATATTATCAACAACTCTTTTATCTATCTATCTATCTTTAACAATCTGAATATTAACACTTGAAATGCAACTTTGGGTCGACTGGCAGTTTGTTGAATAAATGTTATTTGAATGTCAAAGTTATGTGAATGTCAACTACATAGCTACTGATAATTTGTCGACAGACTGGCTCAAATTTATTTTATTCCATCAAAATTGCCTACATTTAAATCTAGTGTTTTAATGTTGTGTTTATATGTTTTGGTGTTTTCCCAACTCCTTCTCATGAAACTGCATTTTTTCTTTGCCATTGTGCTCATTAAGACTATAAAGAGTGTATAATTAACCATATAAAAGCGAAAATGATTAAGGGTCTGTCTGCAACAACCTATGGTTAACTGTTCGGGTGAAATTCATAGGTATAACCTAGGTATCTTTGCATTTGTGTGTACACAGACACATGTATCTGGCCTTTGGTTTAAGAAGTCAGAAACCTCTCAGAATGTCTGACTCAAGGATTCTGCAGTAATTACAGGCTGGTTTTGAGAGACAGTACAAGAGTGGTACTTTAAGACCCTTCATGACCATACCAAAATCCTAAATCCATTGAAATCGGTACCACAAATTGTACACACAAAAAAACTGCACTTTCCATAAAGAGGACGATGATTAACCAATACAACGTGTTCTTGCTGCATCTGCACAAGCGCATTTGAGTGAGTTTATTTCATATGCAACACTACATATTAGCATATTGAGAAAAGGCAGCAGAACCGGTGTAATTATCCTAAGTATCAGTTAAACTGTCAAGTGCCTCTCTCCACTCCCTAATGCTGTGTTACATTATTTGGATATACTCATGTTAATGAATTCAGCTGAATTGTACGTGTGATCTGTTAACTGTCAGAGTCCTTCTTATCATGAACCAACAACAGCCAATGAATAATGACCTTGGCAATTCTACACTTTGTCACCAACCTGTGTGCTACTGATTCAAGAGCTTAGGAAACACTATGGGTCCTATGATACTTCAAAGGGCAAACCACATTGTTGCTCCATGATATCTCGAGGCAACAGACCATGATTGCACCATTGACTAATAAAAACCTGGTCTAAACTCTTTGGAGCTGAATTTCCCTGCAATTTCAAGGACAGATAAGTTGGACAGTAAGGTGCATTTACATAGGTGGCATACATTCTTCTTATTACACACAGGTGAATGACGCAGTGCTTCTCCTCAGAATGCAGTCCAGTGGACTTTTAACTCACAAAAGTGGAAGAGTTGGACACATCATGTGCTATAGGAAGTTTAAATAAACTCCACTTTGACTGGAAGCTATATAGGTGTTTATTTTTTACATGGTTTATTAATTTTTAATTGATTGCAGGGTTGAGTTAGGTTTATGTATGTTAAGCAAGTTGGGCGGTTACTTTACTGGATAAAAATATTTTAGATACTAACGATTTCTAAAAATTTTTAAAAGGACCACATTTGCTACTACTTTTTATTTTGAATGTAGCATATCATTGAGCAATACAAAATACATTAGTTTTAGGTGCACACAACTTTAACATCCATTGTAAACTGTTTGGCATAAATGTCAGAGACTATTGTCTGTTTCAAATACTTCGTGGTTCTGCGGTCTCTGTCAGTTTGGCAACAAACAATCAATACAAGTGTTCCCAAAATGACAGTAGTGATTTTTGTTGGGCCATGAGGTAAAATTTTGTGTGCAATGTGCAGCAACATCGATTAAAAAGTGTACACATAAATGTTCCAGAGATCTCAATATCAGAACTGTATAATATCAGTCGGCACAGGACTGTCAGTAGTGGGTGAAAGTAAATATAATAAAAGTCTGTTAGATAAGTCAGCTGCAGGTGTCTGACTGTGCAGATCTCCTCAGAGGGTGCAGGAGAAGAGAAAAAAACATACATCTCCTCATGAATGCGCACAGCAATCACTGTGATTTGGCTTGCAGGCAGCAGATCTGCTCATCTCAATATATTTCAATTTCATTTAAATATATTTAAATACTTCAATCCTAGCCTCTGGCTGATTTGCATAACTGGGACAGAGGAGCCATATTTTTAAAAGGACCTAAGGGGATGGATAGCGACTCTAGGTAACTGTGCTGTAGGTTTGACGGACAGCTTAGTGTCATGTTATAATGACAACTATTAAGGGAAATTAGAATAGATCTACATAAAGATTGATCCAATCAGTAATTACTGCCTAAGGATATAAGAAAAGTGTAAAACTTCTGTTACATATCAACTAAGAACTGTGCTTGTGTAACAATTTGCGGCTTAGCTACTACCAGAATGAACTATTGTTTTCACCTAATTGTCAGATTATTTTTCAGAAAATGTTCTCCAACACATCCTCTGTTCCCCATTGATGATTAAATGCAACATTTAACCAGACAAGCAAAAGAATATTACAGACATGCATTACAATAGATATCACGTCACATGTGGCAGCAGTCCAATAAATTTCATTGCTCTCTTTTAATTGTCTGAGGCAAAAAACAGTTCCATTGTCTGTTAAGTAGAGTCTGTGGGGGATTCTTAATCTTTCGTTTGATGGCAAAAGCTGGCATTCCTTTGATAAAATAATAAATTATGAGATGGGTCTGATGTCATATAAGGTGCAATCACAATGTTACCAATTCTGCCTGTGTTGCTAAGAGCAGCACAGCCTGGTAACAAGCATGCAGTAGCTGCTAGCTACATGGAAGAGTTCTGTCATTACACCTGATATGTGGACACTTATACTAGTATGTACCGTCACCTTAAATGTCAGCAATGAACAGACATCAAAATCAAACATGTCAAACCTGAGCTTCATGTTGTGAACTATTGCCAGCTCTGACCCAGAGAACAAACAGTAGTGTTAGCAGGGGGAAAGCTAAGTGTCAGAGATAAAAGTTGAAGAATCAGATTAGGTGGGCATGCTGGTTGTTTTCTGCAGCAAACCAAACTGCCATTTTGTTTTATATTTTTTCTCTTAGACCCCCAAAATAATCTCTCTGCTGACAAACTGACCTTAGGGTACAACTTCAACTTGTTCTAGTTGATATTATCCATGTATTTTGCCTGCAAAACAGGACCACTCAAACACCCATAACAACACAAAGGTAACCCAAGTCTGTGGAAACCTGGGTGAAACCCATTCCTGTGCATATCTTGTTTTGTGTTTACTTTTGTGTCTCTTTATGCATTTACAAGGACAAAAATGACAACTGCAACGGGAGAAGATGAAAAAAGATGACATATAAGTATACGTATGTTTGTGTGTGACATGACCCTCCCAGAAAATACATCAGTGTGTTGTCTACACATGAGCACATTTACAAAAAAATGGTTTCCCAGTGGGCTTATTTATAAAACCTAATGATTTATGTTGAGTTCAGGCCTCCCTGTGTCCTTAAACAAGTGCGGGATGATTTAATTCACTGTTACTGACAACAGTAACCTGCAAGGTCAGTAGAGACTGAAATACAAGAGTTTATATTCATATTTTATTCACACTGTTTAATTAATCATTTAAAAATGAGTTTAAACATAGACAGTTAATTAAATAGTTTTCTGTAACAATTTAATGAATACTTACACTGAGTATCAAGTAATTACACTATGCAGCACGTAAAAGAATCTGCAAGGTCAGCTCTTCATAACTATTATGTTTTCATGACTACTTGATTGTTCTCACAAAGAATTTTCTAATTTTAAATCACCAACGCACATCAACTGTTAAGTTAACTTTATTGTGTTAACTCCCATATTTTTCCTTTCCCTAGACTTAACTGCGGGGATTTAACCTTTTAGGATAAACATATCATACTTAAAAATGCAGATAAATATTTTAAACTTAATTTGACATTGACACAGGGGTGGCTGTGGCTCAGTGGTAGAGTGGGTCATAAGTACAGGCCATTTACATTATCTTTACTGTATACTACTTGAAATGAGAAACACATTTTAAACCATTCTTGGATTTTCAAAACATCGATTAGAAGAAACATGTTCCTATAAATTTACTATATTTTAGAGTAGAAAGACTGACAGACAGACAGACTGAGACAGAGAAAGAGAAGAAGATATACATAGGAGTCTCATGGTGACCTCTGACTACTCCTCAAGTACTCTTCCAAGTGGCATCAGCTCATCTCTATCTTTATTGCTAATCAAGGTGACCTTAACTCTCACAACTCAGAAAGCTGTTGAAATGCTCATTTGTCTGAAACCATAAAAGGCCAAGACAATGCTTCAGCATAACAAAGGCCTTCCAAGCTTTTTACAATACATACAAAGAAAAATCCCATATACAGTTATTTGCAATAAATCAAATTACAACAAAGTAAATGCTATACAGCCAGCCATGGGGTCCTTGGGGCCCCTGGGTATCTTGCCTGCTTTGCCAAGTGAGTAGGCCGGTCTTGAATTATGAGAAAAATGTGATTTTCCTGTTCATTTGTTAAAGGTAAATAAATTCAAATGAGCAAAAATAGACCAAACCTTGTGGAACTGTCCAGTGTGCATCAAAACAAAAACTAAATTATGTGGAGAATTTTCTGGATGGTGGTGCTTTCAAAACAGAATTTATGCATTTTTTACCCCTTCAAGTAAGGATGAATTGGTAGATTTAACTCTCTGATATGAATCTGAAAATAATATGAACCTTTACATCTCCTCTTACACACACAGAATTTATATGCTATTGCTGGTGGCATGTTGGATGAGTTAGCCTAATGACACTCAGACTAAACAATGTTGACAACCATCACTCTGCTGTATTCAAAATCTTTTAGCAGTTGTCCTTTTGATGCTGCTGTGTTTATAAATAAGCGTGGTAGTTCAGTTGCTGGGAAAGATCATGCATAATGTGCAGGATGACTGTGTGGATAAGTGTGCAGGGAGTCTGGACCACATGGGACTGAAGACACGTGGCTCTACCATACAGTGGCTATTATCCAAAGTCCCTGTGTGCTTGTTTTTCTTGAGCTCCCCATCTAAAACCATCAGCCTGCCCCTCCATCACAATTAGCTCATCAGCTCGCCCCCACCATCACAATCATTTACAATGCACCAGACACTTTCACACATCATTTATGGGAATAAAATGCCCAGGCATTCTTGCTTGGTGTCATTCACTTTAATGTGTTTTGACACCTAAATTAAACATTGCTACTCCAACTAGACCACATGCAGCAAATACTGATCACTGACAGTTTTCTTTGATTTTGCACACGCTCTGCAATTAGAAGACATAATGTTGTGATTAGAAAATGCAGCCAGTGTTTTTATCCATTTTGCAGAGTTGCTGTAGATTACCCTGTTCACACATATTTTTGCTCCTGACCTTTGTACTACAAGTTCTGCTGCACCTACCTGAAATCACTGACAGCCTGTGACAAAACACAGAGGTAACAGAGGTTTACATTTAGCAGTGTGCCGGTTAACATGCTAAACACACAATAGCATTAATATTCTTCACATACATGCTGTAAGATTGTATCTGGATTTCAATAATAACAGTATAACATGACATACAAGGTTCATATCAGTAAAGATGCACGTAGACTTTTTCTCCCACAATAACAGAAAGTACCAAAATGATTACTACTAATATTTTCAGCTCAGTTTTCCACTAAAACATAGAAATTAATAATAAGATGTATGATATAAAAACTAGGCCTTTCACACACAGTTCTAACACATAATACATGTTTTAGCACCAGATCATAATGGGCACCACATAACAATGGACAGAGTGACAGACTCTTGTTTCTGCTGTGCCAAAATAATCAGCACATGTAACTGTGCAGATCTGCACAGAGGTATCACAAAACTGGAACTAAATCAGGACTAAATTGTCATGATTTCCCTCTTTAGCCCTACAGCCTCATTCATTCCCAGTTTTACCGCTCTGCACTTAATGCTGCCAGAGAGCACTTTTCATCTGAGGGCTCTGCTTAGGGAGTCAAGTCTTTCAGCTGGGCGTCTCTTTACTGATGTTATACATTTCTTTATAGTGATTAATTTTACATGCTGTTAGATCATGGTTTAGCTTTATGTCAATCCTGCAATAATAAAATGCTTTGACATATTCATATGACCCTAACAGACACAGAGAGTTTTGTTATCTAAACAAATTCCATTTATCACTATCAAACACGCCTAAAGGGACAGCCCCAAAAAAGATACATACATATATATATATATATAGAGAGAGAGAGAGAGAGACTTCATAGCCATGAATAATCAATTGCCTCCTTCTATTTGATCAAGGCAAACCCTAGCAGTATATCATTTGATAAAGGAATGGGTCAGGGGTATTCACAGAGGCCCCTTAATCCGAGGGAATCAATCAAAATCATCTTCTCTATCTCCCTCGTCTAAGACAAGCTCCCACTTTGATAGATCAAACATAAACAGGCCGGATAACGGATAACTAATCATTAAAACTCCCACTGCTTCAAGACCCTCTGCGACAGATGTTCCAAGTGTAAAATGCTCATGATCATTCAAGCCCTGTAATTTAGTGAAGGTTGGAGTGATTACTGTGAAACCAAACTCATCATCAGAGTAATAACATCAGTCTCAGCATGGCTGCACATTTGCTTATGAGGGTTAATGAGAAAGCGACCAATCATGATATGAGACTGCTTGGTCAGTATTCAGCGTAAAATTAAAAACAGGGAAATTGTGTTAGGTAAACAAGACTTATTTTATTTAAAATAAAAAAATATCAAAAGAGTTTAATGTGAAAGTTCTTGTGATTGAGCCCACAGGAGCTGGAGGTCAGAGACGAAAGCTTGTGATGAACTACTCAGTTTGAATTAAATTTCAATGAAGTTTGGACAACGAGCAGTGCTAATTCAAAGGAAACTGGACTTACTCTTTGGTCTTGAAGACTTTTCTCAAGTTATCCAACACAAATTCAGTCCTATACTGACAGAAGTTGACTCAGGAATCTAGGTCATTTTTTTACATGGATTTCAGTAATTTAGTTGTTATAGCTGCATTTCTCAAAAGTTTATTAATGAGGACATATCGGAATATGAACCTGTGGAAGCTATCTTGCACCAAACTAAATCAGCAAGCCGTTAATCCTCTCTTTGCTCAACCATTTGAAATGTCAATATAGCCACTCATTCAGAAACAGTTGTTCAATGTTTATTATTAGTTATCACATTATTTTGATCTGCATTCCAGTACAGTAGTGTATTCTTACAATCAAATAACTACTTTCATTGTTCAGTGTCTCAAAGCATCGCCCAGAAAATGTGTAAATGAAATGAAAAAGTAATTCCTGACTTCAGCTGTATTATATAAAAATGTGAACAATCAAAGAAATTCAGCTGAAGCTGTGTTTGTGTTATCCAGAAGGAGATTTGGGGTTGGGTGGGCAGGGGACCCAGATGCTGTCCAGTTTGGACCTGAAGACCAATAGATTATTGACAAAATTTGAGAAAACCCTCAAATTTTTATGGGTACTGAACCCTTTCGGAAAACAACTAGAAATTTCGCATTTAAAAAAACTGATTTAGTTAGGTGGAGTCACCTAGTTACTCAGCTTGTCAAAAAGGGTTTTTGAATTGTCACATTTGCATGACAAAGCAAAAGCAAAATGCTAGGCAGTTAGGAAAAAGTGTCAGTACACCTGTTTATAAAACATTAGAATATCAGAGTGCATTTAGATATAATGAATTTTAATTTTATTTTCCATTCACATATGTACATTCTGTCATTTTCTGAGACTTATAAATGACTGGTTGTTCTGTTAAAGTATTACTGCAGACATCCAGTGTGGAATAACTTTGATCTCAGCTGGCAGTTGATTAGATTCTAAGATATGTACTTTTTTGGTCTCTACCATGTCATTAAGAAAGCAGGCAGCAAAATGCAAATGGCCATATAAAGAGGCAGCCACTAAGACATGCACTGGAGTCATTGGTAGTTAACATGAAAAAGCCTTCATCCAAGTAAGACCATTTAAACGTGTTTTTATTGTGGAATGAAAGTCCAAAAGGACTGGCCCTACTGTTGGTAATATGGTGGCAGTGTCCACTTGTCTGATGAGCCACTAGATTGGTTTAAAGTTGTTTATTAGTGTTCACTTCAGCCAGTGTTTAGCTAGCTTGCTTTAATTATTAGCAATTAGCAAGCAAGTATTTTATTACAGAAATTAATTTAAGAAATTGTTTTACCGACAAAACAAACTCACCCCTAATGAGCATGGTCACTCAGCGGATGCAGCCTGCCAGAAATGAAACAGAAACTAGGGTTGATATGACCACCAAACTAGCAAGTGCAGACACATTTATGCCATTTCTCATGGCATCTCCTCTCCCCTCTCCTCCACCATTGTTAGTACTGAGACCTGGGTCATAAGTGCTCACCATCAGCAGCTAAATTAGCCCAGAACAGAATGGTAGTTGTTCATTTGTTAGCAGCTTTCCCCCAGCCTTGATCTAGGAGAATTAAGCAGTGTAATTTCAGATCCTATGGTTTTCTGCTTCCATGGTATAATGGTTCTGCAGCAACTGCCATGATTTCACCATTTTAATGACTTTATTTTGCAGTAATAATTGACCAGATTTAATAGTTGGCAGAGACAGTGCAACTTCTAGATACTTTGCTTTCTTATGAATAATAGACTGCAGTGACAGGTCTAGATTAATTTACATCCAATTACCAGAATTTAAAGTGTCACCATTAAACTAATAAGTTTAATTAAAACAAATAAGTCCATGGTCTTTTAACATATAAGAACATGTGACGCACAAAAATAATAGGTATTCAGCATTAATCCATTACTGCACTGAAAGTCCAAAAAAAACCTCAACTGGGCCCAACTTATCAGGGTCTACCAATGAGAAACAAAAGTACAAAAGTACTTTCCTATGGTGCCAGGACTGCAGATAACCCACATTAAACACATGAATTTTAGTAAGGTTATCAAATACCTTATATGCAGGCTACTACTGCTACTGTTGGTGTTTATTCTGCTCTTAACCCATATGTCCACTAAACTAATGATTAAGACAAGCAATAAGATGTGCAAGGCTTTTTTTATTTTCCCCAGTCTATTTTGAGAATAAAGCTGGAGCGAGGACTGTCATTCAGCAAGTCCTTGATATTAAGAAGAAAAAATGATGGCAAGGAGAGGAGATTGAAGTGGGGAGAGAGAAAAACACAACAAACACATTCAAAGTCATGCTGAAGCCCTAATTGAGTTATGCAGATAGTGTATGTTGATTGCAAGGCATTTTGAGATGCTTTCCTGATGTCTCCTGGGGATTGGAACAGGGTGATATAAACAGCATTAATGGAAGGAGATGAAAAATGCTCACACTGCTTCAGCTCTCTGGCAGGCATTTGTTTACCCAATTTGAATAGGAAGAAATCTATCATAAAAGCCAGAGTTGTTAACAGTCAGCAT
The DNA here is from genome assembly GCA_008933995.1 of Datnioides undecimradiatus. Lineage (NCBI taxonomy): Eukaryota > Metazoa > Chordata > Actinopteri > Lobotiformes > Datnioididae > Datnioides > Datnioides undecimradiatus. The sequence continues at coordinate 49,026 of WARS01002740.1, read as the reverse complement.
GACTCTGTTGTGGATCCTTTGTAATGTACTTCCAAGATCTAAACATGCAGTATGCAGCTATGGCTGGTTTGACTATGTGGCATAATGATAGAACTTTGCAGGCCAGTGAGCTTTATACAACTCACCATGAATCTAGAACAGTCTGTATGTTGCAATTTTAATTTTTGCAGCCATTTTAGATATAGCCTTAGTCTTATGTCATTAATGCTGACTAGTTTTACACACACTTTATTCATTTGTATCCTTTTCAGCGCTAGTCTACTTTTAGTCTGGTTGAAAAAGTCAAAGCCAACATATATAAAGTTATTTTAAGCTTGCACGTATATTTTACAATGATTCATAGCCAACCTGTCCTTATAAAGTGAACATTAAAAAAAATCATAGTAAGTCACTGTGCAGTTATAATACTTTAAAATTTTCTCTTATTCTTTGTTTAGTGTATACACCAACATACCATGGCAAAAACTTTGTTGGTAATAAACAAGACTTTGGTTCTAATTCTCCAATGCATTAATGGGGTTTCACTCAAAACAGTGACAGAAATACTTTAATGCTTAAAGAACTCCCTTTCACAACTCCACATACTTGCCCAGTCATTATGATTACTGTATAGTAGTATGAGAAAGTCACAAAATTCGCTTTAGCTTTATGTCAGTCTTCATGATGCTATTTTTCCATGTGTCACATTAACAATTTTATACTTCCTGGACTGAATAAAACAAACAACTTAAAAATCATGGGTCCCATCTAGCTCATCATGTCACCCCAGCTCTTCAACCACTCACCATGAGATCATTTAGTCAGCCTGTGTGGGCGTTCATGTTTCAGGGCTCCTCTTTGGGATTTTTGATTGCTCTTAGTGACTGTCTCCTTGTGTTTTTGTGTTCTAACTGTATTTTTCTCTCTGTCTCAGGACCATATTCATCAACTTACCTGTCCTTTCTCCACCAGCCATAATCTGCTAGCCATATCCAAAACTGACGTATCCTACTCCGTTAACCCAAGCCATTGCTCATACCCTCTGCCCTTTGATCTCTGCCTCCTTCAGCTGCCATGCCATCAATTCCATCTTCATTCCATCTCCCCTTACAGTAAATAACCCTCTTATTCACTATTCCTGGTTCTGAGTCTGCGTTTGTGTCCCTAACATATCTGCAAGGCTGACTGTAGCTAATGCTGCATTAAGTATAAACCACGGTAATGAGTTTAGCCCTAGTATTAGTCTTTAGCTACAGAACTTGAAACGACAAACCAAGGCCTTCAGTAGATTGAAAAGACACTGCTTAACTCCAAATATTATTAATACTGTGCAACATCTTAGAGCTAAGATAAATACACAAAAAGGTATTTACTAAAAGGTAGAACACATAATGATGTGCCACACACATGGAAGACCACACCTCCGCAGCAGATGCCTTCCAGCTGCTAAGAGATTGAATTCCTTAGTGTAACACTGCAATATCTGGGCAAGACTAGAACACTATCACTGCATTCCAATACCGTTATCGAGGGAGGATGATTGCTGAGGAAAACATATGGTGCTATCTTCAACACAGCAAAAAAAAAAAAAAAAAAAAAAAATAATAATAAAACCAGACACAGACAAATAAAAACACTGCTGCTTCAAAAGTTTCCAGTACACTTAAATCTCTGAGGATATACACATTGTATATGCAAAGCTTGACTCTGCTGCCACATCTTTACAGTGTAGAGCTTTTACCTGGCCGAGAGTACAAAGTGAATTGGTACCCTAGGAATTAAAGGCAAAAGATGTGTGTTGGTGTTCTGTGTGTGGGGGTGAGAAGAGGAAGAGGAGAGAGACTGTTCCATATCATATCTTTACCAATAGAGAATTGATTTTGGCAGCTAATTGAAGGGCAGGCTTATCTTGAAGCAGCTTTGTCTCATGTATTTTTCCCACTGCAGTCATCATCTGCATACAGTATTAACTTCAGCTACCCGAACATAAAATGGAGCCCAGCAAGAGATAAGCTGGCTGTTTTACTGCCATCTCACCAGTGAGGAAAATTTTTTTTTTTTCTGGCAAAGGAAGTAAAATTAGCATTTAAATAGCAATACATATTCTATCATCAAACTTCATTTGATACAACAGCAGTTGACAGTGAAAAAGCAAAACAAACAACAACAACAAAAAACAATCCAGACAAGTGGGAGAAGAGAAGAGGAAATAATATCTTAAGCAGAAAAAATACATGGATTTCTTCTGCTGATGTCTTCTCCTGTTTATGTATGAAGGTGTAACTGTGGAGTCAGTAGTCATACAACTGCTGCTCCCTTTATCAAAGTTAAAGCTACGATTCACAGCAGATGGCAGCCAGAGGTAACTGCTGCTGCTCCATTAACCAAAAGTCATGATCATAGCAATAAAGTTCACTCTAACCTAGCCTATATGTGGTTTCAGTGGCTGGTGACAGAGCTGTTTTCACTCTTTCAGGAAGGCAAGTCACATTCATGACCAAACAACTGAACCCAAAAGTGTTCACTGGCAGCAAGTCAATATGGCAGTTGTACAGGTAATTGAATACTGCTGTAATATGGTACTACTTCTAATGAATTTGAATACTTTTACATACTATCATTTGCATTTAAGTCCTAAATCTTAAATGAGAGTGCTGTTTGACTGCCACGTGACCAGCAGGTGAAAAGAGATTGTCAGTGCTTTTACAAAAACATCCAGTGACAATTAAAAAGAAGATTTATATAACTGTTTTCTGATCTAACTTCTCAATAGTTAATGCTTGATTCATTTAGGCACCATAACTTTGTAGAGGTAAAGGGATAACCAAGGTCAGTATTCTCTCCATGAACACAATCTACTCAAACTCCATTCTAAGGAGTTTTTTAATGCTATGAGCAACATGGAAGGCTCTTTTTAAGGTTTTTAGACGATTTTTCTGATTAAAAAATATTATAAAATATTGACGTAATTGTAAGAAAATGAATGCAGACAATTATAATAAAACTGGGGCATTTTAATGCAACCTCAAATATATTATGGTAATAAAATAAACTGGAAAGCAATGGCTGACTATGAACTAATCAAATAACAAATAACAAAGCATACATCAGTATTTAGCAGAACCCAAACCAGAAACACCAGAACTGCACACCAGAAAAGACAGGAAGACAGCAAGGCTGAGGTACTGATTCGGTGGGCTCAGACTAGGTCACAAAACACACACAGGAGGAAAACGTGTGAAGGCAAGATGTAAAGGACCTGGAACAAAAATAAATGTGAGCAGCAAAACACAGGCAACCAGTAACCACACAACATAAAACCCTAGGGAAACAGACCCTTCTACACTGATGAGACCTAACAAAGGGTAAGAGTACTTAAAAAATATAATTCATTGATAGTGCTCAAATGAAATTATTCTGATCAGTAGTCAAGTTTTCCTTTGTAGTCAAGAAAATAACTAAGAGGAAAGTGACAAACTGTTTAAAGATGTTAAAAATCTCAAAAGCACTGTCAAAATGAGTCACTGTTGTAGTTGGACTGTGTGGAGGGGGGGCATACAATGCATTACCTTGGGAGACTCAGATTGATCCCACTTGGTCCAAAGAGAATTGGAAGAAGGTGGAAGAAATGATGATGACATTTGATTTTCTTTTTTTTTTTTTGATTGAAACAGGGCATGATCGTAATGCAGAAAGCCATGCATGAAAAGAAATGGAGTCTCTAGATGTGCTTCTACATCCATGTCAGACTGAAACTGCCAATTTTATCTTCAGGTACTCTAGATGAATCTCCTCTCGCAGTGTTGCCTTCACATATCTATGTTTCCTTTTTTTTCCCATTCTCAATGAATACACTTAATCATGACTTTGGCACCAGAGCAGAATTATTCATGGGCTATTGCAATGAGAGCGCTGAGCCATTAATCAGATAGTAGTAACTGCCACGGATGAGGCTAGTGCCTATTAAAATGTATGTTCTTTTAATTTGGCCATGTGGCGCTGGCAAAGTGCAGCATACATGCCTCAACCTCCCTTAAATAGTCTGTCATTTACATTCAAAGGAATGGACCAAGCCAAGGGCACATTTAGTAGTGATGGTAATCAAGGTCAGTGATGCAGCTATTGTTTTAGGTTTTCTGAACATGAGCTATTATTTGCAATAATTGATCATTTTAAAAGAGGCATCAATACTGTATGCAGTGATGTACTTTGTCTGTGTTGATCAGTGATTGGATAGCACATTCATCTAACTGACTAAAAATTAAAAGCATTAAAAGCAATTAAAAGCACACAACTAAATATCAAGTTTAATTATTTTGCCAAATAAAAAGTGATTAGATTATTGCAAACGCAACTCTGTCATTTTAACTTCATAAATTAAATACAATTGAAAATTAATATATGCTTTTTTCAAAATTAGGGAGCTTTATTCATTCTGAAGTTTAGGAGAAACTGCCACCATGTATATCATGAATAGATGTGTAATACCATAATTTATTACTAGGTTATATCTGATTCTGCTGCAGCCTCAAAGCCTTCATTTGCCACTTAGGAGATATATCTGATAGAGGAAATTGCCATCCAACACTGGAGGTTAAAGCTTGTGTTAATGCTCAGACAACAAACAATTAATTACTCTGGATCACCACAGAAGGAAAAGGTTTATTGATCTGTTGACAGATATGGTGCATATAACTCCATGTTACTGTGTGGCTGTCGCTCAGGAAGTGGATCAGGTTGTCCAGTGATCACATCCTCCTAATGGCCTGGCCTGCATGACAGCTCCATCACCACTGGTGTGTGTGTGTGTGTGTGTGTGTGTGTGTGTGTGTGTGTGTGTGTGTGTGTGTGTGTGAATAGATAACACTAAAGCCAATTGTAAAGCACTTTGTCCAATGACATAGAAAGGCCATGTGGAAGTGCAGTCCATTTACCACTATCTGCAGTTTAATGTTCATAGTTGTAGTGACAACATATCACAGACCAATGTCACATACCACATCATAGCTAGTTTGCAGCAGCAGTCCTTAATTAGCCTTACAAAAATACACACATTTCACAGAAAAGCACATATTTTACAAAACAGTACTTAACACAATCAGTGCACTAATATATAAATATGCTACTTGGACAACCTATGGAAAAGATACAATGATTGTCAGAATCTCATTCATTAAAACTGGGTTGTGTTCAAAAAGTGCATTGAACCTGTGGAAATTGCTAATTATTTATGACTATTCATAAACTTTTTTCTTTTTCATTTAAAGTTTGTGCTAAAATTAGAGAGGAATAGAAGCAAATTGGAATGCGCATTTCATCAAAGAAATATGAGATATGTGATGTATGTCAAGGGGAAAAAAATAATGCTTATAATATCGTAGAGAGAGCTGGACAAAATGTTAGAATAGACAAACAGAGACTTTATAAAAGCTGCTGCAGAACAATACATCCTTCAGAACTTTAAACTGGACAACATTTACAGCCAGGTGAGACCCTGCAGGCAGTCAGTCATACAGGTGCATCAGCACAGCATTCAAAACTACAAAAACACAGTAAGAAACTGTCAAAGTGCATCAGATATTGCAGATGCACAATGCAAGGCAAATAGGTAAAAGTAGATTTCACTTGAATTTGAATTGCAATGAGTCCATCACACTGTCAGAAAATGATTAATTATAGAGCAATCCCTGTATACAGTTCATACTGAAACTACAGCATGTACAATATAGTCTCTATGCAGTATATGTGATATTCCTGGAGGCCACAGTACAGCACAGCTGCTCAGCCAAATCCTTGAGATATAAGAATACACATGGGGAACGGATGTGCAGGGGTTTCAAGGGTCAAACATTCCAATGCACAGCTTGTCAAAGTATCCTCCAAAGATGCACAGTAGTAACCAAACATGTCAATCTATCTGCTTTTTAAATAAAACAATAATCAAAGAACTCTACAGCATTCACCCATTCACACACTTTTTTTACATGAATGTCAGATGGCAGAGTCATGATACTCACATTCTGATAGTCATATGCTTACACAATTAGGAATAACAAAATTTGGGGGTTCTGTGTCTTGCCCAATAACACTTCAACATGCAGCAGACGAGAGCAGAGAGCCTACTGCAAATCTGCTAGTGCAGCAGCTCTACCTCTGAGACACAGCCGCCTGGTGGCCTCTGAGATGACCATATGAAATGCCCTTAAGGGGGGGGGGGCACCAGCTCATGTATCTTCAGAATTCAATCACATAGCTAAGGGCTTGACCTTTGAGCAATCATAGCCTGTGGCTTGCAACCCACAGCAGACAAACAACTGCTCAAATGCACTCAGGCATGTGTGATGCACATACATACCTATAGGATATAAGATTTGGAGGTGCAACTTTATGATTCATTTCTTTGAAATGATCTACTGAGCTATGGGCAGAGCATGCCTGCATCATTGCTGAAGTCCAGGCAAGGGTTGAGGGTGAGATGACCAAGGGTCAAGCCACCTGACTGCAGCGGTTCTAAATGGTCACTTTCAAAAGCAATTTGAAGAACCTACCTTCATAGAGAGGGGCAGGAAATTATAACTGTTTACGTGAGGAGGACAGAGCACTGTCTAATATGATTCACCGTTTTGCACTAATACAAGTCATATTTGCTTTCACATCTCTGAACACCTGAACATTCACTTAATAAAGTGGAGATAATTGGTGTAAAAGGAGGAGATTAGCAGCAGACTTCAGGCTCATTTATAGACATGCTAACAGCTGATGGGGGAATGACTTCATCTTTCTTGCCAAAGGGGTGACGCATGTTCAGAGATTCATCAAGTTTATACTAATAACAAAATACATTAAACAAACATGGCAGCAGGTTTTCTCTCACACTAAATCTCACATCATATCACTGATTATTCCCCATATATATAGAAAGTTTTTACAAAATTAGGTTAAAACAAAGACATACTAACACGTTTAATTGTATCACTAACAGTTAGAAATTGCTGAATTGTACGATAAACAACCTGTACACAGTCTCTCCATCCACCTATGTAAATTAAAGGGAGAACACAATTCAACAGCATAATCCAGATGTGTCAGACGTGAGTGCACTGTGGATTGTGGAGGCTGTGTGGTTGACACATCTTTTTCTTTTTTTTCTTTTCTCATTTTTCAGAGGGCTGTTCTGCTCAGAGCAGGCAGACAGGAAGAGAGTAGGGGGTCAGCATCCTGTTGGTGTTGATGGATATGTCAACTGAAAAGCATCTGCCTGTTTAACTTGATGCCTTATGACAAGGGAATAACGGGGAGGCTCTGTGTTTTCCCATCAGACACTACTGGCTATTTTTCTCTTGGACATTACATCTTTGCGTATGTAACTATAGTGGTGTGTGTATGTATCAGCGTGTATGTCAGCTTTGACACAGTCATGAGACTTGATCGTTTGACCTATAGATTGTGGTCACTGTAGCAAAGTGATTTCATTTAGATCAGGTTTCATTTCTTAAATAAATGGTTTTAGTATTTAGGGCTAAAGTACTTAATTTTCCAATGTCTACACATCACACCAGCAAAAAGTAATGGATAATAATGATATCAAAAAATTTAAAATTTTTTTAAAAGGGGGCTTTTGTTAGTGAATGCTGTCACAGCAGTATCTGGATGCAAATATGTACACATAGTACATGAGCAGAAGTGTGAATCAGTCTGTCAGGGCCTGGGTGTGTTGTTACCATAAGAATTTGTTCACCCATGTCTGTGCACACAAAGAAGTGGCATTTGTTTTCCACCAGGCATTGCAAACACTCCATCAGCGCAGAGAGACGTCTCTCAGTGGACCCAGCCCACATGCTCTGCAAAACAGGCAATCTGTTTTGCAAGACAAGGCATGACAGTGTTTGTGTGTGCACACGTGTGCATGCATGCCTTCTGTGTTTTTACACCTATATGCCTGAAAAAGGAAGTATATGTGAATCTCAACAGCAGATGGGAGAGTTCTGATGCAAGAGGCCAAAATTAGATGCCTTCTACTTTAAGCAAAATTCCAGCTATTCAGAAAAACATCAGATATTTAGTGTTTTTATTTTCAGGCCGAGCATAAATGACACCTGAGAAAATACATTTTTTAGTATGTTACTTTGCTCTGTTAATGGACTGTAATAATATAGCATCTTTGCAGTCCTCTGACCATTCTAAGCCCTCCTCACTACAAAAATACTACAGAGCAGCATTAGAATTTTCAACTCTAAAAGTCACTAGAAAAATAGAAAATGTATTTTTTCTTACTCATTGTTGTGATTTTATTTTCAGAAACTTAAAACTTCATCTGATTATCCATCCTCCAAATGAAATTACAATAAATTGAAAGAATACCAACTATAGGTCTGTAACAGTTTCACAGAATGAACCGTGTTCTCAATCATTTTTGAATTTGCTAGAACTAAAGTGGTGTGTTTAAAATATACTGATAAGATTGTCTAAATGCTGATTCACCACTTCCTGCAACTATTTTCTCAGGAAAGCTCTGAAGACAAACCAACACATCAAAATAAAGCAAATACAGATTACAAGGTCCAAACGGCAGAGAAGAAGCCTACACAGCCAATGTCTAACTGCTACCATTTCCTTTCCTTTGCTGAAAATCTTACTTTTGAAAAGCAAAGCATCTGCTGAGATAACCCAGTACATTTACAGAAGCATTATCGTATTCTTTACATGTGAAATAGTGTTCTTTAAAATGAATAGCATGTAAATAATGATATGATGATCATAATATGCTCAAGGTGGAATTCAAAAGTTTGTCCTTCAAATCTCCTGAGCATACTCATACACTCAAACTATATGTGAAAAACAGCAAAATAACATTTTTCAGAGGCAGAGAGGACAAAAATGGATTCAGCTTCAAGTATATTCAATAAATTTGGGCTTCCTTATTTACTTTACTACAATATACAGTACACTATCAGTGCCTCAGTGCCCCAGCCTCATTTAAACACTTTCAAATAAAACACAGACCAAGAGCCCTGAATGGTGCAAAACTGAGAAAGAACCAACAGCTGTTTCTTGCAGCATTTGGCCACATCTTGATTAAGTTGATTGCTCTTTAAGCCCTTCAGCTCTGACATATTGGCTTCTCCATGTAAGATCCAGCCTCAGAGTCATTACCATCAATCTGTATGGACCAAACTCCTCTCCAATTCTTGTGATCACCCTAAAAGCAATTTACCTAATGGATGAGTGTCATTACATAATCCCAACAGCCATATTATGAACATAACAAAGCAGAAACTGTAGTTCATTAGAGAGAAGACAATTGTTTGGGGAGCATGAGATAAGGAGTTGTAGAGTGAAAATTGGTCCAACGTTATTATTTAACTATTGAATATAAAGGTTCTGTATGTAACTTTCAGTGTGTGGCTGCTCTCATTTATGCCTATACTCTGCAACTGAGCATCATGCTTGGGATTGGCAAAAACACTGATGTGAATGCAAAAATGAAGACTAATTACTGGAAAATTAATTTGAAATAGAATTACTCCCCGTAATGTCCATATATACTGGACCATTAGCGTCACCATACTAATAAAATGTTTGCAAATCACTCCATCAGCCAGCATCAGATCCATGCTGGGCAGCCAACTTACTTACTTACTTACTTAGCCATTCTGCAAATCTGAGCTTATCTTACTCTACTAGACGGCTCATACTGCCTTGCATTGCTCTTGGCTATGATTAACAGAAAACAATGACTACTGATACACCTCTGTTTGGTACAGCTATATACATTACATACACTACATACATGTAAATGTATGTAACTGTACCAATATAATTATTATAAGTGTGCCAATGTAATATAATATTATTATTATTATTATCGTTGTTGTTATTGGGATTGTGCTGATTTGTATTTCTTGTTATTGTATTACAAGGATGCTTACAAAAGGTTGTGTATATGATGATGACAGTAGCTGATTTCAGTTGCATTCCTGGACTGGGCATTGTCTCTTTGATCTATCAGTAGGCCTTCTGTTGTGTCAGTGTGTAGTGAAAGCAAGTATCTCCTGACAAAAGATATCATGCCTTTGTAACGAACTACGCATGAAACACCAGCAGCCAAACTGTCCACACTATGACCTAGTGTAGTGTGAAGCATTAACAGTTTGCTAGCCTTTTTCTTTAATTATTAGTTTTATTATTGTAAAATAATTCAATTCAATTTTATTTATATAGCACCAAATCACAACCAAGGCATCTCAGGCCACTTTACAAACATAGCAGTACAATAAATATGATTTTATATAAATCAAATTCAGTGCAATTATAACTGAATCTCATATTTATAATATTATATTTTACTAATTTGTGAAAAAATAAAATATTTAAAACAAACAGTAAACTTAATAAGGGGACCAAATAATTTGGGTGATTTGGTGAAATGCTCCCATCCTTGCGTCTATGCACTGACTGATAAGTGGTCTGTAGTAAATGGGCTTAAGGATTTTTAAAAATCACTGTGAAGCATGAAAAAATGAATTAGATAGAAAAGCAAGAGCTCTCACAACATGGCAGAGTTCATCCAGACTGCAGCTATAACAACATGACAAGTTCACACATGCAGACTTCACTATAAGCTCCACTTAGATCATCTACTGTCTTCTCTTCTCCACCTGCCAAGTGGATGACAGCTCTCAGTGGACCTACTTTAACAAGAAGGGCCTAAGGGCCCGAAGGGAAAAACAAGGGATTCGAGCAGATTGCTGGTGGAACCCATGGGAAACAGCAGCAGTCTGCTTTCTTATCCCTACAGTATCCACCAGCCTCAGTCTATAACTCTATCTAGACCATGACATTCCAACAAAGTTACAAGTCAAGATAAGTCTCAAGTCCAATGGGAGAGGAGGGTTGGGGGCACTATGATTAAGTTTGTGCTTCTTTATCACCTTGGGAATTGTTGAGTAAAAAAGAAAAAGAAAGCACGTACACACACACGCACAGAGACACACACAGTGAAATAAGAAAAATCTCTTGTTTTCCCAGGAGTAATCAATTAATTGTGGGAAAGTTGCCAGCAATTACTGATCAAAGGAGAAGCTGAATTGCAGTCCTTAAGCTTTGAAGAAGTTTAATGAGTCACCTACATGCCTAACAGTCTAGCCTGCTTATCGTTGTAATTTAAGCCTTAATAAGACACTAAGATTATCACCTCCCTCACTCAGCTCCCTGGAGAGAGAGTAAATATGGAGGACAGACATAGAGGAAAAATCACAGTGCAGATTGGTGAAATTAAGTTAGTCATCTGCAGTAGGTTAATTCTTTACTGCTGTTTCTTTATGTAAGAATTGCAACCAAAAGGTTTTTAGACTACTCCTCTAAAAAACAAGAAGTATACCTGATTTGAATATGGCCACTGCCCTCTTCAAAGTAGCTACCTTATGTGTTGATACACCAGGTGGTTCCATTCTGTAAGTGTGTCAGGGACCATCTGCTATAAGCATTGGGTGTCCTTTACAGCTCAGCGTGGTACAGAAGACCACCTTAACAGTCAGAGAAAACATGTCGCATGCCTGATCTGATGTATCAACTTCCCTCTTTGACACTGTGGCCTTTTCCACTGCTAAGACTGCTGTTTGGCCTCTGGTTCATACACCGCGATGAAACCTGATATGAAGCTAGGATATGACCCAAATTTGATGTTTGCTCTCTGTTTTAGGTCCATGTTGACAGTGTGCACATGTGAAATGGCCGAATTGCAAAAGCTGACCTGCAAGTGGTCACATAACAGCCTGCAGACTGTTGAGCTGGTGTTTATACAACATACCTTGTTATGCAGATACAGTTCTAGCTAGCAGCTGCTACTTCCTCAATATCAAACAGTTATTATTGTAACAAAACTATTTACAAATGTGTGTGGGGTGTTGTGCAACTGTAGCTCATTCTGTGTGTGTATAGTCAGATTTGTGAATGTGTGCAGTAATCTGCAAATCTGCATTTAGAATGTGTGTTTGTGTGTAATCAGATTTGTAAATGTGTAGAGAAATCTGTAAATGGAGGACAGATCTGGAAATGTGTGAACTACAATTATACTACACTACAATAAATAGCACAATACTTAAAACATTTGGATTGCATCTCATATTTTAAGTCTGTATGTGTGTGTGTGTGTGTGTGTTTTTGGAGGCACCTTCATATGTACCAGAACTGACTATAGAAGCAATTGTGAGTACTTTGCCAAGTATTTTTCTGTCTGTCAGCAAATTTTGTCAGTGCTAAAGTGTCACAACCCTTTGTGTATTGGGAATCAAAATGAAGGCTGAATTTGAAAAAGAGTGTGGTCTGAACCATACGTACTGAATACTCATGTGAGGAAGTTGAAATTACTGATTAAACTGGATTTATCCTATTGCAAGATAGATTTTAGAAATATTTACAGTGTCATTACAGCATAGACCAGAGAAAACATAACCAGTGATACTCTCATTAAATTTGCAGTTTCATTATTACCTTCATGAGGCTTTGAGTTTGCTTTTTAATTCTGTTTTGTTTTAATTAATGTCTGATTATACTCTCTGAAGAGTACAGGGAACATATGATGCATGATGCATATTACATGGCAATTGTTTAGAGGTCAGGTCAACGAGAGAGTGGAAAAAAAGTCTGGCAACTCTCCAGGTGAACCTCCAGAGCTGAACTCTGCTTAACCCTCAGGTGATGACACATTTTCCCCACACTTGTCTCAGCTGCATTTTGGCTAATTATGGAAGTCACAAACTGATGCCTGCATTCAGGGACAACCATTATGCTGGAAAGCAAGCTGCCGATGCTGAAAAAACATACCGTGGCAGTGCTGAGATACGACATGTGTTCCCAACAAGGCTCTGTGCTGTAAGCGTCACAGTCGACTGATGCTACGGCAGAAGTCATGTTTCCCACCAAACATTTCTGACAGGCAACTAGCACTGCAGATGTGCTTGTAAAAGAAATTCTATTAGGACAAATGGCACATACCAGGGCATGAGAAATAACTAGGATGTGCATCTGTGACAAGCAGGGATGTGGGTTAACCTAATGCCATATCAGTTACTAGAGTCGGAAGGAGATGGGGATTTCTGACCTAAGCCCTGTCAGACCAGTAAACCTGTGGCTCTTGTAATAACTGCAGGTATGGCATATAGAGCATTTTTTTCTACCTGTGGGAATATGATAAAAGAACATGGATACCCAAACATCGCTGATAGTTAAATTTGTTGTTTACAAAACCAAGGGCACTAAACTACTGCTGACAACTTCCAGTCTTCTGAATTAAGGCTTTTCACCATCTCGTGGAATTAAGGGATTTGCTCCAACCAGCCACAAAAGGCTTTATGATGTCGGCACTTGTTGTAAAATAAGGCCTTGGTCTTTGGCTTTTAGGGCAGGCCATTCCTCATGTATTTTAGCTTGTTTGCATTTCACATTAAAACTGTCTTCACTGTGATGGCTGGCCTCACTGTTTTAAGGGGTTTGTTATCATTATATGTTATTATTATTCATCAGTTTAGAATGTTTTAGAATTTTACAGTTAGATCTCTTAGATCTATCTCTCTCTCTCTCTATATATATATATATATATATATATAACATCAACACAACTCTACGGACATTCATAACAAACTCGATGAGGATGTGGAGAACTACCCTGGACGCCAACTTCAAACCAAAGTCTCCATCAAATGCGGGATATACCAAGGAGATGCCCTGTCCCCACTACTGTTCTGCATAGGCATGAACCCCCTCAGCCAAATAATAACAAAGACTGGCTATGGCTACCGACTCAGGAATGGGACCACAATAAGCCACCTACTCTACATGGATGACATCAAGCTGTATGCCAAGAGTGAGCGGGACATCGACTCACTGATACACACAACCAGGATCTACAGCAATGACATAGGAATGTCATTCGGACTGGAGAAGTGTGGACGAATGATAACAAAGAGAGGCAAGGTAGTCCAGAGAGTGGGGATTACACTACCAGAGGGCAGAATAGCAGACATTGAGGATAGCTACAAATACCTGGGTATACCACAAGCACATGGCAACCATGAGAAGGCCACAAGGGAAGCAGCCACAGCCAAATACCTCCAACGAGTAAGGCAGGTCCTGAAAAGTCAGCTCAATGGCAAGAACAAGGTCCAGGCAATAAACAGCTGTGCCTTGCCAGTAATCAGATACCCTGCTGGGATAATAAATTGGCCAAAGGATGAAGTACAGACCACAGATATCAAGACACGAAAGCTCCTTACCATGCATGGAGGGTTCCACCCCAAGTCCAGCACCCAGAGACTGTACATTAAGCGAAAGGAAGGGGGCAGAGGACTGGTGAGCGTCAGGGCCACTATTCAGGATGAAACATCCAAGATCCGGGAATACATCAGAAAGATGGCCCCGTTGGATGGAGTGTTCAGTGAGACTCTCAAGCAGTGGACACCAGACGAGTGGACCCAGGACGAACCTTCATGGGAGGACAAACCCCTGCATGGGATGTACCACCGGCAGATATCAGAAGTGGCTGACATGGAGAAATCCTACCAATGGCTAATGAGGGCTGGACTGAAAGACAGCACTGAGGCGCTCATCATGGCAGCACAGGAACAGGCCCTGAACACAAGAGCGATTGAGGCCCAGATATACCACACCAGGCAAGACCCAAGGTGTAGGCTGTGCAAAGAGGCCCCAGAAACAGTCCAGCACATAACGGCAGGATGTAAGATGCTGGCAGGAAAAGCATACATGGAACGCCATAACCAGGTGGCCGGCATAGTGTACAGAAACATCTGTGCAGAGTTTGGGCTGGAAGTCCCCAAATCCAAGTGGGAAACACCTCCAAAGGTGATAGAAAATGAGCACGCAAAGATCCTGTGGGACTTCCAGGTACAGACTGACAAGATGGTAATGGCTAACCAACCGGACATTGTAGTGGTGGACAAGACCCAGAGGAAAGCCGTTGTGGTGGACATCGCAATCCCAAGCGATGGTAACATCAGGAAGAAGGAACATGAGAAGCTAGAGAAATACCAAGGCCTGAAGGAAGAACTGGAGAAAGCCTGGCAGGTAAAAACATCAGTGGTGCCTGTGGTGGTCGGGGCACTCGGAGCGGTGACCCCCAAACTGGAGCAGTGGCTACAACAGATCCCAGGAAAGACAACAGACATCTCAGTCCAGAAAAGCGCAATACTAGGGACATGTAAGATACTGCGCAGAACCCTCAAGCTCCCAGGCCTCTGGTAGAGGACCCGAGCTTGCAGAGGAGGAACCGCCCACGGAGGGCGAGATGGAATTTTTTTTTTTTTTTTTTTATATAAACTTGATTGTTGAACATTAGCAGCAATGCAGCAAGTGGAGTCCATCTGTTCACAGTTCATATCTTCCTTTTGGTTCATAGCCACGTCACCAGATCAGTTTGCAGCACAGATGCATCCTCAGCTTTTGGTTCCCAGTCTTTCTGTCAGGAAGACTTAGTGTCAGTGTTGATTTCATCTATATCTTGTTCCTCTGGCATCACCAAATACAGATATGGATGAACAATGTTGCAAAAAATGCATATTAAGGAAGCATATTTTGCAATGAAAAAAGTATCCTCTACCCTGCTGTCATAAAAAAATCTCTGCTGTACATTGAGGAAGAATTTGATCCATTTCAGAGTGTGTCTTCATGTCCCAACTCAGCAATATTTGAAATTACTGCTGTTCATCCAGTCTCTCACCATGGTTTAATTCATTTGCAAATTATGACCACAACAAAACATTGTTTTCACTAACAATTAATCTGTCATTTGTTTGGAAAATCTGTTGGTCTAGAAAAGTAATAATAACCAACTGTTCAAGACACACAAATATTTAATTTGCCAATTTACTTATCAACTATTTTTTGGAAGACAGAAATTTGAATTAAATGTATCAAAGTACAACATTAAAATGGTCAAACACTGATTAGTCTCATGGCAGGGCTCTAGTTTGGTGGGATCCTGCTGAGTGGTGCATAGTACACATTAAAAAAGGATACAAATTCATACATTATGCATAAAAACACTTGCTCTCTCTGTCTGTTTTTATGCCTCCTTCATCAAACATTACTGTGATTTGCCCAGCATTGCACAGTTTCAAAGTAATTAAGATTTGGCGTATATAGTTAATAAGACAAACTTGGAGAAAATGTCACTGTTTTATACCAGACCATTCATTTCAGTGTCTCCAGGACAGATTTATGCTGGGGTTACTGTAAATCCACCCTATCCTTTTCTGATGCTACCTCTTGCAGTTGACAAAAAAAACAAAACAAAGAGACTTAAAAAAAATTTAAAAAGCTAAGGTATCAATTAATCACTCTCCCTGATTTCTCAACTTCTTTCTGAACATGTCCTAATACCTAAACAATTGAAAAGGTGATGGTGAACACCCTACATGACCATTAGGTCACTTTTTTTAGGGTTAAGGTGGAAAAACTACATGGTTTATGTTTATGTATAAAACATAAATTATTCAAAAAATAAAATGTATAATGTAAGTTAAGTTACATACGAAAGTAACCTTCGTGATATAAGTGGAGATTAGCAGGCAACAAATTTGTGGGTTGCAGTTGTGAAATGGTCTCAGTTTGGTTAGGTTTAGCAAAACTACTTGGTTACATTTCAGAAAAGATCATGCACCAAGATTTAAAACAAATATGTATGCCAGGTAAAGTTGTGTATTTAAGTTACACCATGTGCAACTGCTATGTAAGTTTGACTCTTCAAGAACTCTTTTTTTTTTTTTTTTTTTACACAGAAAAACAGAGGTCTCCTGTTTCAAAGTCCAGTGTTTTTGGGCCATCTACATACCACAACATCTGTCTTCTTTCCTTTCTGCACACACGCTGTCAATCTTTATATTATATCACAACTTCTTCCTTTGCTCCAATTATTACTTTGGCCACTAGAGGTCTTCACCTAACAATAAATGTAAATATAAGTCTTGATAAGCTGTTTGCACAGACAACCTATACAGCTGAGGACAGTCTGTCTTCTACACGTTGCAATGTCAAATCTTTACAAATTACATGACTTGATTGTTGGAATCACCATGACTTTCCATGCACTCAAGACCAGCATTGTAACATGGTGATTGAAGCATTAAAACAAAGTCCTTAAAGTTGCTTCTGGTTTTCTGCATTAGTCAAAAATACCACAGCTTATTATTTTCTGGCAAGCAGCCTCATGGGAAGTGTGGAAAACAGTGGCCCAGGCTGGTGTGAGGTAATTGACAAATGTGCGTATCTCAGTAGGAGGGACTCTCCAAGTGTTGAGGAATAGTTACCCATGTGTTTCTTTTCCTGGCGGCGCAGGTTACTGCCTCTGTGCCTGAAACCTCATTAAGCATCCGCTGTCATCCTCCATCTGTTAAACACTCAGCCAGCAGAGCTGAGGAGGGAGGGGAAGCAAGCTGTCCGTTAACTTCCTCTCTTTCACTCTTTATCTTTCTCCCTATCACTCTTATTCAAACTTTATGAATCTGTGGAGTCCTCTTTTAGTTTTTTTCTGCACCTTCCACTTTTCTTTATTGCCTCTGCTCCTTCCACTTTATTCTTTTTTAAACTTTCTACTCCACTGCCCTGTTGTTTTGCTTCTAAAATGGCTCTTTTGAGGGCAGCAGGACTGAGTGCTGACAGTTTCTTCATCACAAAGACAGAAAAAAAGTGAAGAGAGATTCATATTATGATTATGGCTTGTTTATGACCGTGCTCACAGTGTTTCCAGTGCCTGCTTCTAAGGTACACAATGAAAAAGCAGACAATTCTTCCCCACAACAGACATTTTAGAATTCAATTTCCTTTATTGAGGATAGCTCAGCATTAATGTCTTGCATGGCGCTGAAGGTTTTCTCTCAGTTTTATCCACCTTTGTGTCTGTGGCAGGTTACCAGATCCAGGTAAGAATTTTGAAGAAGGTGACATTAGTCAGTTTTTCTGTAAACAATTCCGCAGAAAAACAACTGTGTGGACAAAAAGAAAGATCTGAGGCATTTCTTCTCCTCTCATCTCATATTCTCATATTTTCTTTTTCTGAACTTATACCTCATTATCTGTTTTCTATTGTCCTGTCTCACTCTACAAGATGTGACTCACAGCAGAAAGGATAGAGCAACAGAGAAAGAGAGGTAAAGGTGGACAGACAGATGGAGACAGAGACAGAGCATGGTATTCTTCCTCTTGCCTGTCTGAAATGGGTGTAAATAGACAGGGTCAGTGGCTAGGGTCAGAGTTTCCGATGAGAGTTGATCTCCGGAGGAAACTGCCTCAGGGACTCAGAGCTCCGTCAACCTCAGGCCCCTTCTGAGCTCCACCAGCTGCCCCCCTGCCCCTCCAACCCCTCCAAACTTTTTAATGAGGCAGTTAGCCGTGCTGCTGTGGCCTTTCAGTGACGTTCGCTGACCGAACGCTCTGATGAGAAGGAATATTGATAAAGCTGTCGGGGGGGGGGGGTCTCTGCTCCACTGCAGCTGTGTGAGTGCGCATATGTGTGGACAAGCTTAATAATTCCCTCTCTGAAAGCAGCAGTCTGTCAGTCAATTGCCACCCAAACCCAAACAAATAACACTCACAGTGTTAAAAAAAAGGGGGGGGGGGCTAGTGTTTCAGCAGAAAATAAGATAAGTGAACTAAACAGGACCAGAGAGAAAAGTACGGACCTAAAGAAGACCTAACCAAATGTTCATATACACATTACTGATGTGGCCACCTTTGTGATTGATGATTTCATAATTGAATCGTAATTGAAACGTTTACGTAGAAAATCAGTTTCTGACATTTTGTCCCAACAAACCCTATATTGCTAATACAAAATAGTTGCATGTTTGTTAAACTAGATTTGCGAGGTCTAAAAAGTGAAGAAAAAAGAGACAAGCCCTAAACTGTGCTGAGCCAGCTGTGAGTTACTAGTGTACGATCTAAAATAAATTTAATTTATTAATGAGCCCACTCTATCAGTGTCATTTACCCTAGAAGATCCAACTCTGCTGTGACTAAGCTGAAACCCGATAAAGGCTCATACCACTGTTGTTAGTGACATCTCTCCCTGTCACATGAGCTTATATATTAGCAGTGCTCTTGTGAAGGGAAAGAGTCATTAATAATTCAGGGCTGAGCTGTCCATGGGCCCAGTGGGAACTATCAGATGTGAGAGCAGATGACGATGCCTGGCAGGTATTAAAGATGGTATCTAGACCATAAGTGCCTAGCATGTTAGCTAAGATTCCTATGTGAGTATGTAAGTGTAAGTATGTGGCACATACACGCACACACACACACTTGGAAACAGTTCCATGTGGAGCAGGATTACAGATGAAGCAGGTGAGAGGTATTAGAGATCACAGAGAGGAGGTGGATTTAGCTGTGTATTAAGAACACTGATAGGAGATAGATAGAGGCTTTTGTGCTTGATGGGTGAAGACATGAGGATCAGATTCAACACAAGCCCCATGTCTTCAAAACGTCATGGAAATGAGAAGGCTGTCTTTGACTTGACTGACTACACTGAATCTTACTCAGCCATGAGATGTTCAGATGCTGTTCCTAAGTTATTATTAAAAAGTCTTTTTTTTTTTTTTTACCAGGCAACTTCAGTGCATCAGCTTGTAGTGAAAGTGACACACAGAGTCCATTTTTTCTAAAATAGGAAATCACTGGACTATTCAATTGTAGGTAGTATGCCACTATATAGCATGTAAGGATAATCCTTTAAGTCGAGGGTCTGTGTAAGATGAAGTAACAGATAAAGGGAAACCAGACCTTTCATGTTTTGTCCTGGAAGTAAGAAATCCCAATTCAAAATCAAACATCTGTAATAACAGAAATTACAAAACAGCCTGAGAAAATAGCATTTCTTGACAGTAAACCATCTAATCCTCTTCTTTTCCTTTTTGCTGTTCCCTTCAGGGGTCGCCACAGCAAATCATCTTCATCCATCTCGCCCTATCCTCTGTATCCTCTTCCCTCACACCAACTACCTTCATGTCCTCCTTTACTACATCCATAAACCTCCTCTTTGGTCTTCCTCTAGGCCTCCTGCCTGGCAGCTCTAACCTCAGCATCCTTTGACCAATATATTCACTGTCCCTCCTCTGAACATGTCCAAACCATCTCAACCTGGCCTCTCTAACTTTATCTCCGAAACATCTCACATGAGCTGTCCTTCTAATGTACTCATTCCTGATCTGATCCATCCTGGTCACGCTCAAAGAAAACCTCAATATGGTGTTTATTTAATACTTCAGTCAGCTGCCCCATAATGAACACCACTTTTCAGATACACATTGTGACACATTAAAAAAGAATGTTGTTGAATGTCATGGATATAGAGGAAAGCTAGTTTGAAGAATGTATGTGTGCACAAAAACAGCTCAGACAGAATGCAGTGATGGGTTCTAAACTGGCACCTGTTATAAATCTGAGAGAACTGTGAGAATTATGATTATTCAGGGGTTTAAGAGTATGGACATCAACATGCATGTAAATGTCACCTGTGCAGTCATGCACTGGTAAAAATGATGCCTTTACTATACAGTCTGCAAATTACTGCTAAAAGAGGTGCTGCTAGTCTCGAAAAAAGGAAACTAATTTAATTGGGTTTAGTCAGTTCCTCAACATGGGTATTAAAAGATATTTTTTTAATCTAACCAGATACTCAGTTTCCTATGACACGGTATTAATTTTTTAATGTGATCCCCAAACATTGTAATTGCAAAAATGAGAGAATTTTACATTTGGGATCTGGTAAAGTGAGCATTTCATTTGTCTTGGCTGAATTAAGTAAAAGCTCAGTGGATTAGTGTGTAGGAATCAATGACATCAAGCAATACAGTTGCAGATTGCAAACAAAAATTTTATCCTAAGACTCACCCTACTATTTCAAACATGAAGAAGAACCTGCTGCCATTGCCGAAAAGACAAAAGACTTTCCCTACAGTGCAGTAAATCATTCTTTTGTCATCTTCTTAATGTTAATATTTCAGAGTGCATTATCACATGGTAATATAGCAAAAGCAACAAAGATGTTTTATGTGGTGAGTTAACTTGTTACCTGCAGTTCAAAATGTTAAAACCACCCTGAACATCATTGTTACACACCTACATAAACATTCATACTTCAAATGAGCTGGTTTGATCTGGTTTAAATATGCATAAAAAAGGTTGAGCAAAGTAACACATTCAGAAACAATCTAGATTTCCACTTAGCTCTCAAACATGCTATCATGAAATATTAAAAACATGAAATTGTTGGAAACCAAGCAACTGACAAGTCCTCCAAGACTCATCAAACGTCAGGCTGAAGCAGCAATCGGGCCATCAAGGAGAAGGAGCCCCTTATCTAACTGCACAGTACAATGGTGCAGAGATGAGATGGAACCCTTTGTTGCAGTGATTTAAATACATCCCTCACCAAGAAACATTTATAATATCAATACATGCTCTTAATTCAAGTGCATGGTCACCTATGATACATTCTGTTGGCTATGTTTTGTTATGTGGTCACACACAAACCACACACATACACACACACACACTTAACAAGAAACTACAGCCATCTATGAATACAGTAGAGTTAACATATTTCATCTCATAAAATTGAAGTACTAAAGTCTCAGTATCCCAAATAGTATTGCAAATGCAGTTATTACCTCCACATCTCAGCTTTATCCACACAAGGTTTATAAAATCCTACATCTCTGAATGTCGTATGGGGACCATTCTCACTATCCCTTATTCACAGAAATTATATTTAAATATAAGAATGGAAGTGTGATATTATTCGTGGAGACACATAATGCATGCATTGCAAACCCAAAAGCTGACGTGTCAAAAAATTCAGTACAATTCCAGGGGTAAAAAGGATTACTTGAGAACCAATGTCCCTGCCGTAGACCAATCTGAGGAATAGGGTCTGGCTCTGTGTTCTTACACATCCCCCCATTCCAAAAGTCGTTTTCACTTCCAGTGCGAGATGCATAATGTATGACAGGGTTAATCAACTTGAGACATAGGGGGAAGGGAGCAATATGACTAGAACAGCCTGCCCTCTAGAGGCCTGCTCCACTCCTTTCATCACCATTAACTGATGCTCTCTCCATCCACTGTTGTCAATGCACAATCTTGCATCTCCTTCTCTTTATCTGACTCCAACATTTAACTCATCCACTTTTCTTCACAAACTATGCTCACCTCCAAATACTAGAAGCTGCTTCAAAAGGGTCCCCAGCATCAATCTTGATGTTCTTGATGTCCACAAATTATTTGTATTGTCTCAGTCAATGACTCTCACATTCATCTTTCTGCAGAGCTGTGACATTTCTTTTTGTGTGGCATGTGCGTGTACAAAAATACATGCTTGCACAATGCACATGTGTGTTTGTGCAGGCTGCCTTGTCATTATTCTCATTATCTCTGATCAATTCCACCAAGTGCCAGCTCCTGTAACACAGCCCCACCCTTCAAATGCACACCCAAAACACACACACACACACACACACACACACACACACACACACACACACACACGTTTGTGTTTCTCCATAACTCCTGCTCTGATTACTCAGAAAGGCAGCGGAAAAAGAATTTATCTCTATTGAATTTAACTCTACTACACATCATCCTCCTCAGACTGATAGGAGTGGTAAAACAGGGATACAGGTAAAGGAGCACACAGAGACAGAAAAAGAATTGAGAAAAAGAAAAATAGTCAGACTGGGACCTGGAATTGATCTGACGCGAAGCCCCGGGGCCACGTTATGACGAGGTTTGCAGTAGCTAGGAGAGGTTTGATGGGGAAATAGTGGAGCGTTCATCACAGCAGAAGTAGAGCCATCAAATTCCTGGAAGGATGAGTGTTACTGCTGCCTACATTGTCAGTAAATAAAGCAGTTCCCTCACTAATGAGCCCAAGAATACTTGTACTTCATGGACAGACCTTTAATATTCTGCCATGCGTAGCATAGTAAGCAAAAAGACTAATGGTGGGTGAGAAACAGGAAAACTCACAGCTTGAAGAGCTCTTCAGACATCAGGTGATAGATAGATTCTACAATGCAATCATTCCATCAACTTAACAGAATTTGGAATGCAGATTGAGGAAAGGTGTGTTAAATATAATCCACTTCAACTGCAACTTTCTGATGAATTTTTACATGTAAACGACAATGTCTATACTATCTGTAGCTGTCATATAGAGTTACAATGAAAAATAATAAAGAAATAGACATAAATAAATAATGAAAAAACAATAATAGGTCAAATCCTCCAGAGGCTGCAGTGTTTAACAACCAAACTATAAAATATATGTGCTCAACACAATACACATTCAACTGCTTGGAGCTAAATGTGAGTGAGTGTCCTGAGAGTGACCTAAGAAAAGTTCATGGGGTCATGAAAGGGACACTCCATCCAATTTTGTCAAAGTCAATTTACTTGTCATGAGGACCGAGCACTACTCAGATTGAGAAAACAGCTGTTTAATCCTGCAAAGGTTAATTAAGATAGGGGTTGCTAGCCATGTTTAAAAAAAGAATGCATTATAAACTGAAGTGGAGTTTTAAAAGACAAGGGTGTTTACAAGGCAGGGAGACATTATTAGGTTGCATGATTGAAAGTATTACTCCTGCAACCCTAACTGAACTATATGCAAGTGCAGTATTGATTCGGGGAAAGCTCTTATGTTCATCATTAGAATTCATCCACAGTGCAGAGTTCAATACTTTCCTTTGCCAGAATAAAGACAAAAAGGGTGTCAAGAGTTCATATTCTGTGGACAAAAAATGTGATCTGTAAAGTTTAACAACAATCAAGCAGATTTTGAATTTTTTCTATAAATTGAGAATATGTCTCAGTCTTGTGACCAAGTGCTGGCATACACTGCCTGCATGTGAGTCACATGATGGTAACCTCCTGCCCTTTTCTTCAACTGTCAACTGGTTGGAGCAGCTAGACTATTCTGTGTGGTGAAGCACACACATGCTTGCCGCAGCAGTCAGGCAAGTAGCCACCATGCAATGTGTCTGTAGCGTTAGGGAAAGGTGGACGTATGGTGACTAAAACGTTTGATTCGTATAATGTTTTATATAAATCCCCAAGGTCTTTTAACAGAAGCATTTTTAATTTCTAACAGCATTTATGAAGAGCAGTGATGAGTGCAGTGGCTCGAGGGTCTGGGCTTTTACTTTAAGTGTCTATCTTAAACCTTCACTGACATTACTACCTAGTTTAATCAGCTAACTTCTCAGCCTTGGTACAGCTGTTAAACAAATCAAAGCAGATCTAGTTCCATCCTCAGGCTGTGCCACATCACCACTATGTGACACATTGAGTTTAAGTGCATATACAACACATTCCTATCCAGAGTATTCAGCTGCCAAGGGTATGTCACACTGTAGTTATAGGCTTAAAAATTAATTTATCTGAATATGATTTTTACCCAAGAAATCAAATATGCCATGTCCACTGTCATTTATTACATTCATCCATATTCTATAACTGCTTATCATTTTGGAGGGTCATTTTGTCTAGCAAATCAAAAAGTGTACATTTCTAGCATTTCAGGCACATGCATTCCTTTGTTAAAGTAGTCTTTACTGTTAATGGAACTCTCAAATACATCCATCCGCTGCTCAGAGTTCAAGAAATCCAGAAGTGAACTCTATTAAAGCTATTACTCAGTGTAGTGCATTGACTTACTACAGCTCTGTTCCCTGTCACAGGTTTCACATGTTTTCATCTGCGAGCAGATCAACCAAAGATTGATGTTCTGATGTTCCTTTCACAGAATGTTCCATTGGAATAGTTTTTAAAGACCTGAAGAAATCACTGATATCATGATTTAAAAAAATCAGATTAAATAATACCATGAAAGATTTGCACTAACGATTCAGATATATGTCATTATCCCAGCTATTCTGCAGGTTGAGGAACATTATAGTACCTCTATAAGAAAGTGTAATCTATATATTACTATCAACCCATCCTTCAGGAAAAGATATAGCTACACTGCATTTTTTTGCAATGAAAATGTATTCTTCTAGTACACCACAGATTTATTCTGCTCCATTTTCTTTTCCCATTCTCTATTGCAAGTGCTTCCAGCTCTGTCACTAACAGGGATTGTGTTTAGCTGTTGTCTGGCTGTTTTTTTGTTTTTCTTGGCTGAACAGATCAGTGTGAATAATTGTCTTTACACATTCTCAGATTTGTTTTTGATTCTGCTTCATTAAAATGTACTTTTAATCCTGCATCACATCATTAAATGTCTACATCACAACGAATATGTCTCTTCATAAAATAATAACTATAACAATAATTACATTTTTCATAAACAAATGTCATTTTGAAATACCCTCAGAGTGGCTTAATAACAACAGCAACAGAAATGAATGTGTCTGAGATGGAACGTTTATTTTCTTAAGAAGAGCAGATGAGTCATATGACCAGGGTGGGACAAAGAATTTTTCTGAGTTGTCCTAAAACAGCATGTTAGTCTAACCAGAGTAAAAAGGTGAAAAGCTAAAATACCTCTGCAGCAGGTCAAATATGCTAACAAGAAGGAGCATAAAACATTTGCCAGGACACACAAAACATGACAAAGCCAGCAGTTTCCAGATTGACTCTACAGGGTTTCTCCAGACAAAGGTGATCGAGCCGATACTTTCTGAACTCACCCATACTGGAGAGTGCCTTATACTTTGGTGAAAAAAGTCACAATTTGACTTTTTGCATATTAGGGCAGAGAAAGAAATGGAACGGAAAAGGCAAAAAAGGCACAGAGCCAGATGGAAAAAAGGTGAAGAAAATCACATTGAAGGAAAAACTATTTCAAATGTACCCAATGAACAGATACCAAAAGGTGGGTCACATGACGTGGAAGCAACTAAAAAAGCTAGATGATTAAAAACAGGTGTGCTTTATTTGTCCAGTATAGTAGCCACAAATAAGTGTTGATTTGGAATCAATAGGTCATATGACATGAAAGTTATTTATTAATCATTCATTTAAAAGTGATTATTTTCTAACATTTATGAAAACATTTCTTTATCAGTTAATATGTGCTGCATTGCATTCATTTAGTGTGATTTTTTTATTAGCATCATTTTCACTGAGATTACCGAGTCAGCATGAAGGTGCTGAAAACAGCATTGGTTTTGTGTCATTCAAACAGCTTTTTATTGATGGTCCCTGAGTCAAACCCCTGTGGTTAAGAGCCAGGGCTCAGAGGTGAGCTGACCTCCTTCTTACTGTCAACACTGGCTGAAAGTGAGTAAGAAGATATAGATCCAGAGGGAATGGCTGTTGAATACCCAATTTAAAACTAACTTCACAGAGGTGAATTTCTGATTTCTAAAATGATCTGTCAAGTACCATGTCAAGTAGCTACTGAGTTTAGTCTTATTTATGCTGTATGCTGTAAAAGAGAGAATCATTTCAGCATAGAAAACTGCCTTTGCATTTTCTAACAAATGTAGCTGCCAGTATTACAAAGGCAGCCTCTCTCAGAGTTAGAGAGGGCAGGGAAAACCCAATATCACTGAAAATATATTCAAACTCACAACCAACATTTTCAGAAGAGCTGAATCTGTTGGCTGAGAAGTTATTATCCAACGGAACAGTTTAAAACTTCACGCCTGTTCTCTGGAAAGTGATCATTTTATATTGATTGGTTGAATGAGCTTCTACTCAGATCATCCGAAAAGTGGATATGAGGGTCTACACACTTGAAATGTAAAGACTTGATTAATTACAACTGTGTAAATCTCAGCTTTGTTCCTTCTAACTTAAAAGAAATATATAGAGAAAAACTAAACAGCTCATTGATAAGAACATTTCACATCAAAACTTGTTTGAATAGAGGCTCTAGCTGTGTTCAGATGTAACCAGTCACATTTAATAATGCCTTTAGGTAGTTAGCCTACACCTGCCATCAATAAAAGTGATTTCGAGTTTAACCAGATTCAAGTCAGTTCTGTAGCATTTGCTTAAATGTTTGGGGTGGCATCCTACCAGGAGAGCCATGGGCAGCAAGGAAATACAAAAGAAATAAAAGGAGAGGAATATAAACTAACTTTCCCTAACGCTAAATGTGGCACCGCAGAGACATGGCAGAGTGGAAAATTGGAAAATACATAATGGTCTAATGGGAGAAAATTCTAAGATATGCTTTGTGCAAAGTCACTACAGCTCATCATCCAAGGAACTCCATAATGTCTGTGAAGCTCTGTGACTGTCTCTCTACAGCTGGGTCAGTGGCTCTTGTCAAGACAGAAGAGATAATGAAAAGCTGTACATATCAAGATGCTTGATGAATAGTATGAAATGAATAAAATGTCACTAATACTAATTCAAGTTTGCTCTAAGATCATATTTAAGATGTCTTTACATTTCAAAAACCTTCCATTGGGAAGCATGCACTTTATGTCCACTGTACATAACACTTTATCATGCTGTTCAGATCTGCAGGCACTGATGGAACAGATCAGTGTTATTAACTAAGCCTTAATGAAATATGACTTCACTCCAAGGAAAATGCAAATGAATGAACAGGCTTCTACGCAGCTCTCTACATAGATGGTTAGAAGCTGTGAGCAGGCCAGGAGAGAGACAAGGAGCGGAAAACAATGGAGAGAACACCTGTGCTCTGACAACACAAGACAGGAATGCACCGAACAAAGATGATCATGCAACACACAAAAACACACAAAACCTGTCCACACTGTCGTTCAGCCTGGCTAGTTTTTTAGTTTTTTTTATTACTGTTCCTTTCAGGAACACCAGATTTTCAGATCCTTGCTGATTATAAGATGTAGCTAAATCTCAGCAGACTTCATGAGTAGGCGGTAAATATTTATCTGTGAAATGTATTTAGAAGTAAGAATGGTTCAATCTTAACTACACTTTTAAAATACATTTAGGATACAAATTTAAAAACACACGAAAGATGTTTCTATAACACTAGAGTAAGGACAAAGTGAAAGAATTTCAAAGTGATGTACTCTTGAAAATATGCTTGCTGTCATTATTTCAGTATGGATACATAAGAAAGTATAATGACATCACATGTTAGGATTAAAAGTGCATTTTGCTTGCATCTACATGTTTCTGCATAATGTTACTTAAGCATAATGTATTACTATATAAATTAACTTAATACATACACAAATACAAAGGTCCACATGTTTTGTTGTCACTGGGATAAACTGTATGTCAGTATCGTGCAGGTGATCAACTGATGAGCTTATTTGCCAACATTAAACATTAAAATTTATACTTATATAATGCTTATTCGATAAATGAAAACTGTGTTTAGCTGTCATAGAGACCTAAATTTCACTGTGAATTCATAGGTTTGAATGTAAACAACACAAACGCAGAGATGAGGTGTCAGCATGCATAGTGGCACCAGTATCTATATTAATATCTATCCAATTCAAATACCAGTGACCACAAACCAATTAATGAGGTATAGCTTTTATAAAAAAATTTACAGCAAAGTAATGAGTCAAGTGATGTGATGACTAGCCATAGTCTTCTGATGATTAATGGATGACTTTTTCCTCATGGTAAAAGTGACAAACATTGTCTTTGACCCACTATGTGTGTTATATAAGAACTAATTCTATGCATTTGCAGATTTGAATCTCACTGCTGTTAGTTAATATATCACAGTGGTCACACAGGTCAGATCTGTGACTTAATGCACACTTTATAAATCAATCTGCAATGCAAGTTTTTGTTTTTTTTTAAAGGAAGCTATTGCTGTTTTTATAATGTAGAAGTAACATTTTATTCATTTGTTAAAGCAATCCCAGATACAACAATGTAATCTGATACTGTTTATAGAAATAACAGAAAGTAAATATTCATTAATTATTATTCTAAATTGAAATTTTTTATACTTAACATATGTTAAATGTGCCTGTGTTCATTTCACGTTCTGCAAAAACTTCATAATTACTTAAAAACAAATTGAAATAAATTAATTGGAAATGTAGCAACTGAATAATGTGATCACACCATTAGTACCAACTAATTCTTTCTAATACTTCCATGTGTAGCACCACAGCATTTCAATGTGAAATTTGAGAGAGAGAATAAGTGTATGTATGTATTTTTATTTACATTTACTATACAGCTGAGCGTGGTGTACAGGTCACCTCTGGTTAACATCTTGTTTAAGTCCAGTGTAATTAGAGCAAAAATTGAGGTGTGACCTGTACTGCTACCCAGAGCTCCATGCTGCCCTGACATTGTCTGGCCTGAGTAAATAGCCAGTCCCATGATGATGATGATGTAGCTGATGACCTGTGGCGCTGCTGACAGGAAGCAGGCTTTTTAGCATGGAAGTCATTACAGAGCTCTGACCTCCTTTCTAATGACAGTGACACTGTAACCCTACACCGCTGTGTCGCCCAGCTCATCTACATGCATCCAGGGTGAGTGGGTGACACAGGGTCAGGGAGAACACAAGAAGCTGCCAGCGCGCTGATGCTCTACCAGCTGCTGACCCTAGTTAATGGCTGCACAGTCCATACCCAACCACCAGGACAAGCAGCAGCAGATGGGTGGAGCTCACATGACACCAACACTGCAGTGGCACCACAACATTCTGAACACCAACATCTGGCTCTGTTATGGAGAGATAATTAGGAATCAGCACTAAACAGAGAGTAACTGTTACACTCAACACAGACATACTGTACAAGTCTATAAACAAAGCCTGTGGTGTGGAGTATCAGTTGAAAGTGAAAAGAAGAGGGCAAAACAAGATGATGTCGTTAAAACAGCGGCGCGTAGTGACAGTGAAAACTAGTAAAGGTGTTTTCACACCTTGCCTGTTAAGTGTGGAAAAAACAGATCTAGATATGTTTGTGTAAAATAAATCTCATTTGTAAGAGGATCAGCCAGTATATGCAAAATAAAATTTCATGCAGCATGTTTGTGAAACATGCAGTCATCATTTCACTTACATTTTAAAGTAAAAACCCTTTGATGTCTTTTTTAATTTGCGCAATGGCTATTATTCTTTAACTGATGTTATTATGGAAAAAAAATACATTTTTTGTTCAGCACACTGGTTATTGATGACAAACTTTTCAGTCATTTAATATTGTGACCTTTGGCTTGTCAGTGGGGACTTTATCTTTCATTTATTTTATTTAATTTTGTGAGAGCTTGCTTTGTTTAAACAAAGCCTAACCAAAAAGCACAACAAATTATGAAACCACATGCAAACTGCAGATCCATGAGACCCATTACTCATGACAGATGTACAAATGTGTTTCCTGTTGTGCACTGATAGACAGGGGAGGCTGAGAAAGACACTGTCAGAGTGTGTTGAGGCAACACATAGATAATGGTGTCAACAAAATAAAAGAAAATGCTTGTTTATGGTGGATTTTACATATGTGACATGCATATATGTTGACATCTGTGAGGACTGATGTCACAGCAATATCACTGCACAGGAAGCAGAGACGGAAAAGAGAAAAAAGAAACAGTCATGATATTTTAGGTAAGCTTGTATGCAAACAAACAGTCAGATGAATGTGCACACCAGATAGCTTTGGAGTGATGAACCATTCTTTCTGTTTTAACTGATTTAGGTTAGGCCTAAGTGCCTCTGACAGTTAAGAGTCATAATTCACATGGTCACTAGAGGGCTTTGTCAGTTCAGTGTAATCATGGTTCATATTTAGGCATGTGTATAAATGACATAGATGACAGATTGTGTTGTCTGCTGGTGAGGACAGTCTTGTCACAAAGTCCCTTGTTTTTGTGTCTACAACCACTGTCTGGCTGTTAGTGTTGTACAGCGAGTGATACAACAATGTTCTCATTTTATGCCACTATGGTTAAAAATAAAATGGTGTGACTGAAAAAAGGCAAAGAAGATCTCTGTCTATATGGACAAACAAGAGCGTTCTGACTTGTACAGGGTCACACAGAGGATAACAAAAAATAGGTCTCTCCAATGCAGCAAAACAGAAAAATGTACAATTTAATATCATCTGAACTAGTAATGGACCCAGAATCTGACCCCAAACCAAAGTTGTTTTTAAAGAAAATTAATAAACGATCACACCTTTGTGAGGTAAAAGCTGTTTGGCCATCCTGCATTTGGCATCGGGCGGGAAAACTGGTAAGGAACCTCTGTGTGTGGTGTGGAAAGAGACAGCAGTAGCTTCTGTCTTTCTAAAAAGAGAGATTATTGTTGATAAGAGATCGTGATGAGGTTATTTCTTTCTGCTGTCATATCTGAGCTCAAATATAAATGTGTCAAAGCTTTGAATAAAATCTTGAGTAATTTTGTTTCTTTGTCATGTCAAACCCCACCACCTCACCACTTCCTGCTTTGAAACGTCTTTCTTTACTGTCTGTCCCCTGCCACGTTATCTGCTAAATAACAGTTTAATGAACAAATGTTGCTCTTTAATTCTGTATGATACATCCCTGGTATTATGATTAGGTTATCACAGGGAAACACGCAGCAGTAGCTTATCACATGCACAATTTCTTCTGCCCAATGGAGCTGTTAGACCATTTCACTGCCAGGAGGCTGGTGGAGGATTCTGCTTGCCATCCAAACAAACAAATAACTCACATGTGCTTGTGGATC
Source organism: Datnioides undecimradiatus (assembly GCA_008933995.1). Lineage (NCBI taxonomy): Eukaryota > Metazoa > Chordata > Actinopteri > Lobotiformes > Datnioididae > Datnioides > Datnioides undecimradiatus. Next base: position 17,396 of record WARS01002740.1, on the reverse strand, counting down.
ACGCTGTCCTATCACCGGCACAGGTTGACAAGTGTACACACATGTACAAATGGATACACACACGGACTTTAATGTGTGCAGAGCCAAAAGCATGAAGACTTTGTTCTCCCCACAACAAAGTTTGGAGATGCAGCTCGAGTCACGCTGCCTGATACGTGAAAAGTGCTCATGAATGGAGCTTCAAAGGCAAATAATTCAAATGGTGTTTTGTTTCTCAGCATCTCCCAGATGCTCATGTTTTTCTGGGTAGATATCAAAGACTCCTCTTTATTCTGCCACTTGAAAGGAAACGACAAAATCGAGAAGAAAGATAAATAGGAAAAAAAATCAATAAAAAAGTTACTTCATTATGGACTTCCACTCTGAAAAGTTGCACCCTTATATTACTTTGAAAAAAGGACCTGATTATTTGGCAGCTGCCACTTTACACACCCAGAAATTAATTACTGACAGTGGTTGTAAAAAGATATTTTACATTACGGATAAACCAGAATGACTTTCAAATCCACACTTTCCATTTTCAAATCCTATGAAGAGGAGAGTGCCAAAACTGCCACCGCTCTGCTCTCATAATGAAGAGGGATTAGTTTGTATTACACAGCACTGAGACTAAGGAATTAGCATACAGTTTGTATTCTGAAAACATGTGGCCCCCTGACAGGAGTCATTTATATTGGTTTTTCATGAAGAGAGAGACACAACAACACTATTTGGAGAGAGGTGAAAACAGTTTAATGTAGAGGAATGGGAAAAATCATTCCCCTTACTCAAACAGAGTAAACAGCAGTGTCTATGAGAGACGCTGTGTGTCAGTGTTACAGACAGGGTTGGAAATTAGCACTACTCTACACAAAATCACGCACATTTGGCAAGCCATTTGAAGTGAATTCACTCAGCCTACCAATCTGCTGCTGTGTCTCTGCCTCCTTCAAACATCACAACTTTTGAACGTGTTCTTTGGAGGCCTAAAAACTATAGCATTTGGTAGGTAAACTAGAGTGCTGATTCATGCATATTTCAATCCTATTAAAACAGGCATGTAGAAACATGTTTTGAATAAGGAAAAACACCTTTGAAAGGGAAATCCAGATTCCACTTTCCTGTGTTTTTCATGTCTAAGTGACTAATGGAGACAACAATTTTCAAAATTGATCCAGTATTGAGCGAAAGTGCAAACGGGCTACAACATAAGCCTTCAGGGCAATTGTGGCCGTCAAACTACATCTACTAAAAGTTTTTTTCTTTATTTTGGCATCGACAGACTCAGACTGTTACTCTAAGTGTCTGACAACATTATGGAAAGGATTCCTACAGACATAAACCTGTATGGTTTTTTTGTTGAAACAGCCTTTAACTTGCTCTGTTCAAACCAACAAGGCCCATGTCAAGAAAACAGCAACACACACTTCATTTAACTCAACAGAAACAAAATATAACTGCCCCAGCTGTTTTTAACAGGCACCCTCTGAAGACACATCACCTGACTTGAATGTCAGTGTATAGCTGGGCTGTAATTGATTTAATAAAGTGGATCTACAACAAATTATTTGTGCACTTTTACTCGAGTTTAAAGTATCAGTTCTGCTAACTCCAGAATAATGCTATTTCATTACTGTTTGAAATTAACAGTGGTATTATTAAGTGTCCATAAATGCAAAGAGTGACAATCTTAAAGTGAATGAGAAGCCATTTCAATTAAATACTAACTAAATAAATAATACTAAATAAATGAGAATGTTTCCATTAAGGAGCAAAATGCAGCACTCAACAACAGCGCAACACCGAAAAATCCATTTTACACTGCATTAAAGGTTTTGCTTCCAAGGCCATGAGAAAACATCTGTTCTGTCATGTTTTCTGTCTAAAATTACCCAGAACCACAGCAAACACATTCAGCTCATGCAAATAATGAATTTGCATTCACTTTAAGTTGGTGTATTAAATCAAAGTTTAATTATATTGGTTCTTTGTGAGTCTAGCTGTAATGAGTCGGACTGTGTCAGAGGTAAGACAGTGAAGAGGAATTTTATGACAAGAAAAAGGGCTCCAACAGGAGTACAGGTGGCAAGTCGTTAAACTTCAGTAGGGACATTAAAAGAAAGTTTGGAGCCCTCTGGTGATCCAACTTATGACCCTCAACTTCACCCATAAAAACTCTAATTACACGCTGATGTAGTCTTTTTAATTAATACCACACACCCAGTCTCTTGAACAAGAACAATCCAAGTATTTTGAAGCTTGATCTTCATCAACATGGGGGCAGTAGTGGTCTAAGTGTAAGAGAAGCAGGCATAATATCAGTTTATTTACAGATAAACATCACTGCAGATAGTCTCAGTACACTATGCAGAGACACACATGTAGACGTTCTGCAGATTTCCTAGGAACTGAAAATATTAAGAGTCAGTATGACTGCTCTTCTTGACCTATCTTTGTACAGTATTGCTGACCTTTACTGCAGAGGTTTTTCACTTGTCCACATGCATACGTGGCCAGAGGATGCACAATGAATAACTTATTTCCCGTCCAACTTGTATAAGGCGCAAACTATTTAACCGGCATGTTTGTTTCTTTCTTTCTAAGTCTTTGCTCTGTCTGTGTGTGTGTGTGAGTAAATACTTACACATGTAATCTGAATTTTGAGCTGTACTGTGTGGTCATTCTGAAGACTGTGACTGCATAAAGTCTCATGAACAAAGTGCAGTGACAACAGCATCAAAGACTGAGAGCAGATTATAGAAACAACATTAGAAACGTGCATGTCCAACCAGCATCTTAATCAAAAAACTTAAACAGCCTGGGATATAAAATATTACATAACAGATGATTGAAAGATCTGGTTGTGTGGTCTGTTTGAAAATAACTCAATAAGGTATCTCAATATGATGTTCTCCAACATGTTACCCATCCCTACTCACAACCATGATGCACAGCTTAATACTAATATTGTCCTGATTAGTATCCATGAGTCCACCAACCATCAACAGAGAAAACAGTGAAGAGACCCACAGCACAGACTTCCGATACTATTACTACTGTCCACGAGTAGTCCACGACTGCTACTGTCACGCGTGGTGAGGGGGTGCAATGGCCTTTTTCTTTTTAAGATGTCCAGATAGACTCTGCTTTTGACAGAGAAAAAGATCTGTGGGAACAATAATAATAATAATAATAAAAAAAAAACAGAATGTGATTTTTTCTGGTTGGTGGGTGACATACTGTGAACTGGGTTTTCTTTAGTTTGGGCTCTTCCATTTTGAAACAGGAAACAATGGTCTTATGTTACACCTGAACAGAACACTGAAAACATTTGAGGCCTATTTAAAAACAGACAATCCAGTTACAAGAATCATATTTGGTCAACACTGCATAGTTTGACATGTTGATCTGGGTTTTGTGAGGCACCATCTCCTTGGATTGACTGACCACTTTCTTGTAATCACTGACAGTTCTTCAGCATAAGTTCCCAACAAGACGGTAAAGAAGCCATATGTGTACTTTTCACCTTCAGATAAGAGGACTGCTATTAGATTACTTTGACATACAGACTGTCTTTATATGAACAGGCAAAATTAGAGTACAGAGCTCCACTGGCTCAAATATAGTTTGCATTAGTAGTGTAATGATACAGCTCTGGTCTGCTGACAACCTTTTAAAAGTTTCCATGTTTCCATTTCTAATGACTTTTTAAAATTAATAAATTCAAACCAAGTCTGGGTTTTACATCCCAACTAAGCCAAATGTTTTGTTCCTGCTGTAGTTTTCACAGCCAAATACAGGCCACATCTGAGAACACAACAACAGAGGCTCAGAATACTGAATGTCTCCAGTAGACTGTTATTATATTGGTAAAGTGCTTATATGATAAAGAAGAAAAATAACCGATTATTAAATTACTGTGATTTTACATGGGTCATTGTTTTTGTGATTATATAAGGGCCCTTATTCGTCAGTCTCTTTTTATAACTACAAATGAAGGTTAATTGAATTTCCCACCTTTCTTTCACAGTTCACGTTGCTATGACTTCAGTGCACTTGATAACCACAATTAAGCAAACTGCAGAACACCCCCACACACTGATGTCAGACCTCTATGTTCCATAATGCCCAAAACACCAAAATTTAAAAAATCCTCCTAATCAGCGTGCTTAGATTCCCAGCACTGGGAACCAAATATGGTTGAACTTTAAAGCAGTTATATAGTGCACACTTAATGACATTGATATGACTGAATAAAGGTTGTGAATGTTGTCAGCTACATAAATACAACTCATTCACGCATGCTTTGCAGCATATTTATCTCCACATGGTTATTCAATGATACAAGAAGGGATACAAGCTAAGAATATAAGAATGGCACCAGGCACTTCAGTCTCCCACACAGTTTCAGAAAAGCACCAAGAATCCTGTTCAATATTCGGTCCTGAGTGACTTTTTGACTGGCTTACAAATGTACACATATTAGAATGTGTATTCAGCCAGTCCCACCCACACAGATTAACACATAAAACACTGTGTAATGTTGTTACACAATTAGAAGATTAATGTGCAGGGGATAACACAAGAAGAAATTAATAACTCTACGTTGACAATGACTGTCTTTCATTTAAAGGTGAAATCAGGGAACTATATGCAACCATGATGACTCACAACCCATAATGCTTTTGTTATTAAGAGAATTTCAAGGTTATTGATTGAATAACTAACAAACAGAGCCTACAGCAGCTGAGAAACAATATGATTAACTTCAGGTCTTAAAATCTCAGTTAATAACAGGGCATCTTATTTAAAAGTACAATCAAAAGATTTCATGATAACATACCATGAGGCTATCACATGAGTTAACCATCTTCAAGTTAACCACCCACTGAACAACTGACACAGTAGGATGTAAAAAATGCAAATGCATATTCTATAACGGTCCCGCAGATTAGTTACCAGGCGGTGAGACTTACTGATTCCAGAAGCATTCTTACAGCAGTTTCCTGTTTCAGAGTTAGTCGACAGTTATTACTGTCAAAAATATATCTTATAATCTTTTCTCCATCAGTTTGATATAGTAGATGGGTGTTAGCAGCCTCAACCACTGTTGCTATGGAGAAGTTGCTCTGATATGCAAATCAAAGCTGTGGCAAATTTAGAATGATTTATTGTTGCATTTTGTATTGTGTTGCACAAACCACTCAACCTACTCCAAGGGTGGTTGGTGTAAAGACCCCTAAGCTACAAGGCCGATCCATCACAGATGTAAACACTTTTAAATCTAAAGTATCTAAGTCAGCACTTGTGTCAATCACAATAAATGTGCAGTGTAGCGTGTAGTTTGAATTGTCCAAGATGTCTGTGAGTCTAAGAACGGAGAGTACAATCTTACAATCAGTGAACCTAATCTGATCAGTTGTATAGTCTTTGCATTTCAACATCACTTGACAGTTGGAGCATTATTTTGAGGTATACTAAAAGAAATGACGTGGTCAACTGCAACAGTTCTAACTTCTTGAAGAATCACCCTGCTGATGTTCAACCCAAACAGCAAAAATAAAGACTTGTTGAATGAGTCAGCACACGCAAAGGAGAGGGCTGGCTTGCTGGTGTGATGAACTATTAGTCAGGCGGGCAGAAGAGTACTACTGGGTGAGAAGGCTGGAGCCTTGGAGACAGATTACAAGCTCTCTGTGCACTGACACTATCGAAAGGACTCAATAACCCCAGGTCTTTCTGCTTGGCCGAATCTCCCTGCTGGTGACAGTTGACAAAGATGCTGCACAGACAGCTCACTCACTGTCTTGTTGATGATAGGAAAGCCACAGAGCATGGCTGTCTGCCTTCAACAACACGGGACAGGGAGTTAAACAAGTACACCTCTAAGTGCTGCTAGCATACACACTATGTATTAAATAATCGTCATATCATTAGTTGATACTATATTTTAGTTTTTATGATTTCAATAGGTACTTTAGAGCTTTGTTACATCAACATTAAGTCTGTATGCTGCCCACAAGCCAAAATGAGGACATGGCTGGTTTAGTGTACAAAGCTCAGGGTTTTGACAATGGAGACCAGGGCTCATGTCCTGTGGTCTATGCCCCATATATTGTTAGATTTAGAAAAACTGGTAATCATGATTTGAAAGAGATAGTGGTTTTGATTATGCAAAGTAACATGTTGCCCTTTCTAATACCATCATCTTTCACTAACCTTTCCTCAGTACACCTTGCCACAGAGGCCCACGTCCAGTGAGAAAATGATCTCATGTGTAATGTTTATACTTAGGTAATTGGATATCCACTGGGTTATAGTATGCTTTACAGTGTTCTTAGTTCCATCATTACTTAAACTTTACCTTACTCTTCAACATGGCCACATACACACACAGAGGGAAGGCAAAATCCATGCAGTATTGGACCACACTCAGTCTGTTTCTGATCTGTGTTTAAGTCAAACCATTCCATCTCAACCAACATCTTCTTTTGGCCAGTAGCTCCTCTTTCTTTGCTTCTTTCCATGCCTAGCCCATACAATCAGCTCTTTTTGTTTCTCACAAAATCACACACACACACACACACACACACACACACACCTAAACCTGTAAAAGTTCATTTAAATTAGCTTTGTTTAGTTTCATACTGTATTTGCTGTTGGACATACATGCTGCATGTTTAATGTTGACTGAATAATGTTAACCTCTTCTCTGTCAACAGAAAAAGTCCTTTCATCTTTAGAAGTCGCTGATTTAGTCACTTTGGTCATTGTAATTAAATTAATTATTAATCAGAGTACCAACTTGATTTGTTATTGTTAAGTGCACTAAAACAACAGCCATCAATAGCCATCAGCCATCATTTCCCTGTCTTTCAGGGTGGTGTCCTGAGGTAGGTTTAAATATAAAGTAAACACTAATATTGTTTTACATAATTGTCAATTGATTCTGAAAATGAATTAATTAATTATTTTAAATAGCCTGATTGAACTGTAATATTATTTAAAAATCGTGTCCCCCATCAGAAACACAGTAATCCAACACAGTATATATATGTAAGGGAGATTAATATATATATATTATGTTAGTATTGTGTGCAGCTATTATAAGGATGTTGAATGTAAAATTTCATCAAGTCTGCAATAATGCTAGGATCTCACATACTGTAAAATTATTCAGTATAACACACTGAAAACATGTACAAACCACATGGATTTGTTCAGATGAAAGTTAATGTATTAGTGTAGCATTCACACTTTTCAGGACATCACAATAATGGTTCTCTGTACAGAAAATAATGCAGCCAGTGCCAGAAATACTAGTTTCCAATGTTCTATATAATCACCAAAAGCTTCCTTTATTTAAGCTGCATGTGTGCTTATGAGTGTGTTTGAGTGAATGCCACAGCCAGTAAGCTGTGAGCCAGCTGCAATGAGAGCTCCAGTTGTTGCCATCAGTCACCAAGAGTTAAGCCCAGAGCTTTAGTGGAGACAAGTTTGTGGAGAAAAATCTGGTTTATCAAGAGAAAAGAGGGTCATCAAAACAGTAGGCGCTCCTTCCAAGGTACTCTGCTGACAGGCTGCACATGATATGAAACCATCAGAAACATACCCAAAAACTGCAGACTAATGGACTGACAAGAGTTAATGACCAGACAAATCAGGCATTTTGGTTTGATTGTGATGCCTGCTGCATGTCTTCATTTAAACTCACTACCACAGAAGTGTTTTCAGTTAGTCTGGCTGATTAGATCTCAGCTCAGGTTGAAACTAGGGACTACGCTGCAAATAATGTGAAGTCATACTTGACCAGTGACAATGAAACAATGACAATGATAAGTATGAGTAGTTTTTTTCCAGTCAGTCAGCAACAGGAATGTCGGGGAAACAGTCAAGCCAGATGGCCATCCACCAAGAGCCAGCATCTGCCCAAGGTTGTTAAAGGAAGTTTTTCTGTGCCACTGTCTCCAAGTGCTTGCGCATGGTTGAACGGTTTACATCGTACATGCTTAAAATATGGTCTTTCTCAGAAGAAGTCAGAACTCAGAAGAATAGTAAATGAAATGTACGTATAGAGGGCTTTTCTAGTATTCAGCACTTTTATACTACAAATCTCAAATATTCTAATAGCCACAGCCGTGCATTGGGATAAACTGGCATGTGAAAGGCAGGAAATAATAATCTGATGCAGAAAATAAGGCAGTTGAAGCAATGACGAATCAGTTTGATTTCAAAATCAAGTCCTACACATCCCTGTTAAAGGATTCATTCTTTCCATTACAAAAAATTCAAGTTTTTCTACAAATTAATTCTTTACTTTAATTTTTGTGTTTGTGTTTTTTGGTGATTAACACCTTTCACATTTTTTTAGGATGGACACTTCATTCAAGCATCAAATTATTGAACTGAATCAGGGCATTCTGGCTATTTCTTCATTCATACCTTTTATAATTTCTCAAATATTCTATGTGTTCCAGGAAGTTTTCTCCATTGAAATGGACAACATGTTTGTAAAGATTTTTAGCATTACGCAACTAACTAACTAACACAACCATTATCATTTTATGAAGTATTTTAAAAAGTAACTGATGTAATCCAAATGGTTTCTATATGTAAAATTTGCAATTTTATGTTACAAGTTAACATCTCTATTATACACAAAAAGGACCTCTTCTTGGAGCAAACCTCTTCATGAATTGCACTGCAATGTTAAAAATCCTCCTTACTTATTACGCAACCATGAAATGCCAACAAATCATTACACTGTGCAGTATTGTTACATGTCCAACCTCCCATGGACCTGACCTAAACAGACAAAGATCAGAGCCGTTTCAACAACACACTGAGGTGGTTGATGGGTGAGCCTGTTTAAGACCCTCTAAATGTGGAAGAATGGCTCCTTCAGACCTGTTTATAGCCAAGTCCAGCTTATTAAAAAGCCTAATTATCTGCAGTACTGTGTTTGGGGGCTCACTATTTCACTGCAGCAGATATGTTGAGCGCTCCCAGTCAGCGGGTTCATTATGATGACTAGAATAACCAACATCTAATTTGGGACTCCATTACAATGGCGGGTAGTGTTGGGACCCATCAGGAAGCATATTTATTCAAGGTGGCGGCGGCAGCGGCAGGCTAATAGAATGTGCAGTATGGGTCTTATGAATACAGTCATTTCCCTCATTCTCTCTTTCTTCATTTTAATCACATCATTATAATTGTCTCTTTAATGAAAACCTACATCCAGTGGGACTCCTTGTATTTTCCAATATTTGAAACCAAGTTCTAAATTCCACATCTCACTGCACCCTATACTATTTCTCTATCCCTAAAATGTACTGCTTATCCTTTGACAGAAATGCCTCTCAGGTCCAACAATAAACACATTTGTTTAGGGTAAATAACACTTTGATAAATGATGTTTTGTAATGAATAAAGGCAATGTTTCTTTCTGTAGCTGTAAAGACAAGGACCATATTAATGACAGAAAAGTGAAGTCATACTTTGAAGTCTCAGCACGGGCACTTTAACACACCATAGAGCCACATCACTTTTAATTAAAATAAACAGCAGCATTTAATACATGCTTCACAAATGAATGGCCGTGTAATCCAGTGTAATACTGCTACTGATTTGATATCACCGTGATGGCAAAGATGTGGCATGAATCCTCCATTTCAATAACCAAGGCTGGAGAAACGTAATTACACTTAAAGGGAGATGAAACAAACAAGAGAGAAATTTATCACTAAATGACTTTTGAGTGATGTCATGATACCACAGAGAGACCAAACCCACTCATCTGTCACATCGGTCATATTCTACAATGTCAAAGGCAAAAGCAAATCTAAGCCTAACCCAGCAGCCACCATGGAGACCTTAAACTAATTCAAAATGTACTGCGGGTTCTGCTTTTTAGTTTGTTTGTTAAATTTGAGTGCTTTTTCTAAAGTGATTCCAATATTTTCTTGCTTTACTAATTCACCTTTTATAAGACATGTTTGGCCTTCATCCTATCTAAGATGGTGAGAGGAACTGTTTGGCTGGAGCAGTGAACTAACCATAATGGTAAGAATTTACCTTGACAACTACACATCATAGTCATATGGGCCAATCAAAAGAGTAGAAACGGAGAAGAGATACCAGCCACCCTACACAAAGATACAAGTGTACTGGGACTTTAGACTACAGATCTATGAGATTTCTTCAAGACAGAACTTGGAAATTCATCTCAGTTTTGAATGAGGCACCTGGTGAGACAGAGGTATAATTATTAGAAGTACTTTACATCAGTTCAGTTTTAAATGTAGTGCAAAATCAGAAGATATCTTAGGGCATTGTTCATACAATGCAAGTCTAGACCGTACCCTTTATAATATTATTTGCTGCAAACAAACAATTTTTAACCAGGCTCTGAACGGGAGACAGAGAGAGTGAGAGAGAAAACATACAGTAGCATAATGTAACCACTTCTAGAAATTAATTTTCAAATATGATCTCCAATTTGAATTGATCCTCACAATCCCCCTGTTATTACTTATACAATACAAATTTTAACAACATATCTATAGCTGTGGTACAGGGATTTTACATATAAATGAGCATACATCACATTCCAGCAAAATAAGTTCACACAATGCTGATGAGCCTATCACAGGCAGATAAATCTCTCTTTCTGTACAGTATAGAGAGTTTTTAAATCTGGTGTCTAGTGAGGCGTTCCCACAGTGGAGCACTGGTATCAGGCCTTTTAAATCAACCAGCAGTTAATAGTTTGCCAGACCTGAGGGGGGAAGCAACCCCCTGGTACACTATAGAAATTTCTCATTGCCAGAGGCAAAGACAAGTGTCCCGATTTATAGTTTCAATAGTTTTAGGATACAGTGATGAAGAGGACAATTAGCCGTTTTCGTTTTTAAAAACCATAGAGGGAGTGATTTACATATGTGCTGCAAAGTGGTTATGTCCAGTATTTTATGGTGAGCACTGGTCGGTGGGGATTTTTTCAGCTTTACATTTTCAATTCAGTAGGGAGTAGTGGGGTAACATTCTATTCATGGCCCTAAAAAGTCTTGTCTGCCCACCAATCTAGCCTTTCACTTATAGACCTCAAATGACACACAACGCAAAGTCCAAAGCACAGGCGGAGAGACAATCTCTCCCGTAAATGTCACATTTTCCATGTGAGCAAGTCAGAAAATGTTTGCTGTGTCTGCTGCATAAAGCAGAGGACATGAAAGGAGGAAAGTGGATGGGAGGGGATAGATGGACTCATCCAACCACTGCCACCGGGAATAAATACTTCCAGCAGCGTGACTGCTTTCCATGACAATAGAGATGGCTCATTTTTGTCTTCTGGCGAGGTATCCCCAACACAATTTCTCAATTATGCTGAAAATGTGAAAAACAAGAAATAAATAATGTAGTGGTGTAAACAGGCGGTGCTGGCCAAGCACATAATGGATGGAGCAGCGAACATAGGCTTCCACAGCAAGGAGCCAAGTTAGAGAAAAAGAAGTGAGCCACTGGCCAGAGGAAACCAACTGCAAAACTGTACACTTCCTGAGCCATCAATAAACTTTCCACATTCAATTATTAATGTGTGAAAATCTAAATTTAAAGCTTATGAATAACAAAGTGACCACATAGAGGTGGAGTGGATTTCAGCACATATTCTGATTCAGTACCGACTACAGAACAAACCTAGCAGCTAGTGGTTCTGAAAGCTGTTTGAAGCTAAATGCCAACACTTGCATACAAAGTAACATGCTTTCAATGACAGCGATAACATGTTGAGCTTTAGCAGGGATAATATTTGTCATGGTCTGGAATTGAAACAATAAGCTAACAGAAAACAATGCCAAAAAATATCTCGACTGTTTAATTAATTAGCAAAGGACACAAATATAGTGTAGTGTTTAGCTTCTAAAACATAAATATGCAGGTTATTTGAATACATGGGCCTGCATTCTGGATCATTAGATATCATTAGATAGCCTGTTATTGACAATTGTCAGCTCTGGACTTCTGTATGCCACAGATGAAAAAAGGCCTTCATTTCCTGCAAAACTTTGTCACTCCCAGGGTTTTTTTTTTTTTTTAGATCAGTGGCTCAAATAACAAAAAGCTATGAATGTGTAAATTATTTGCTCAGTGTTGTCAGATCTGAAGAGCTCATATATAGGTCAGAGGAAATTGAATGTGACACACAACTTTGTGACATCCAGAAAGGTATGAATCTTCAGATATCAAAAGCAGACTGCTGACAGGATGTTTTGCTTGACAGAAAATCAGCTGCAGCTACCATATTGCTTCCTGTGTGCTTTGTTTTATGTGTATTTTATGTGCTGTCTAAGTTTCATTACAAGTCAATACATCTGAAACAAATAATTAGATCTTTATAGGCCATAAGATAAAACATAATTACGTAGAGACATTTGTGACAACAGGTATAACATTATCTACACATTATGACACATATGACGACACGTTTTAATAACTAATATAAAAACATCTACTCCACATCGTGGTTGGGCAGTATTTCATACACATAGACTGCAGGTTGCTAATGCTGACAGAAAGTATATTTTTGCACTTCTGATATATTATAACCCATCTGTCCTACTGACTCTTTAAAGAAATTAAAAAAACACACAAGTCCAGTGTTTTAAGCATGACGCAAGAGACTACCTGGTCAGACGCCACAGCTGTTCTCATTCTGTGGCTTCAGTCAAGTCCTGTGCTCTACTGTAGTATAAATCTACTCTGATGACAGCTCCAGAATGTCCACTGCAATATCTCAAGCATAACACCATGTCTACACAGTAAGCTCAATGTGAGAAGCAGCAGGGAATCTGAGCGGAGAGAGGGAGGGATCCCATCCACTATGTTAACAACATTAGCAACATTAGCAAAATGTTTGTTAACCTGCCATCCCTACTAGCAGAGAAAGCAGGGGCAGAGGGCTTGTTTAAATGTTCATGCTAATCTACATGAGTCAAGTTAGAACCTACAGCCATGAGAACAGCTTTAAATTGGCCAAACGGTACATTAATAAATGTGCATGGTTCTGAAGCTAAAAAGGATTTTTTTCATTCCACCATTTTCTCTCAGTCCGGACTTTCTGTAAGGTTTCTCTTGATTCTATTATTAGCATTTAGTAGGGTCTTTGGCTGCTGAGAAGACACCCCCAGTCCATTACACCTCTGAAAGAAGACATTCTAAAGGACACAGATATGGTTTTACAATACAGATAGGGATAGTATTAAGTTGGGTTAGGGAGTGGGTCAGTCCCCTGTTAAGACTGAACAAGTCATCGCTTGGTTAGAATAACTAGCAGAACACCAGCAGCTTTAGTCCTCTCTCTGCACATTGGCACTGATCCTATTCAGGTACAATATCGTGAGTAGGTCATCCAAGTTTTGTGTAGTTGTAATGTACTTTGAAAGGAAAATGGAGGAAAATCTGGAAAAATAAAATTAACTTTGCGTCATGTTTATGCATGTATAACATTAGCGATGTGTGAGCCGTTTCACACTCCATGTAGGCAGCTGTATTGATTAAAAGTATCTTCTGTGTACACAGGCTGTAACTCAGCTTCAACTCTGTCTCAGTTATGGCTTTCTTGTTTATTCATGGGCACAGTCTATGACACAACCATAATAAAATCAAACTAAACCAAACTCACAGAAAGAAAATGGGGTCAATTTAGCATTAAGATGAATGTGACTGGAATTCACATGGGTCACTTAAGCTGCTGTGCTAGATGAGATCTATTATCTTTACATGCTATGCTGCTACATTAACTTGACATATCCTCCAAGCTTCTTTACAACACATCCAACTGATGATGGCCTTTGGGAGTCATGCTGTCTTGGCGCAATTTTTCAGCCGATCAGTAAAGGGGCCATTGCCTCGCTGCTTCTATCTTCCTATTCTCCGGCAGTCGTGTGTCAAAACATTAGTCTAATTCAGCTGCAACTGCTTCCGGCTCCAGCCAAGCTTAAAAGAGTAAAATAATCAGCACTGTCTCATGTGGTATTCAACCACTGACATTAATCAAAACCAGTGAGGGTGACGGTTGGGGTCAGAGTGTATATCTTTTGGAGAATTTAAATTTACAAGTACCAGAAACACAGTTAGTGCTCATAAATTCATTATTGCTGTTTCCACACCTAAGCCCCCAGTGTGGGCATTGTGAATCATTTGCCAACTACCGGTGTCATCTGTCTGAGAGAGCAGGAGAGGAGAGTGATAGGAAGGGAGGAGGAAAAACAGAGCATTCATTGTGAACCAAAATGAAAACGCAGAGAGACATGCACATGCGCACACACACACACACACACACAAACTCGGAAATGAAATGGTAACAAGCCCAAACAGAGACACAATCACAAAACACACAGCCTGCAAACAAGCCCACACTTGAGTGACACAAAATACTCAAATAATTCTTTCCTCGCAGGACAAAAAAGCTCATTTTGCTTGCATAATCAGTGTAGGCAGGCTTAATAAGGCAGCGAGATGTAATATAAAGTAATTAAGAGTAATGATGCTTTTTGACATGACTACAGTTTGCATGTAATTTGCAACCAGCAATCTGTCACTGCCACTGTAAGGTCGCAGTGTATTAGTTTGAAAGGACTTCAGTAAATGGAGGTGCTCCATAAACGCTAAACAGTGATGTTAAAAGGTAAAAACTTTGAAAAGAAGTCAGACAACAACTGTATCAACATTGGTCAAATGCCAGTTCAAAGGATGGGGTGTAATTATATGTAGGTTTATACCAATCTGTGCTGCTGAGTTGATTTTGTTGATTTAATTGCCACTTTTGCTTGGAATGAATTGTAGCTTTAAGACAGTAAAAGGCTTTCACCATTTTTAATCTTAACAACAACATCCTTGCAAGGAACAAAAAACTCAACTTCATATCTATGTGAGGTAATAAAAAAACTTGCAGATGTGGATGGTGACAAATGTGCTTTTTTATCAAGGTTTCCTCAGTGCAAGCTGTCCAGCTGTAGGTGCTACCTCTCTGTGACACACAGAGAAGGCTGCGCATCTAGAGCAGGTGGATGGAAGATGAGCTTTTAATTATAAAACACAGTTTCAACTGAAGAAAAGGAGGCCAACTCTCAAGTGCCCAGAGAAAAGGTCTGGGTGTGTGCTGCTTCATTTGCATTGTTTCACATACAGTGTGCCTGCACACAAACACATAAACTAAAACATATATGCAGCCATGCATATCAGAATGCTGCAACACATCTAAGTACTATTCTGTCGCAATCTCGCAATGTAGCTAAGTTCCTAACCATAACAAAGGCAGTGTTTTCAACCCAGCCCACAATGTTTCCCTAACCTTGGCCAAATACCTTACTTAACTCAAACCACGATCTCCTCAATATCACCTGTCTTTGTGCCTAAATGTAATAAAAATGTAACCATGATAAAACAAAAGGTTTTGGAAGCCATTGGCAATTTATGTTATTCTGCTGAGTGGGTCAATTTTCTTATTTGGTAAGAAACAACAAGGTGAGGATTTACCATTTTTTATATTAAAAACACGCTGACCTTCAAAGCGATCCTCACTGTGGGAGGATCCACCATTAGCATGTTAGCGGGACTCAGATCTTACATGCAACTATTGGTTACGCAGCAACCTGCCATGAAATGTGCACCTGCTATAGCCTGTGGCTGCAACATATTCAGAGGGTGCATTTTGTTTATTTGAGATACTAAATGTTGTTGTCCTTATCCCCCAGTGCCTTTGCTACAAACAACACTGTGTGTCCTGGCTTGTGAGCTGCAGTTACTAGTTCAGGTTCTGCCTACTCATTTCTCAATGTCTCAACCCACTCCAAGGCGTGCAGTAGCATTTCTGTGAAAAATATTAGCAGTTAATCAAAAAGTCATTATAAAATGACTCTGACTTTTGACTGTCGAAAGGAATGAATAATTGTGATAGTGATTTAATGTGGACTCTAAGGATTTTAACATTAAGAAAGGTGTTTATGTAATGCTTTCCAGCTAATAATAGTCTAATAAAATGGGTTCTTTATCTAAAGATCAGGTTTACTAAAATAAACAAAGAAGTACAAATACAAAAAATGTGCTGCAGTTGTTGCAGTGCTGGTTACAATATGGTACATGTCATCCCAATATGAGGATTTATTTCTAGCACCTCTATAACTTAGCATAAGACAAGACAAGCCTTGTTTGAAGGCTGGCTCAGAA
Source organism: Datnioides undecimradiatus (assembly GCA_008933995.1). Classification (NCBI taxonomy): domain Eukaryota; kingdom Metazoa; phylum Chordata; class Actinopteri; order Lobotiformes; family Datnioididae; genus Datnioides; species Datnioides undecimradiatus. Next base: position 1,187 of record WARS01002740.1, on the reverse strand, counting down.
GACGCAGACAAAAAATAAAATAAGATAAAACAGAAAATGCCAGCTAGCCTTTGTTACAGAGACATTGAGCACCATGCGGTTATTGTGATTCAGGTGATAAAACTTTTAAAAAAAAATCAATAAATTAGAAAACTAAATATTGCAAAATACAGAAACAGCTTCAGAGTGGCATAGAATATAAGTTGCGTAATAATAGGGGTGCTGTCAAACATGAGTGTGGGCTCATGATGGGTGGATTCATCAGATGTTTATTAAAGTAAATGCCCAGCCTATTCCTGACAGTTCAAAGAAAAAAAGTTCAAGAAAAAACTAAAGCCTAATAAAAATTCAAAGGTGCTGCTTATTTTAAGCAACGGCTGAGTTCCTCAAAAAGTCCAAATCTTCCAGGCACAGATGAATTGTTGTTTTGTAAAGATGGAGTTGAGCTCCAATGAGATCTGTGAGTTATTGATTACAAAGAAGAAAGAACAAAGTAGTGTCTATAATGCATCGTGTATGAAAAATGTACAAGTGAAAAAGTCAAACATCAAAGGCAAACATTGTGTAAGATACACGAGAAGAACTCACCAAGGCAAGTGATCTATCTGATGGGAATTAAATCTTCAAAGCAAATACGTGGTGGCAGAAAGAAATAACAGCTACATTAACTTTTAATTGCTGTTGTGATGAAGCTGCCCAATTTAAACCTTTTCTGGTAAAAATAGATAAAATAGATTCTGACTATATGCTTTGTTTCAGAAGTTGGGAGCAGCATGCCAGATTACATCTCCTTTTTTTTAAGGTGTTTGTGCATGTGTATATGCATGATTGATCCCCCCTCCCTCGTGACCTGATCCTACACTGGCCTATGTGGTGCCTGCTGTCTAGACTGAAGTGGGCTGTGACAGCTCTGTGGGGGCCCATCTGAAATCTCCGCCTCACTCCTGAGTGGCCATGAAACAAAGCACCCCCAGGCCTGATATGGGTATAAACACACCCCAGAAGAAAAAAGGAAGATCAAGGCTCGGTACTTCCTGCAGCTCAGATAAGCTGATGACCTGATTTTGTTTGGTTGCTAGCATGTGAACACCAGTGATCCATGCACAGCTGGATGTACATGGGAGACATAATGGTCGGGGGTTTGGTAGATGGGATGGGGGCTGTCAAAAAAGGTTGAAAGTCACTCCCTGCCATCGGTGTCTGAGTAG
>WARS01002877.1:168008-219526 GCA_008933995.1 Datnioides undecimradiatus | reverse complement strand
CGTGGTTGAAACCAAGAAGAAGGAGAAGCACAGGCCTGAGAACGGTCGGTCAGCGTCACAAACTAAACGTGTAAGCGCTCAAAGCTCCGGTCTGCAGGTGTAATGTCTCCTGTCTTGTGTCTCTCAGCGCTGCTCATCGCCGCCGTGGTCGGGTCGGGGTTAATGATCCTCCTCATGGCTGCTGTCTGCGTCTTACTGACCAGCATGAAGTGCAGGAGGAGGAAGGAGGACAGAAGTGCAGGTTGGTGAGTGGCTGACTGCAGACAGTGACGGACCTCTGCACCTCCTCTGTTGGTCTTAGAGGCTGTTTTGTTGCCCTCGCAGTTAGCTAACTGCTAGCTGCACGGCTAACTGAGCTACCTGGCAGTTATAAAGTTGTGTTTGGGGATCAGCGCGTTCCAGTGTTTTGTCTACTTTGTCTTCTGATCATCAGTTAAATAATCAAGTGTAGTCGCCCACATGAGGGCTGTCATGGAGGTCCTTCACCATGTCTGCAGCCAGGCCCTTCTCCAAACTTTGGTTCCTGCTGTTTAAATAGTTTCCATTGCATGTGCATCAGTAAGCCTTTCTTCACTGTCTGCATCAGTCAACACAGTGTTTGAGTAATAAAGCCATCTTTCCTCACCTGTCCTCCGTCTGCTCTGCTGCAGCCTCTCAGAGGCATGAAGACACCGAGCTGCAGCCGTGGACGACGTCCAGCACACAGACGGGTAACACCATCAGATCTTTGTGCTGCAGGTCTGCTCTCAGGTCCCTTCTCACCTGGATCTCACCTGTCTTCCTGCAGAGTGCCACGTTTACGAGAGTCCGTCTCTGCCGGAGGAGCAGACCATCCACTACGCCTCTCTGGGCCGGCAGAACTGGAGGGAGAGACCCAGCAGGACTCCACCGGACCAGAGCCACCACAACGTCATCTACTCCTCCGTCATCACCAGGCCTGCGGGGAAATAGCCTCCAAACAGGAACCGGGTCTGCTGCTTCCTGCCGCAGCCCTCTGACTCTCAGGACAACGAAGAAGATGCTGTCGTGAGGTTGCCAGGCAACCAGCAGAGACTCCAGAAAGCTACAGGGTCCAGAAATGGATCCGAACAGAGCCATGCTAACTGTTTCTACCCGTTTTCAGTCTTTATGCTAAGCTAAACATTTGCTAGTCCCTACCACATATTTGCATTATGTGTATAACATGACGGCGGTATCTGTAGTCACATGAAACGCTCAACAAGAAAACAAATAAGTGAACACATATAATAATAATAATAATAATAATGATAGAATTTTCTTCACCTGTAAAAAATTTAATTAAAATTAGAAAATGTACAAATTTGTATTTGATGTGTTCGTACATTAGAAGCGTTTTATGAATGATGTGTTGATGTGAAGAGTTGATTGTTTTATCAGTTTATTAGAGAATAATGTTGACAAACAGAAGCTACAAACAGCTGCTACATGCGACTCAATACATGATCAGATAAAGTATCAATAGGTTTGATCGGACACAGGCGAGGCTTTAACATTCTGCAGTGTGTGTGCGTGATCGTCAGCAGGACGCTGAAACAAAGGAAGTCGACTGCGAGAAGATAAAGCTTATGTTTGTAAAAATGCATTTGAAGGAAAAAGGTGAGTTGGGTGAGGTACGAGGTGGAGCTGAGGAAGGACTCGTCTAAAATTAAAGTGAGAAAATGTCAAAAAAAAGAAATTTAATGTAAAAAAATAACTAAATTTTAAAAATAGTAAAATGTATAAAATGTGAAAATCGTCACATTTTGATTTTAATACATGTATTAATGAAAAACTTTTTCTATTGTTTTAAAGTCAAACAACGAAGCACTGGTCTATCTGTGGTCATGTGATCTGTTTGGGTGCTTGTGAGTGGCCACTGCCGAGTACGTGACTTGCATGTCAGCCAATCCTCTTTCTCCATGGCTGGGGGGGCGGGGCTTGTCTGTCAGCTGCAGACTGGAGTAGTGCAGCTCATCCTGCGGAGACAAAAGAGTTTGACTGGCCCTTCAGCAGACACACAAAGAGCTTCAGTCGGGTTTAATGTTTTCATTCAGGTTCAGAAAAGTGTCGATAAATTTATTCTAGTGAGAAAAAAACATTTCAAAAATAGAATTTTACCTCTTTAATCATGAATTACGACATGTTGCCACTGTTAAATGTTCAACTTTAGTTCTTTTTCTCCTTTTTTTGGATCTTTAAGTTAATTTAAAGTAGAATAAATCAGGCGTTGTGAAAACAGGAAGTAACCCTTCACTGACCTCTGAGAGCTGCAGACCAGCGCCGCCTCTCGGTGAATTACAGCAGCAAACAGCTGGTTTACCTGCAGAGGAAGGAGGAGGTGAGGAGGTGAGGAAGGGGTGAACAGCTGATCCTGTGTCGGTGCATTTTCCAGCTGATGCGCGAGGGTTTTTAAATAAAGTCAGATGGAAACATTCAACCCCGGAGTAAAGAGTACAAGTTACCTCTGAAATATAAAGGACACAGTCCAGTGACGTAAGAATACCTCATAATACTCAGTTACACTGCAGCAGTTAATCTGCACAGACGGCCGCTGTCACTCACTCAGAGTAAGTGAAAATGAAAGTATGAAAGTGTGAAAGTGAAAGTGAGCTGTTTGTGTGGGAGCTGGCGGCGGACAGCCACGTCCAGTTCTCCGTCACTTCTCTCCCAAAAGACAACACCTGCGGACCCAGAGAGCAGCGACCTCTCCCCGCCGGCCTGCCCCCCTCTCCGCCGGCCTGCCCCCCTCTCCGCAGCACCATGCCGGACACTCAGCTCTGCTTGGAGGCGCTGTCAGCTCTCTCCGGCTGCAACGTCGAGCCGACGGGCGCGGCCTCCCAGCTGACGCCGCAGGACTTTGTCAACATCGTGGCCCTGAAGGAGTTTTACAAGCAGGAGGGCTTCAAAGAGCTGGAGTACCCCAGCTTAGGCACCCTGTCCCTGCAGGACATCGACAGCGCGGACATGTACAGCTCCCCGCCGGCGCTGCCCGAAGGCGCCGCCACCGCAGGGCCCGCGGAGCGCGACAGACCCACGATGAAGATCAACCCACAGGACTTCTTCCACCCCCAGTTCGACTACGACTTCACCAGGATAAAGGTGAGTCTACCTGAGGGCAGAGTCCAGGTGACCAGGTCAGGTGACTCGACACTGACCCTCAACCTTGTCTCATCACAGGGTTTATTAACTCTTTGTTTCTAGTAATAATTAGAGTATTTATATAATATTAATAACCAGGTCGTCAAAAGTCATATTAAGGACCTTAATGAGACGCATCACGGCAGCTGAAAGCTGTTTTAAAGGTCCTGGGTGTCTTAGAAACAAGCTTTTGATGCGCTGCTGCGGTTTCATCAGAGGCGACCTGTCACAGCGCGGCGCATGCGCACTGTGCTCCTCCTGTTGCTTTGCTGTTTGGAGGTTTGATTTAATCTGTGTTGTAGTTTCTGATCACTCTGCCTGAAAAACAGGATGACTTTTCATTCGTTCCCCAGCGATGATTCTGCGCTCTTTGTTAATGTTGGTCATGTTGTAAATGTTCAGCTTAGACACATTTCAGTTGTTGTGCTGCAGCGGAGCGAGCTGCTGTGTGTCTGTGTCAACTGGACAACACTAAAACATGATGCACAGAGAGGTTAATGTTAGTGCTTATCTTCTTCTGCTCACTCTTTATTGTTCCTGTTTCCTGACCCTTGTTTCTAACATCAGCCAGGTTTCCTGAGCATGATGATGGCGTTCGGCTCAAATCTTTACAGGAAATGAGCGACGTTATGATTTAATGACTGAACATGCACTAAAATCATAACGACTGTGTTTGAGCCTTTTCAGACATTCTGTTTAAGTGACTTCTGACGAGCAACACAGCCAGTTTTGTGATTAGCATGTAGCATGTTAGCATCTTCCTCGCTGACCCTGCTGACCCCTCTGTCCTCCTGCAGGACGGCGACACCAAGTTCTTCCGCGGTAACGAGCAGTACTTCCGTCCCTGCGGGTGGAACCGCGCCGCCCTGCGGGTCGTGCAGAAGTACGATGATGGCGACCGCTGGCTCGGGACGGGGAAGGACGCCTGGCCCGTCTCCTACAACGGACACAACATGGACGGCTCCCTCGGGATCATCCTGACTCACAGGGGGTCCCCCGCCAATGAGCCGCAGTTCCTGGACGCCGCCGCCGCCTCTCTGGTCACAGAGGAGACGAGGGGCAGGGGGGTGTACTCCACGCCAGACATTGGGATTGCGGAGAAATACTGCAGGAGGTTCAAGTCCAAAGTGGACGGGAAGACGTACAAAGTGGTTCTTCAGAACCGCATCAACCCAAAGAAGAGGGTCAAGTGTCAGAGAGACGACGTGTGGCTGGTCTACATCCCCAAAGGCCACAACGACATGCAGACGAAGGCCGTGGTGCAGGAGTCCATCCGACCGTACGGGCTGCTGCTGAAGCAGGTGTGAGCTGCCGACGGTTACCGTGGAGACAAGCTCAGCCTGCAGGTTCCTCCACTGTCGTGTGCAAGAGTCACGTTAACTGCATCTGATCAGTGACAGTGTAAAACAGAAGGCAGGTCAACACCCGCCTGTGGCTTCAGCTACAGAGCAAAGAGGACTGATGCGTTCAAATGAAAGGAACAAAGTGGGAAAAGCAAGATGCTCTGACATAATGAGATGAATTGTAATCTTGTAATCCTCTGTAATTCTTGTCTCTGTACAGGGGAGATGTTCTGATTTTATCTGTTTGATTTGATCAGTTTATCCTTCATTCAGTTTTGTCCAAACATCCAACAGGACGGCAGCATCGTCGTGTGAAGGCAGCACAGATGTTCTGCACTGAGGACCATGAACCTGTTGTCCGTGTTTAACTTGTGTCTCTGAGGATCCGCAGAGCAGATCTGTGTGTGATTAAATGTGTTCAGAGGCTCCTCAGTGTTTGATTCTAATACTTAATAAGATGATTTATTGTTTCCTCTCAGATTCATTTTGAAAGAGTCAATATTAAACAAACTACACACCAAATCTATGAAGTACACATGTTGTGCAGCGTTCTCAGTATTTACACGTTCTGGCTGATGAACATTAGAAAGAAATAAAGTGTGGGGTTCTCACTGACCTCAGCTTTACACAGTCTGAGGTTTTTAATGTTTCACCTCACTCCTCCTGAACGCCGGCATCAAAGCTCACTTCACTCGGTGCGTGGACACACGTCAGAGTCTCAAACAGCCTCACTGACCACCTCATAAACACCGCAGGTTAATATATAATCATTAATATTTTAAACTTGATTTGGCCTTTTGGCAGGATTTTCTGTTTTCCATCCAAAATCCATTATTAGTCATGCACAGACGCTTTAATGCACTTTTCCCTGCACAAATTAAATATTACATTTTAATTTACCAGTTGATTATATTTAATATTTAACTCTGCTGCTTTTATATTTATATTTGTATGGAGCCAAATCATAGCAGAGGTCATCTCAGGGCCTGTACATATATTATTTATATCAAATTAAATGCACTTATTAGTAATTTTCAATTAATAATTAGTAAAGTTGGGGGCAAAAGCCTGAAGGTAAACGAGTAGATGCACTTTCAGTGTCCACCAGCAGGTGGCGACACTGAACCATGAGACGTAACCACAGCTGCCACACAGACAGGAAGCCAACCACACACCTGAGCACAGGTAGACTGCAGCCATGATGACGACACAGAGGACGACTGAGGCTGGAAGAACACAGATGCCCAGAGTCCAACACGGCTGCCGGGCTGGGTCCCCGTCAGCGCCTGGAAACACAAAGACACACACCAGCAGGCCGACTTCAGTGACACGGATCATTGGCTTCATGTTTTGCGGTGCGCAGCCGGTCCCGCACAGTGAGCGGGACATTCACAGCAAACGTTTTCATCTTCCTGTGAAAACCAAAGGAAGCTAAAGTCAGAGCTGAGGAACCTGCAGACTTCCTGATTTGATGTGTAGGGACCAGAGCTGCAGTCTTCCTGGTCTGATCCCTTCAGTAAGCTCCAGGCAGGTTCCTTTCCTTCTAAAAGACAGATTAAGAATCCACAGATAAATGAGAAGCTCATCAAGATAAAACCATGAACTTGTTCACGTTCAGAGGTTTTATTGATGCACCAGGCAAACAGGAGCTGCTTTGGTTCAATGTGTGACTCTTCTTCGTCAGTGACCTTTGTTTCCCACTAAGATCCACGTCATTAGCCTCGAGCGTCCACGATGTTTTTAATCCTAAAAACATGAAAGTGAGGAAATCTGACCCAAAGCTACGAGTCTTTCTACATGTCCACCGTGCTGCCTGCAGACAAACACGGTTTGTTAATCAACCTGTAATTCTGAATATTATCATTAACCGTCTTGTTACCGCTCATGAAGGCGGCTCGTGCCGCTGCTCTCACCTGTGGGCGCAACATGAAGGCGGATGACTCTGTCCACACAGACTGTTCCTGCACACGTCCCGGTGCAGAAATACAGGCCGGCGTCCTTCTCCTCCACCTGCAGGATCTCCAGACCGACCAGCCCACTGTCCACAGACCCCGAGATCTGGACACGGTCGCTGTCTGCGGCGTTATAATCCACTACATCTTCTAGCAGTCCTCTGGAGACCGTCAGCAGAATCAGCAGCTGATCCGAGCGCAGCAGGAACCAGGTGATGAGCCCGGATGACGTCAGGTTACAGGTGAGGGAGGCGTTCTGCCCAGCCTGGACCACCAGGGGGGAGGGGGGAGCAGGGGAAGCTGACGACAGGTGACACCCTGCAGCACCTGAGGAGGGTTGGAGGAACACAGGTGAGGTCACTCTGGGTATCTATGGTTTCAGCTTGCTGTCACCCTGGATGTGACCGAGTGACGCTCCGCTCTTACCGCATGTTCACAGTGTTTACTCTGATGTTTATTTCATTCACTGCGCGCATCTTCACTGTCAAACACAAACAATGACAGCAGGTCTCAGGTGTTCAGGTCACACCCACACACCTGCAACACCGACTCTTTCTCTTTTGGTTTTGGCATCATTCAGAACCAACCACGTGATTAATGAGTGAAACTCATCCACGAAAATAAACATAATATGCCTAAAATCACATCTTAACTTTCCCTTGAAAGTCCTGGAAACGGCCTTGATTGCGGTGTCAAACGCAGATGCAACAGTCAGCGACTTACAAAGCAGAGTGAGGATCCATGCGAGCCCTGCCATAACTCAGACCAGGTGTCCTGCGGGATCTGTGCGGAGCTGCAGCTGCGGCGGCGGGACTGATCGCTTCATGGAGTGATCACTCAGTGAACATTGCGGGGAGGAAGTGTGCGGGGACTTTATTGCACAGACCAGCAGTGGGTCCGCGGGGGCACAGAGCGGAACACCCAGCATTCTCCAGTAAAGTCTCATTTCTCCCTCTCGTCAGCCTCGGCTCGTAGGTTTCGTTTCTGCGGAGATCTGTGTTTCACTCAAGCGCCTTAAAAATAAAAGCATCGCAACATTTCCCGGGTGGTTTTCGACGGAACACATTCACAGAGTTGGTTTCAAAATGTCGTTTCTTTTCGGAGGAAGTCCCCTCACATGGACTAAGACCAGCAGACCGCCAGGTTTACGGATGCAGCGATTAGACCCGTCTTTATTTTGAAACTGCACCGCAGACAGGAAGTCGGGTTCTGAGGTGGTACTTATGAAAGGACACACACATACAAACACACACACGCACACCTATCAGCGGAGGAGAGAGAACAGGAGTGAACTGAGCTCCCAAACATCAAACACCATGGACACCATCAGAAAGACGCACTGGTAAGAAACATTAAACCTTTTATTTTGAAACTCAACGCTTCTTCACGGTGACTGCGTGTTTTATATATTTTATATATTTCCCCACGTCTTTGCAAAATAATAACAAACAGGGTTGTTTTCACTGAATCTGTCAGTTCAGATGCTGCGGGAAATAAACTGTCTGCGGGATAAAAGCACACGCTGGTGTTTTACTTCAGATTCGCAGCAGATCCACGCGTGTCCCGCTGCAGCGCGCAGCTGATCGCAGGCTGCAGCAGTTTCGTTACTGAGGAAACTTCAAGCGCGTGAAAACGAAACTGAGCGGCTCTCAGCGCAAAGTACAATGAACCGCAGTGGTCTTACCTGAGACAGTGATGCTGCAGATTATACCTCTACATCCGAACAACAACAACAATGAGGGTAATAATAATAATAATAATAATTAAGAATAATAACAATAATAATAATAATGGGACAAACTGTTTTCAGGTTTTACAGAATATAAACATACATTTATCACGTTCTGTTGTTAAAAACAGAGTCACATCCAAATTAACTGTAAAAGGTTCAGACACTGAAAAGTCTTTAAAAGCAGCACAGATGTGTGACCGTGCTGTGGTCACGCCCTGCTCAGATATCAGCTGCTGACAAAGGTTGAATCAATAATTCCATTAAACTGATCATTTTCTGTATCACTGAGATAAATTATGAATGTTTCCATATGAAACGCATTTTCATCTGGCTCCTCACACCTTTACCTACATCTAAGCTCTTTGACTACATTTCATCCTTTAATCAGTCGTAAGGTGTATGACGTCAGTTTCTGTCTCCTGTTGCATCTGTTAAATCAGCTGAATCCCTCAAACTCAGCGTGCTCCTGCAGGACAGCGACAGACCCACGGTTTCATTTAACGAAAACACTGATTCATAAGCTGCAGCCTCCACGCTGCACGTCTCACAGCTTATCTGCTGGACACAGACTGTGGACACTCACTGCTGCTGTTTGTCCTCATGATTCTTCCAGGCTGCTCCTACATCTGCACTGTTTGCTGGTCGGCAGTTTAGTTGGTGAGTAGCAGTCTCTCTCTCTCTCTCTCTCACTCACACACACACACGTCACATACACGTTCATTCGTCTGTGGGGACGTTCGTGACGACCTCATGGGAGCCAGAACAAATGATCGGCGCTGCATCAGCCGGAGGCGTGAGACCAGACACAACATGCTCAACGTCCAGCAACAGCGTCCAGAGCAAACAGTGACACAAATGCATTTAGTGATAAACGACAGTGCAGCTGGTCCTCAGAGGTCAAAGCACATCCTGTTTGCTGCTCCAGCAGCTCAGACCCTGGTGCCTGGATCATCAGGACTCTAAAACCAGTTTTTGACGACATGTTTGCTCTGAAAACACTCTGAGACTTTGTTTAAACCTGAAAACAAACTGGGATCAGTGTCAGCAAACGCTTCCTGATATTAAACCTGCTTATACTCTCTGTGCTCACGCCTGTTATCTCCTGCAGAGCCAAACCTGCAGCTCCAGACTCCCTTTAAAAATCACAGAAGTTAATGAGTTTTTTAGTTTCAGCAAACTTTATAAACTCTCTGAAACATTTTCTACAACAAATTCTTCATTTTCTGCTCCTTCTTGTGAAATCGGGAAATGCAACACATGAACTTTTTGTATAAATATGTTTCAGTTTGTGTCAGCGTGTGTCAGCGGCGTCCTGCAGGCTCCTCTGTGAGCAGATAAACGTCTGATTAACAGCAGATCAGCAGATTCGTGTCAAACATGAATCCCTCTGCATATTTCTTTTATTTTTCATGCAGTTTGTGTTAAATAACTCGTCTCCTGTTTACTCTTTAAATTTGAACAAGCTTTATTGGACCGTACAGCTTATGTCTACACCAACAGTGTGATCAGACCACGTTTGTATTTTATATTAACATCAACAGTTTCTCACAGATCACTATCTCTCATGCTAATTTCTAGTGCTAATTAATGCTAAAAGTGTGTGTTTTGATGCATATTTTTGATAAAGTGTATGAATTAACACATTTGGGTTGTTATTGGTCAGTGTGGTTTCAGGATCACATCAGTTTACTGAGCCTTCAGCCTTATCACACCATAGATACCCAACAGAGCTGATCAGATCCTCTGCGGGATTCCTCTCATTTCTCCTTCGTCTCTCCATCCAGACTCCTCCGCCCACACCAAGTCCATCATCTCCAGGGTTGGAAACCAGGTGGTGCTTCCCTGCAGCTGGAAGTCCCACCAGATGGAGATGGCGCCGTCCGACTGCCACATCCAGTGGACGAACCTGGCCAGCCGCGTGTTTGAGCTGTATGGGGAGAGGAAGTGGCAGGCGGAGCAGTTCAAGGACCGCGTGGAGGTTAATGTGGAGGGGCTCGAGTCTGGAAACTGTTCCCTGATCATCCACGACGTTCAGGTCAGAGACACAGGGAGTTACGACAGCTACATCGTGGTGGATGGAGTGAGGTCCAGAAAGACCAGGGTCTTCATTCAGAACGTCAGGCTGTCGGTGATTGGTGAGTTGATGCTCTCTCAACGGTCTTTCTCGTCGTCTGCCCTCAAATCAGTTTATGCCTTGGTCCATCTGTCGCTCCTCAGGTCGACTCTCAAACATAATCTTCTCATTTAATCTCTTCCTAATCTCATTTGCTCCTAACTCTGGGCTGTGTTTATCTTGACTGCAGATGAGTAATCTGTTGATTTCCCCTCTTAGACCACAAATCCACTGAGTCTCGAGCTCCAGGTGAGAACTTACTTCTGGATCTCTACACCCATCACTCCATGAGAGTGGTCTTCTACGGCAGGTGAGCTGCCTACAAACAAACCCCCGTTTCACCCCTGAATATAAGAAAAACTAATAAAAACACTTGTTTACAGTCATATCTTTCTTTTTGCGTTGCAGTGGGGGAATCGTTTGAGGACTTTTTTATTTAATGTTTACATTTTTCCAGATTTTGAGAGCTTCATTGCTTCAACGCACACAGGGCAGCTGTCACAGAGGGCGCTGATCTGAAAATAATCAAATTCAGATTCAAGGGTTATGTTGTTGGTGAAGACGGAGGAAAGCGTCTGCAGCTCAGAAATCAGACACATCCAAGTTCATCTGTTACGACAAAAAGCCAAACAGAAGCGTGTGAATGTCTCTTTCTAGCTAATCAAAGCTAGCATTAAGCTGAAGCTGTGTTGGACCCAAATTAATGATGAATTTTATTTAAAATGTAATGTAATAATGTGAAAGACAGACTGATTCTGGGTCAGGTAACCAGTTAAACTATGCGGGATCGTTAGCTAACAGACCTGCGTGCTCAGGACTCCATCTTTAACGTTAGTCAAATGAAAGCCTGTCTCAGGCTGCTGAGTCAGGTCATGAGTCGTTTGTTGTTCTTCATTTACCAGGAACGCATGCACGTGCTCAGCAGATGCAGGAGCTTCCTTGTTATTGCTGAGCACAAATCGGACAATCATAGATCATGCTTTCTTATATAATTCACTTGTTGTTCACTTTACTTTTGATTTTGCAGAACTGAAAACTGTATTAAATATTTAAGCCTAGTCGGCAGATTTGTGTACTGAGCTCATTCGTTCTCTCCAGAGGATGAACCACTGTGGGCCGCTGACCCACAGTAAGTCCTATTTCCATTTCCTCTTCATGGACGTTGTGTGTGTACCGTGCAGGAACAGCTCGCAGTGGTCCACCGTGTGGATGAGGGGCGACAAAGACAGCGAGCGCGTGGAGAAGCATCCTGTGTACGAGCAGCTGACGATAAAGAACCTGACGAGCTCCGACGCAGGAACGTACAAAGTCCTGGATGAGCACGGCCTGTCGGTCAGCACCGTGCAGCTCACGGTGGAAGGTGAGAGCACGCCGTTATGTCAGCACACTGTGCCGCACGCCGTTGTCTGGTCGTTGTGTCAGATTGGGCAGTTTGACCAATCACAGCTTGCCATCTCTCATGACCTGTGTGATGTCACCGGCACCTCTGAAAGGAATAACAGGAAGTTTAACCAAACAATAAAGAAAACCATCCTCAGCTGATTTAACGTGTTTGAGTTTTATGTTTTATCATCTGGCACTGAAGGAATAAAGTATATTTGATCCGTGAATCTTCACTGAAAATACCTAAAAACATGAACCCGTGGAGTCAGTTACTGTAACTCATTACTCTTCTTTAAGTTACTTTCATCTGCCATAACTCAGACCAGGCGTCTGTCTTTCCCACACATGTCTCATGTCTCTCAACGTCTGCCTTCACCTGTCTGGACTCCATGCTGTGCCTTTGTGTGCAGCCTAACAGGTTTTTGTATCTTTGCATAGACTCATGTCTCACGCGTCTGCATGTGCTGTTTCACAGGAAAGTCCATGGTTCTCAAATTCAGCCAGATTCCAGAAACTCAAGCTCCTGCAGGTGAGAAAACCACATTTATGTTCTGGTGAATGAGCCACAGGTGACGTAGATTCAGACACATTTAAGAGGAACGATGTGTTTCACCTGGAATAACCTCCTGCCTCCGTGCTCTGATGTTTTTCCAGATGACGCTGCCAGAAGCAGCAGTTCAGCCCTTCTCGTCTTGTCTGTTCTTGTCACGTGTTTCCAAATTCTTCATCTGCTCTGAGGGAACTCCCTCTGCAGAATAACTGCGCCTACATTTGTCAGAATCTACTCTGTGCACTTTAACCAGCATGTGTTCACGCCTGGACGATGTGTGACATCCCCCGGGGGTTGAACTGAATGTGGGACTGTGTCGCTTGAGGGTTGAGAGCGAAGATCTGAGCGGTGAAAGGAGTGAAGCTGTTGAAGTTGTTGTTTTAGAAGCTGATGAGCATCACATGTTCCTCAGAGGAATAGTTGGAGGGTTTTGGAAATCCACTTTCTTTAATCTGAAGAGGTTCTCACCATCCTGAGTCCGCCTGTACTCAGGATGATGAGTCCTCACTGGGTAACTGCTCCCACGTCCCTCCTCCTTCCTCTGAGTCTATGCTCAGTGCATATGTCTATATTTTCAAATTTGCAGCCTGCGTTTGTGAAAATCACCTGAGCTCATACATCAGTTCATCTATGGAAATGCAACATTAATTAAAATATATTATATTATTATAAATATATATATCAAAATATATTTTTTAAAATACTATTAATATTATTAAAACCAGACAAACATCAGATCTTCTAATTGTTTTACTTTATGTAGAAATTAAAAGTAAGACTGAAGTCGCTAATTCTCTGCGGTTTAATGTAAGAGCTGTTCTCTAATCAGTTCAGAAATGAGAAATAATCTGAAGCTCAGTTCTGAGGCTGTCTCTCCAATCAGCCCCGCCCACTCGCAGTACAGGACACGCCCACTCTGGTTGAACTGTAACTGAACTCACTCGTTCCTAATTATTGCCACTGTCATGAAGCTGGGTTTGTGACGTGGTTAGCCTAGCTTAGCATAAAGACTGAAAACAGCTGGCCTGGTGCTATCCATAGTTCATATCCAGCTACCAGCAGCGCTAAAGTTCAGTAATTAATAAAAAAAGTCTGGAACATTTCTTTTTGTAGCGCAGGACGTGCTCGGGATTATTTTGACAGTGTCGTTAATTAAATAATGATGACTATAACTTTATAACAGGATCGTGCAGTGTTAGCGTTTAGCATGACTGCATCTGTGTGAACAAAGCTGTGCTGTACCCGACGCCATCGACAAAAACAAATATGTTAATAAACAGCTACAGGTAAATATAATGGGATTATTGATCTGTGGGAGGTAGCAGCTGGTTCAGATACAAAACTCCTTTATTCTAATGAACATATTCAGTGTTTCAGTTCAGCGATGATCATCAGGCGTTTGCAGGTTCGGTGTCGTGTGATCGGTGGTTCTTCGTTTTGTAACCTGGCGATTCTAAACGTTTCTCTGTGTTTAAACTCTTATGTGCTCGTGTAATAATAATGATATGAAGATAAAATAAAGAGTCAACACACTCAACACGTTGTCTTTCACACTGTTCTTTGTTGACACTGGAACGACTTCACACAAATAAACACAACACGATGAACAGAGTCGAGGAAAGAGACTGAGCACAGCAAACTGTTCAGACTGAGCCCGGCGGTTAATGCGCTGTGTGTGTGTGTGTGTAACAGTTGTTGGGCAACAATGGTGGGAGAACAACACACACACACACACACACACACACCAGTAAGCCACAACGCCGACATGTTCCTTCATTACCATGAACTTGAACACACACACGCCATCCTAGTTCCCCAAACACTCACCAAAACACCAAATATGGATTCATCCGCCACTGAAAATAGTCCCCAACACACGCACAAGCTCTTCCTGTTTGAGTGGTACCGATGCCTGTGCATGTGACGAGTCGATGAGAAGAAACAAACAAACAAACAAACAGATTTAATTAAGTGAATCAGTCCTTTAATGATGAGTCTCACCCGCTGACAAACAGTCTGCTCAGTGGTTCATCATGAAACGACTTCTGGCCCTAAATTTCTGCATTTTCATCACTGAATGAATTTAAAATTTATCTTTATGATTTTAATCAGCTTCTGATCGGACGTTCATCGGTTCTGTGCCCTGTAGTCGCTGCTCTGTATGGGAGCCTTCACCGTCAGTGGTGGAGACACAGGCTGACAGGAAACGATGCAGCCTGTAATCCGAGCCGCTAATGCTAACACTGCTAATGCTCTGCTGCTCAAAACAGCAAAACATTTATTCCTAATGCACAAAAACCGATAAATAGCAGCAGATCTTCATGTGGTGGTAGAAGATGCACCTGCAGTTACCGGCAGTCACCACAGGGGTCGCCAAAACCGACCAGGACCAACCTGAAGCCATGCCTTGGAGTGAAACTGATTTAATTCAATCTGACGGGAGGAAGCTGCGGCTCAAATATCAAACAAAAAGAAGAATCAAAGAGAAAATGAAACCGCCTGTGGCTTCGGCCACATGCAGCGCTGTTTCATTCGATAACAGCCGTCTGCCAAAGCCACAGGAGCGTTAGCAACGTCTGTAGGAATCCAGAGGAGGAGACGGTGTCGACACTAATCTGAGGGTGAGGGCAGTCAGAGCAGAGGGAGCTGAGCGACGGGGTCACACAAAGCACCGGCTCTTAGTTTTGTTGATGTTTGACTCGTTCGATCGTCCTGAGACAGAAGCCGCTCCGCAGATGTGTCTCGTCGTCGTGTCATCGGCTCGTGTCTCTCTGATTCGCTCTCAGACGCCGTTTGTTTATGACTCGTTTCCATCTGGAGGCGGAGGACGCCCCCTCCAGACCTCCACCAGTTAACGCTCGGGTTTCAGACGGAGCCCATCCTGGCTGTTAGAAGTTGGGTTTGTGCTTCTTCACCTCCACCATGAGGTGGTGCAGGTTGATGAGCTCGGAGCGCACGGCCAGGCTGCGGAACGTCGGCTGGTTCAGGATCTTGTGGAAGCCGTGGTAGTACTGGATCAGCTGGGTCAGAGCGCCCTGGGGCAGGAACAGGAAGTGATGCATTAGACTTCCTCTCACAGCAACACACTCATGACACGCGGACGGCTGGCTGCGCCTCACCTGGATGATGCTGGTCCCGTTTTTGAAGTTGGTGAACGACCTCATGACGTCCTGACTCATCGACTCCACAGACTGTTTCCATGTACTGGAAAACCCCCGAACCAGCTGAGTGATACGGGCTGCAGTGCACACACACACACACACACACACAGAGTTTCAGACAGCTGTATTCATGCATGAGCGATAAACGTGTCTGAAACTATTAACAAATAAACAAAAACATCTTTTAATCAGTCCACAGTTCATGATCTGCACACGCTGCGCTAACGCTCCGTCACATGTACGTCGCTCGTCCGACTCTGATCACACGCTGTTCTCTGCTGCTGCCGCTCGGACAGAGTCGGGCCTTTGAGGTTTTCACATGTGAGTGATAAGAAGAAATGACCCTGATGTGGTGAATGTGTGAGGAAACCCTGCCACCGTGTGCGAAAGCAGAAATGGATGTGGGGAGAAGCTGAAGCGGTGACTGAGCTTCAGAGCAGAAACAAAACTGATGAGGCGATCGATGCCGTGGAAACAAAACCAACGCTCTGAGTGAGTGGGATTCACCTGCTGTGTTGTGACGATCTGGAACATGGAACCCTGGAAACAAAATGCAAACACCAAACAGGCTTCTCCCCCTCACCTTCCTCGTTCTTCAGTCGCTCCAGCTGCCCTTTCTCCATCAGAGCCTCTGCCTCCTTCACAAAGGCGATCATCCCTCCGAAGGGCGGGGACAGGATCTCTTCAATGAACTCCTGCAGCAGGGGAGCAGCAGCAAGTGAAAATGTTTCATCAGGTTCAGACTCAGAGACTCTGAATCCAGATCAGCTCTGTGATCGGCTTCACTTCCTGTCTGTGGCGTCACTGCCTCCTCTCTGTGCATGTGTCTGTTGTGTTTGTGTGTCAGCAGCTTGATAAACTGACTCTGGATCAGCTGTAAGACACATTTCTGTGCTCCTCTTTTCAGCCGCTGCTTGTTTTTAACTCTGTATCTGAAGCAGATGAAGGATTTCAGTCGTCGGACGTCTGGATCTGAAGTTATCAGAGAAACAAGCTGAGCAAACGTTAGCAGCAGCTCGGCTCGCCGCCCCTCCAGGACGTCCCGTGTGCGGCCGACAGCGTGGGAGAAACAGTGGTTTTTAAGGTGGAACTGCTTTATTCAGTGTTTCTCTGGGTTTGAATCAGCGGCTCTGTTTGTTTTGGAGAGGAGGAGACCTCTGTGGAGAATTCAGCTCCCAGTAAAAACCTCCTGAACCATCAACACTGAAGGAATCCCAGCTGACAGGAAGACAACAACTCCCAGCATGCCACGCTGCTGCAGGAGGTCTTGCTTGACAGTGGCATAAAATGACAAACTGTACCTTCAGGTCCTTCTGGTTTGATGTTAAACACATTTTGGTTCTGAAACCTCTCTGTTGAGCAGGAAAAGCCCTGAGTGACTGATCTGAGACATGAATAATTAAAATAATGAAATAATAACTTGGCAGGTCGTCTCTCAGCTGCTTCGGCTGCACAGTTTTGTGTTTTAAAGGAACGAGCTGAGCTAAGTTTGATCATAAACGCTGTTTAACTGGGAGCACGTCCAACCAGTTCATACTGGGAGAGAGTTCAGCAGCTACAGGTTTTGGAGTCGTGAACAAATAAGAACATGTTTATCAAATGAAACAGAAAAGGCAACTTGATCCTGATTCGCAGCCGACAGCACTGTATCAGATTTCCCATAATTCCTCTGTGATGCTCTCACCTGCGTCCTGGCCAGAAGCAGCTGCTGGAAACCTTCCACCTCTTTGCTGTCGTCTGCCGCCCTCTCCTGGACAAATGAGGGAGAAGCAGCCGTCACACACACACACACACACACACACACACACACACACACACACACACACACACACACACACGGTTTCAGGAAGGAGCAAACCAGTGAAGCTGAATCTCACCATGAGGACGCTGAGCATCATGTCGTAGTTGTTGATGAGGAAGATGAGCTGGTCTCTTCTGGAGGGAAACTCCGCCGCCATCTTCAGCACAAAGTTCTCCACCTCCACCTGGAGCCGAGCGAAGAGAGGCAACAACAAATCACCATCAACGCGTGAGACGTACGTGTGTGTGTGTGTGTGTGTGTGTGTGTGTGTGTTACCTGCAGCTGTCCCAGCAGAGCGTTGGTTCTCTCGTTGGGAAACGTCTGGTTGATGCTGACGATGGCTGACGAGAACTCTGCGTAACGACGAGTGATCTGAACACACACACTTCAGTGAAACACACTGCTGTCTAACACACAGGGTGTGTGTGTGTGTGTGTGTGTGTGTAGACCTACATAGTGAGGTCTAGTGTCCAGCACTCCCAGTTTCTGAGGGTCTGTGTTTCTGATGCTGTGGATGTTCATCTCCAGGATCAGCTCAAACCTCGGCCACAGCAGCTCCAGCACCGCCTCCCAGTACCTGACACACACACACACACACACACACACACACACACACACACACTATTGTTCAGTTGATTGTGTTATAACCTGCAGGTGAGTCTCATCTCAGGCCAGTCTGTTCTTTGTGGTAACACCTGAAAACTCAGTGTCACATGACCTCTCCTGCGCCTGTGTAAACAGGAAGTGTCTCTGTTTGGATCAATGTTAAACTGACCACAGGAGAAGGTCATGTGATTGAGTGACACCCAATCAGGAGGCAGATGAGTGTTTCCTCCAGCAGTGGGGCTAACTGTGGTTTTTAATAACGGGCACTGACTTGTCGAGAGCGGGGATGTTCCTCTTGGCGGTGACGGCTCTGAAGCGCAGGATGATGTGGATGCAGAGGAAGACGGCGATGCTGTCGTAGCAGTCGGACACATACGTGGACATGTTCTTCTGCAGAGACAGAGCGGGCGCACACACGCGCACACACGCGCACGCACGCGCGCGCACACACACACACACACACACACACACACGCACGCACACCCACCCAGGTGGTGAGCTCAGTCTGTGTCAATGAGAAAACACTTTCTGTGTAACATTACACGTTAAATATGGCCACAACAGAGAAGCCATGATAACACGTTAACTCTCCTCCATGTTTCCTGTCCCTGACCCTGTTATAACATGATCCATAGAACAGAGTGAAACCACAGTATTTAGTGTTTAAAACACTGAATTTAAACACGTAGATATAAACAATGAGGCTTTAGCCTCTGATCATAAAAATGCTGTTTTGAAAATCTGAATATTTTGTGTTTTAAACAGTTTCAGTTCATTTGAGTTTGGATTGTTAGATTTACAAGGTGCACGTGAATGCACCACAAAGTTCCTCTGTGTGTGTGTGTGTGTGTGTGTGTAAGGCCGCAGACCCAGCCTCGACATCACAGCGTGGAGGCGTCGGCTTCGTACCAGGAACATGCTGAGAGTTTTTCCCATGATGCTGTTGAAGAGGTCGAGGGCCGAGTTTCCCGCCACCATGAAGAAGTCGGACAGGAAGAGGAACTCCCGGCAGCCGTTGTCCAGCAGGGCGTAGTGCTGACTGCGAAACAGCGTCTCGTAGGGGTACTGGAGGAGACACAGAGACCAGAATCAGTGTCTGATTGGCTGATGAGTGCAGACAGGTGTGAGGTCACAGAGACGCGCAGCAACAAGTCACATGACCAGTGAAGCTGCACCTGGAGGCACGCTCCTGTTTACTGTGGTAAAACCAGGACCCACAGAGTCCTGGTCTCAGTCTGGACCCACAGAGTCCTGGTCCCATTCTGGACCCATATAGTCCTGGTTTGAGTCTGACCCCTTTGAGACCTGGGTTCAGTCTGGACCCACATAGTTCTGGTCTCAGTCTGGACCTTCTGAGTCCTGGTCTCAGTCTGAACCCACATAGTTCTGGTCTCAGTCTGGACCTTCTGAGTCCTGGTCTCAGTCTGAACCCACATAGTTCTGGTCTCAGTCTGGACCCTCTGAGTCCTGGTTCAGAGCCACAGATCCTATAAGTGATCAGTGTCAGTGATGCGATCTTTCAGTAACCATGGTAACGCGTTTAGGGAGGGGGATTGATGACTCTCTGGTTGTGTGTGTGTGTGTGTGTGTGTGTCTCTCACCCTGCTGTCCCCCCTCTGAGCCGTGTGTGGAACCAGGATGGGCCCCTCCAGCTCAGCGGGACTCAGGATGGCCCCCCTTTGGCCCAGAGTGAAGATGGTGTTCCTGCTCTTCAGGGACGGTTTGGAGAAGAAACGTGCAGCTGCGAGTTAAGGAACGAACACACACACACACACGTGTACACACACACGTGTACACACACACACGTGTACACACACACACTCTCTGACTTTCAGTTTATGTTCAGCTGGGTCACCTGCCCTGATAATTACACATAACTGATCAGTGTGTTCTTATGTTTGGTATGTGTGTGCTGAGGCGTGTCGTCTTCGCCCACTGTCAAACATTTCCTTTAATTCGGTGCCAGTTCTGCGTGTCCGTGCCAGTTGGAGCGGTTGGAGCCAGAGTGGTTTCGGATCGTCACCTGGTCCCTGGCTCGCCACCAGGCGGCGTGCAGGCGCCACTGATTCTCCAGCTCCATCTGAGTTCACTGCCGGGTTTTAGTTGTTTAGTTTCTTCCAGGCCTCGTTCACACTGGCAGCTTAAATCTGTTGTGTTAGCTTCTCCACGCGTCATCCAGACTTTATCAATGAACAGTCGATATGACACAGTCCAATCTGATCAGTGATCAGTGAGTGTGTGAGTGAAACAGAGCTTCTCTCTGTGGCTGAGCAGCGACGTGACTCTGCAAAGGTCAGAAGCTGCTTTCTGAAACACATCACACTGTGTTTTTGTTGTTTTGGCTTTATTTATCAGACAACGTGAGTCTGGAGGCTTCGACCTCAGCACAGATGAATGTGTAAACGCCTCCTGTCTCACCAGGGCAGGTTGATCAGACACCGGCAAACTCGCTGAATTCTGGGAAAACATGGCCGATCTCTGCAGAAGTGTATATGTTTCCCTTTAAACTGAACTGATTTGACACTAAAGTCTCACACAGACACACACAGACACACACACACACACACACACACACTCTGTTTAAAGGATATCCTTCTTGGCCGTGTCTTCTACTCCCATCAGGTCGTCTTTGTCTGCCACCTCCTCGTACTGCACAGGAATCAGGTCACATGTCAGTGCAGTATTGACACAAACCCCGCCTCCCGGAGCTGCTGTGATAGAAATGAAGCGCTCCTTCCGCCCGTTCACCCGTTACATCACCAAATCACTGACCTGCACTTTGAGCAGCCGGCTGCTGTACGACTTGAAGTAACTGTAGTAGATCTTGCTCATGGTGTCCACGTACTCGTCTCTGATCTCCTTGGCGACCGTCCTCTCATTGGCCAAAAGGAACTGATAGAAAAATCTACAGCGGGACAAAACGAAGGACGGCGAGGGAAGAAGAGTGAACGTCTGCGGCTCTGTGAGCTCCTTCACACCTCCTTCTCTAAACAACAAACCTTCAGATGCAGAGCTGGAACACCTGAGCTCACCTTCACACTCACCTGTACTTGAGCAGGGTGTTCTGCGGGATCTGGTAGTTGGTCATCGGCTTCCTGAAGGAGTAAATCTTCTGCAGGATGAACTCTCGGATCTTTGACACGGCCTGAGGCGACAAGAGGGTGTTAATGCAGTTTCATTTCGACCAAACACACAGCATCAGTTCAGTCCTGGTGTGTTTCCATGACAACAGGTTTTACTTCAAAAACACCTAAATTAGTCTGGTTTCACTGAATGTCCAGACGCCTTGATGCCAAACGGAATCGTCACGTGACTTTCAGGAGCGGGCTGATCGATTCGAGCTGAATGTGCTTTTCCTTGTTTTACAATGAACTGAATGTTCGTGGTTCTTGGTTGGACTGAAGACATCTGATGAGGACACCGCTTCAGACGCATCCTCAGGCCGAACATTGACTCAAGGAAAGATATGATTTAACAATGAAAATGACACACGTAAGTCCTCTGAGTGTGTGTGTGTGTGTGTGTGTGCGTCACCTTGAGTTTGAGGCGGTCCACGATGTCCTGGATGTCGGAGCAGGCCAGCGTCTCCCTGAAGCTCAGCTCTTTGGCGAAGTTGATCTTGTTGTTGAGCTCGTGGAGCTGCTCCAGGAACTCCTGCTCCGTCACCGGGCTGTCCAGGATGGTGCTGCGAACGACATGGGAGCAGCGTCAGACGAAGCGCTGCAGTCCTTTCACACATCAACCGCTCGTTTGACCTGTCGCAACTCACGAGATCATGGCGCCGGGCACCACCAGCTCGTCCACCAGCTGGCTGAGGTGGCTGCGCACCGCCTGCCTGTTCTTCAGCCGGACGTTCATGCTGACCGACTGCTGCTGCAGCGTCTGGATCTCGCTGCTGATGGAGGACAGGTCGCTCTGGAAGCCGCTCAGCATCCCCTCCATCCTCTGCAGACAGGAAACAAGAGCCAGACGATTCAAACTGTTGCATCTTATCAGGAGGACAACAAAAAGGCTGAAACACCTATTGAGACTTTAAAACAAGTCAGATAATCACACACCTGCTTGTGTTTAAAGTACCAAACCTACACAGACAACACCACAACCAGCAGATCCAGGGTCACATCAGCAGTAACAAAGTTAACTGACTTCTAGAAAACAAGTTTCTCGTTATTCTGCCTCGTGGAGCTCATGGCAGCGACGTCTGCACTGACACATGACAGAGGATGAGAGAAATGTGGGGAATTTCAAAATAAAAGTCATGTTTTTATGTTTCCACTGATGTTTCATGACGTGAACTGTGTGAAATCATCCTGTTTTGTCTTTTTGCAGAGGCATCGACAGAGATGTCCTCTGGTTTCAAAGTTTTAAACAATGGTATGGTGCCGACCTTGGTGACAGGTTCAGTTGATTTAAGAGTGAGAACCAGACAGCTTAAAGAAACAGAGTGACAGATAAATGGTGGGACGAACCGCAGACGACAGGCGGAAACAAAAGAAGAGATGGTGACATGAGGAGACGGCCTGAGGCTGAAAACCCTGTTCGCTGTTAGAAACAAAGTTAGAAACAGCTCCCAGTAAATGAATCTGAGCAGTGAGTGAAGACCTGCTGCAGCGACTTATCTGACCACGTCTCCTGCCTCTGAGGCCGAGCTGCAGTAGATTGTGGGATCAGGCTCTCGTCTTACCTCCAGTATGGAGTCGCAGGCGGTGATCTGGTTGTGCAGCAGCGCGATGTTCTGACTCTCCTTGATGTCTGACACAACAACAGTCAGGAAAAACAACGTCACAGCACCTGAACGAGCAGCCTGACGTCATGTAGCAGCTGACTTCTACCTGCATCAGATGCTTTTATATGAACATAAAAAAGACAAATACTGGAGAACAGTCAGTTTCTCTGTATCCAACTCTTTACAAACTATAATCACCCTGCAAACCTGCAAAGAAACATTGAGAAGGTCTGAAACTGAATACATTCATCTACAATTAAAATAAAAAGCTGGTTTTGTTCAGGCAACATGGTCGATGGAGACGTCAGCCCCGAACGTTGCTGCGATTCTCCGGAGTTTGTTTCGACATCCTGGCGAGCAGGAAGGATACAGTCTTTGATGGAGGCCTGCTCAATCCTCTGCAGCTCTGACTCCACCTGTTTGGAGTACTGACGCAGGTCGACGCCCTGAGAGCAGATGAGAAGCACATGCTTGGTGTTGGCAACAGGAAACTAACATCTCCAACATCTTTTGGTGAGTCCACACAAACTGCTCTAAACATCAAGGTCATACAACAACACAAACGGACTGACTGATAACTGCAGCTGCAGACCAGCGCCTCCTGCGCTCTGTAAGTCTGGTGGATCTGAAGCGAGCACAGACGGTCAGGGCTGTTTGACAGGAACACAAAGCTCTGATGATATTCTAAATATAGTGCACATTTAAACTGACATTTCATGTTTAAAGTGTCTAAAATCAGTTCAGCTGCTGACTCCATCCACAGCAGAACTCGGCTTAGCTTCCCATCCCTGAACCCAAGAAGCTGGAGTGTTTTCTAACTTGATGGATGATTTTGTTTTTGGTTTAAAGTGAGACGATGACGAGAGAAACAGTACAGATTCTAGAAATGCAGCAACAGGTGCTGAGCACGTAAACAGCTCTTCCTGCAGGCAGCGTCAGGCAGCCGTGACAGGCGACATTCAGCCTCCATCAGACCTCGGGGTTCAGGCCTACACTTCAGGCTGTCAGGTCAAACACCAGCGCCAGGAGGTTCTTACCGTTTTGAGCGCCTCCTTCACGAGGTCATCCTCCAGATTGGCCTGGATGTGAACTGCAGAGGAGACGGAGAAGAGCAGCACTCAGGACACATGCAAAACGTGATAGTTCTTGAATATCTGGAAGTGGAAACTTAAACTTTGCTCTGGTGAGTCTTTGTCACAATATTTTCATGCATTTAATCTGTTTAAACACTCAAAGTAACTGCAAATACACAGTTTGACCATTAATACTGAGGACAGGAGGAAGCTCCGTTCATCTCTGCGGTTCTCTAATCACATGCTCGATAACTGTCTCCTTACTGTCCACTTCATCCAAGATAAACTCGTCAGTGGTGAGGTCCAGTTCTCCCAGGTTCAGGTTAGTGATGTCTCCCTCAGTCTTCTACAAGAAAATAAACAAAGACAAACAATTATTTCAGAAAACATATTTGTCTCAGGAGGTCGTCAACACTTGTCGGTAACAAGGACGCTCAGAGCTGCAGCTAATGATTCTTGTCATGACTGAATATCACACGGTCATATAAGAGAAGTTATTTAGCAACAATCTCATTTTGTTAGTAGCGTTTGGCATTTCTCTTAATGATCAGTTAATTAAATGTCTGCAGGCTAATTGACGGAGACGCCTGATCGTTTCAGCGCCAGTGACGTGACACTTCGGTGCCACTCATTCAGGAAACGACCGAGCTTCAGTGACAGGATGCTAACAGCATTAGCTAACATTAGCTTGGGGCAACACTAATACGCCGTGTCGAAATGCACTGTTTGGCTAAGTGTTGTTCATTATCACAACATTTTCATTCATGAGACAGCTGTTCGTCCCAAAGAGACGCTTCAGCTCAGAGACGAAGCCTCCTGTTGTTGAATGCTAACAGCGGAGCAATGGCGCATAATGTGTTGAATGTTACAGTTTGTCACAACGACTGGTTCAAATACTAAGAAATAAAACGTCACCTCGTCTTGTAAATACGCCATAGCGACTTCTGTCTGGTTTCCAGCTGTGTTTACATCGGGACCAGCTCCAACAGCTGCTGCAGCTCCCTCCGCCATTGCGGCGAATTTACCCGAACGTTAAAAAACTACAAACGAAAGTTCCGCTGCGTCGTCCCCGAAAACAAATGGTACTCTTATTTTTATTAACCCTAACCTTTATTAACCCTTAACTGTCTTGTCGGACAGTCAACGAGCGACGGACTGACTTCCGTTCGCTGGCAGAGTCAAACTCTCGCGAGATCTTTGCAGCTTCCTCTTCGCACGGAACCTGCTTCCAAGATGGTGAGTGCACTTTGTATCAATACTGGAATACTTCTTAAATCCACAATCATCTGACGTTGTTCTGACTTCTGTATCACATTTAGACGAGGGATGAACGTATTACATCTTGTAGAAGCGAAGTTAGGTTGAATTATTTGGATTTTGTTAGCAGAAATGTATATATTAACGCAGTTTACCATCAACGCTGAGGAGCGATTAAGCTAACTAGCGCGGATGGTACAGTAAGCTAGTTACACACGTTTTATACATTCCTGCTGTTAAGTAAAAGCGCAGTCCGGTTACAGCCCGTATTTAACGCTACCGGTGTCAGTTACAAGTTACAGAAACATTCAGAGTTAGAGGCGACTAGCTGCGAAGCTAACTAGCTTCAGCATGTTGCTATTGTCACGTTGGATGATAAAGTGAATGTGTGACCGGTGTAAATGCACAGCAGCGACACCAACTAACCTCCTGTCTTTCGTTGGTTTGTTTGCAGTTTAGTGAGGTCTGTAGGTGTTAACAAGTTTGATTAACTCAGTGAATCAGAGCTGCAACCTCTCCTGCAGCTCAGCTAACTGGAGCCAAAACTGTTAGCCGCAGATTCAGAGTCCACACTTTCAG
Source organism: Datnioides undecimradiatus (assembly GCA_008933995.1). Taxonomy (NCBI): domain Eukaryota; kingdom Metazoa; phylum Chordata; class Actinopteri; order Lobotiformes; family Datnioididae; genus Datnioides; species Datnioides undecimradiatus. Next base: position 194,112 of record WARS01002877.1, on the reverse strand, counting down.
CCCAGAGTTCATTATCAGATGCTGAAGTAAATATTGTAGCTTTACTTCACTGTAAGGTGAAATAACAGTGGCTTGGCTCTGCCTGTACAGTTGGTACCTTAGCAGCTAACAGCAGCAGACGTGTTTCTAGTTTATTGTGTTATTGTTTAATGTGAAGGGAGCATGTTCTGTTTATGCAGTGCCTCCTTTAGTTTACCAGCCGCACACAGTGTGACTACATTCATAGACTCAGTCATGCACTGAGAGATGCTGCACGGTGCCAGCTGCTCTTCAGGAGGAGCAACTGAAGCTCGGTCACAAACACAGCGTCCAGCAGCGTTTACAGACATGGAGTAAATGGTTAACATTCACTGCCACAGTTCAAACCTGTACCATACAAAACAGAACTAGTGTCTCTGGACTGACAGTTGATGCAACATTTCCAGGTCAAACTGAATGTTGAGCAACGTCAGCGCTGATTGTCAGTCATGCATCCCTGATGAGGTGTGTGTGTGTGTGTGTGTGTGTGTGTGTGTGTGTGTGTGTTTTCAGTCTCTGGTCATCCCTGAGAAGTTCCAGCACATTCTTCGTGTTCTCAACACGAACATCGATGGTAGGAGGAAGATCGCCTTCGCCATCACTGCCATCAAGGTGAGTTGTCAGTTACATTGTACTTCATCCTTTGCATGAAAGATGTTTCCACAGTGTGCTGCGTGAGGTTGCCTGGTCCTGTTGGGATTCTGAAGCTGTGCAGTGACACTAACGTCCCTGTCTCGTCTCAGGGTGTTGGCAGACGTTACGCTCATGTTGTCCTGAGGAAGGCCGACATCGACCTCAACAAGAGGGCCGGAGAGCTGACTGAGGAGGAGGTGAGCAGAGCCTGGTGTCTGCACAGGCCTTTAATTACTCACACCTAGCGGACAAACTGTTAACTGAAGGAGATGATGAAACTGTTGAGTTTGTATTAGATTGTGAATGAGGATCTCAGCAACAGGTCACATGTCTGACGTGATCACGATACAAATGACACAGGTTCACCTGAACATTTCATTGCTGCAGGTCTGAATCACACCCATCAGTAGTCAACGCAGCAGTCACAGCAGAGATGAAGTGCGACTGCTGGGGTCAGTCAGCCGGCAACAACATGTCTTAATATTCAGTATAGATGTGATTCGTGGTCGGGGTTTTGTGATAGTTTAGCGTGTGGGGAGTGTGTTATTGTGGCACGTGAGCCTGTTTGCGCCGAGTTCTTCGAAGGTCACAGCAGAACATTTTCTATAAGTAAATTCAGATTCATTCTGTTGTGACAGTTTGAAGGTTAACTTACAAAACGACTGATGGTCAAAAAGCAACATTTCCTTCAGACTTTTATTTTGACGGTGCAACTAGTTCCTGTTCCTGTGGTGCCAAAGAACATTTAGTAAAAAGTGTGTGAACCAGTGACAGTAACGCCACGTGTTTAAGAAGCATCACGCCGCCGCCGCCGCAGCTTCAGGAAGCTTCATCAGAACGAGGATTTAGAATAAAGTGGTTTTGAGTTTTCCCAACAGGAAGTTTAACTCGTCGAGGTTTTCTTTTCATGCTTTTTATTTTTTTCTCTGTGGTGTTAAACTCTGTATTTGTGTGTCAGGTCGAGCGTGTGGTGACCATCATGCAGAACCCTCGCCAGTACAAAATCCCAGACTGGTTCCTGAACAGGCAGAAGGACGTCAAGGACGGCAAGTACAGCCAGGTGAGTGGCCGGCAGTGAAGGCTCTTCTGGTGATGCACCGGGTTTCCAGTGACATCGCTGAATCATTAATGTTAACGAGATGCTAAACAGCCTCTGACTGAAAGACGTTAAAGAAGTTTTAAAGTTGCTGCCTTTACCTGGAAGGTATCAGTGTGTTAGGCCTCCTGGGCAGGAAGTGCTGTACCTGACACGATCACACGCTGCTCAGAAGACGTGTCACTGCAGCAGCTTTGTCTTTGGGTTCAGGTTGAGCTGAATGACCTAGTTGGGTCGCTGAGATGCCTGAGCTGCACGTCAGTCAAACTGCTGCGTGATGGACAGGCGCTAAACCCTTGGCGTGATGTTGTGTTTCAGGTCGAGCCGTGTGTCAGATGAGCGCAGCAGGAATGTGGTTCCAGGGCACATTCAGAGAAACGTCTGTCAGCTCCTCGACAGTATAAATGCTGTTACACTGAACAGTTTGTTTTGGTTGCTTGAACATGAATGTTGTTTAACACGATCTCAGCATGAGATCCATTTCAGTAGCTGCTCCGGTGCGTTTGATCACATTACATGATCGTCTTTTTCACTCGAGCAAACACAACACGTTGCCTGGCGCTGAGTCAACAACTACTCACTGCTGTTCATCCTGTGAATCGCTGAACATTCAGCCTGCAGGGCTGTGACATGAACTCGAGCGTCGCCCTCTGCGTTGGTTGCGTTTGCCACTTTAAATCTATGTGGTGTGTGTGAAATGACGAACCTCCCGACCTGTCGCTGCGTCCCGTTTCAGGTCCTCGCCAACGGTCTGGACAACAAGCTGAGAGAAGATCTGGAGAGGCTGAAGAAGATCAGGGCTCACCGTGGACTCAGGCACTTCTGGGGGTAAGAGATCTGATCTGGTCCAGAGACTGGACCCCGTGGTGGCTGCTTTCAGACCTGTTTAAGACCCTTTACCGGGTCGTTTGAGGAGTTAGGAGACCTTTTTAGTTTGTATTTAACAGTCTGCTCTCTCCTTTCCTTCCAGCCTGCGTGTGCGTGGTCAGCACACCAAGACCACCGGCCGCCGCGGTCGCACCGTCGGTGTGTCCAAGAAGAAGTAAAGCCCCCTGCTTCCTTTTGTTTCAATAAAACGCCACAATCGCCAAAAATGACGTGTCTGTGCTGCTTGTTTTTGAGCTTTGGGGTCATTCTGGGTGAAGTTTGCATGAACGTTAAACTCCTCAGAAACCAGTCGTCTGATGTTGAATGGTGGGAGGTGGGAGGTGGGAGGCAGGGCCGGGGCCTGGGCACCAGAATGTGATGAGAACTGAAGCAGCAGAGGCTGAAACGTCCTGACTGAACGTCCTGACTGAAGCTCCTGCTGCGGTAAAAGCTTCAAAATGACTAGAGCTGACATTTTCAACAGTAATGCTAAACAGTAAAGTTATTAACTCCAGTTTTATGGTTTTATATTCCTGACAAACCTCTGAAACAGGTTCTTGAGGATGAGTTTAACTGATGAATCGCAGCAGAAGTCATGAGTGAAACGGCAGCTTGAGCAGATCAATACAAACTATTGATCATCTGTGTGTGGCGTCTTTGAAAGGTTAGAAATCAACTGCAGTCTCTGGCTGCAACAAACCTCAGCTGTGACACCAAACGTGTGGTTATTGGTTTATTGTGCTGCGTCAACAGAAACAGGAAGTATCAAATACATAAAAACAGGTGAAGCTGGAAAACGAGTGGCTGCAGGGAATCTAAAGTGCAAAGAGACGCTTTATGGCTTTTTAAAGACAAGAACAAGGAAAACTCATGTTCAAACAGGAAGCATGAACTAATCCAGCTGTTTGGAGAGGAAACAGGAAGTGAGGTAAAGCTTCATCCATCAAGGTGGAAACCGAAGCAGATGAGTTAAAGGTACCTGCAAACGTCTTCGTAGCTCTTAACTGACACAAAACTCCATAAATCTGACATCATGTCTTATTACAAACTATAATATTGCTCCTGGTGCGTCACGCCGTCTTGCCCCAGTGCATGCTGGGACAGGAAGAGAAGCCGTTTACAGATACAGGAATGATGAGGCAGAGGCTGAATCAGAGACAGAGCAGGAGCGACGCAGCGCGGCGACATAATGCTGAGTAACTCCACGTTAAATGCCGAGATGTCCCACGCTCGTCCTGACACCTTGAAAGCAGCAAACGACTTCAGTCACGTTCTGAGAAATTAAATTATACAAAGATTTAATGACCAGATTCAGATCAGATCACAGAGGAACAGTGAAACGGCTGCTTCGATTGAAAAAGAAAAACTGATCGTTGGTTTGTTTCGGTCGGACGCAGTAAAACTCAAAGCTGCGCGAGTTCAGCAACTGATCTCTAAAAGAAGAAGAGCGTCAGTGAAAACCTGGTCCCGTCAGGGTCTGTACGGAAGCCCATTACAGCCAAAACTCATGTCAGAAATCATCAAAAACACTAAATTATAGACAGACTTTAAACTTGTGTGCGACACTGAGACACAATTTATTATTTAATGAAAAAAATTCTTATTGTCTCATGTTTTTGACAAAGAAAACGCTTCTTCCTATTGGTCAATTTTGATTTAAACTGAATTATTTTGAGTTTTTTGAACCTTTTGCTTTATTATTATTGGCTGTAATGGGCTTCCGTACACATCGCCCCAGTATTTCTCAATAATTCCCCAGTTTTCTCATTTTCTTTCTCGTTTTGCAGGAAGGAATGACTGAAAGCTCGTCTTAAATGCACCCAGCTGTTAAATATTTGTGATACGATGATAAAGCTGATGAGGGCAGATGCCACGTGTCTGCTCGACGTGCGTCAGCATTAGTTAATGAGCCCGAATCTTTAATTAAAGCTGCTTATTCCTGCGGCGACAGACTGACCAGCTGCTCTTCAGTGGTCTCTGCCGCTGCTGATCATCTTTACGCCTCAATGTCAGATCTCAGGTCAGTTTACAGCTGCAGTCACACCTCCTTCTGAGGTGGAGGAGGTGGAGGAGGAGACTTCTGCTGCGGCGGCGGCGGCGGCTGCTGTTGGTCCTTGGTTGGAGCGTAGTAAAGCTCCAGAGGCTTTCGCACCTTCCAGTACTTCTCGTTGACCAGCTCCAGAGTCAGGGAGCCATTCAGCGTCTGAGGGGGAAGAACATCAGCTGTTAGACCCTCGTTAAGCTACGATGTTCGTTAGAGTGAAAACATGGCGGCCTCTGTGCAGGCGGACGTGTTTCTGCTCAGGTTCACATCTGAACACACTGAAAACAGAGTTAGAGCCATGACTCTGACAATAAAACCGCTGGTCCGTTCAGAAACATCACGATATTTCACTGTGACGCAGTTTAAAACCAGGAAAACACTGATGTCACGAGTCGTCTGCCTCGTCTCGTCACACCTGAGCACTGATCTGAGCTGTGATTGGCTCACTCACAGAGAACTGTCCTCCTCGCGTCGTGATGTAGATGGTGTACTGTTTCTCGCTGACGCTGCTCAGACTTGATCCTTCTCCACTTCCTGCTGCTCCATCACCTCCTCCTCCCGCCGCTCCTCCCCCATCCTCTCGTCCTCGCTCCTCCTTCTCGCCGTCGGCTCGTCCGTCCTCCAGAGCGATACGCAGGGCGAGGTATTTGGACAGGTGGTCCACGGTGGCGTTGGCTGTCGTCTTCACGTATCTGCAGAGGAAGAACGTTTTGATGAGACGCGACAGGAAGTGATCTGTGTCACATCGGCTCCTGTTTCAGTCACATCACAGTTTCCTGGTTTCGCTCTGACCTGGTCTGGTTGTAGTCGTGGGCGTGGACCAGCTGTGGGTGTGGTCTGAACACCAGCTCGATCTCAGAGGCCGGCCCCTCTCTGTGGCGCCTCAGTGGAGGGGAGGGGCTGCCGCTGTCCGCCTCGCCGCCCGAGCCGTCGTCTGACACTCGTGTTCGCTTACGGCTCGGCCCAGCCTCCGACGGGGTCCGACCGGAGGGGTGAGGGGTGTGTGAGGGGGCGGAGTCGTGGGACAGGTGTGAGCGGGCGTCACCATTATCCTCGCCGCCGCTGAAAGTGGTGTTGTCACTCTCCTGAGTCGGCTTCTTCACCCGGTGGTTCCTGCAGGGAGGAAGTGGTGAAATGAAAACTTTAATTCACATCCAGGCGCATGTTGCTCACCAATCACCTCCTGCCATCCAGCCTCCAATCAGAGTCCAGCTGTTAGCATCAGAGCTAAGCTTCATCAGTTAGCTAGCTAGCAGCATGCTACGTGGGTGTGTCTTCAGGTGTTGGTCACCTCAAACCTTGAGGCTCATCATCCAACTCTGAATCACTGAAGCGCTCCATGTTTGTTCTGACTCCGCCCACTTTTCAAACGGCCCAATCAGATTCCTCCAAACCGTATGCCCTGCCTGCACTTCCTGTTTCCCTCAGCGATCCGTCACAGTACGGAGGATAAACACTGTACTGTTACTAAACTCAATAATGTTCAAAACTAAAAATTAACTACAAACTTCCAACTGATCACCCCCTCCATGCCCCCCTGTCCTCCCCCACCTCTCATCTCCCTCTCCCACCTCCTCGACCTGTAGCGGGCCTGCTGCCGAGCCCCTCCTCGATGCTGGAGCGGCGCCTCCCTGTTGTGCAGCCGGGTTGGAGTTCTCCAGACGCGGGCGCTGGTGCGCCTGTGATTGCCCCGGCTCGCAGATCTTTTCGGTGATCAAAGCTGCCAAAGTTTATGCTCAAGCGAGATGGACCAAGGGAGACCAGCTTCTTCCTGCAGGTCGGGCACTCTTGTTCCTGTGGGGGGGTACAAAACAGGTTTATCTGTAACTTTAACTTCTAGATGATGCAAACTTGCAAACAAACTCTGATTTAGTCACATGTTGATGTTTATTTGTTTACAATCTGACAGCTTTATTTTAAATTAGGGCTTTTAAAAAGTGTAAATATATAATCACTCTCGCTAAGAATTTTTTGTAACACATCATACTACATCGCAGTTATCATGAGAGATAATGACATAGCACGCTTGTTGGTTTGACCAAACACAGCAGGTCGCCGGCATCTCCATGATGACAAAATAAATTCCTAATGAAATAAAACGGGCGGGGCGGTTGCTTCCACCCCTGAAAGAGCTGTGATCGATGCAGTCGAGCAGAAGCGTGCAGACACTTTGGTCGCTATGGTGTTCTTCTAGCATGTCCAGGCAAATGGGACACATCAGCTCGCTAGGAGAGAGCGAGAGACACCGCCACCTCCGGCCCTGGCCCATGACGCTTCCTGAACACACACACACACACTTTAGCATCATACCTGCAAGGACATTAAGTGTCTACGTTTCGTTCACAATTCACAAACATGCGACCATGTTTTTAATTTTGGGGTAAATTTTTACTTTTGGGGGGCTAATTTTTCATCATGAAATCATGATAATTTTGCTAAAAACAGGTGAAAGACCTGGCTCACGGACAGTTCCTGTGATTCTGTTGTTCTTTTCATTACCCAGAATGATTTATCTGCACAGGGCTTTTTATTTTGAAAAAACCAAGCTGTTCCTGCAAAAAGAAAAACAAACCAGTGCTTTTAAAGTGAAAACATGGAGGCTGCTTGAGTGCTTCTCCAACACCTGTCACCTATTTAATGGACATTGACCAACAACCAAGATTCATTATTAAAATGAAAAACATCATAAAAACTGAGAACAGACTGATAAAGGACCTTTTAACACACACACACACACACACACACACACACACACACACACACACACACACACACACACACACACACGGGTGGTGCGCCACTTGAGGGCCCCAGCAGCCTATATAGACTGAGGCCCCAGGTCTTACTGGGAGTCTGGATGTTCACCGGCGCCGCCATCGCTGCTGCTGCTGCTTCCCTCAGTCGCCACTGAGCCGAGACAGAAACTCATCAACAGCTGTTTGTGGTTACGTTCACAGATCGAAAACTCGGCTCTGCTCCAATATCAGATACCTCCATCCAGCCTGTCTTGAAAAAGCAGAAGCATCTCTGCCAAACCAAATCTGCTTCAATTTCAAACCTCAGACCTGGGTTGAATTTTAGCAAAGATTATCAACAGAGACTCAAACAGACTTCCTGCTGTTTCCTGAGTGTTTGTGCAGACGTGTTGCAGCTGATTCATGTAAAAATCTAAATGTCTATAATAATTAAAGTATTGTTTTTTACATTTGAAATCCTGCAGCTTGTGTCTGTAGAGCTGTGAAGCATTAAACTGCATTTCACCTGAGTAAGTCACTTTACACTCAACTAAAAGTGCAGTCTCGAGTAAACAACAACAACACGTGGTTCGGACACACAAACAAACATCGGAGTTGTTGGTGAGCTCCATCAGCTGATGTGAAGCTGGTGTTAACTTCCTGCAGGGACACAACAGACGTGCCTCATCAAACACTGACCAAGTTTGTGAAGTTGCATCCGCGCGCACGTTTCACCCATAAACACCTGGATCTTCACGAACCTGCACGGGGGACGTTAGAGAGAGGGACAACCAGGAAAGTCAACCCTGCAGCTCACCTGGACCCTGACGGACAGTTGGCCTGAGGTGACACGACCCCCCCCAACCCAAACACACACACACACACGCCACAGCCGCCGAAAAAATCAATTCCACAACCCGCTGTGACGTCACACCGAGGTGTTTCACTTCTGCCCACCCGACGCAATGTCGGCTGTGTGGTTTCCAGTCACGGCTGTGTCCCACTCCGACAGAAAACGAGGCAGGAAGACGACGAGCGCCACATTTTCCCGAGCCCCACCTGCTAGCTAGCATTAGCCGCGAGCCATCTTTCTTCTTCTTCTCCTCCCCGGAACACGGCGCGCTCTACTGGGCTGCTCGGGGGACGCACCGCCCCCTACTCGGCGGTAGTGGCCCCCAGCGGCCAGTCGGAGCATTACAGCAAAAATAAATTAAACACATAAAAACAGAAAAACCTCGCGAAGCATATTATTAATGCTGACCTAAATAATACATGCCATGATTTACTTTATTTATTTATAGTGTGATGATATTAAAATAATCTATTACTCTTATATTCTGGGGTTAGGATTAAGAAATGCTTTTCAGTGTTCCTTTCAGTGTCTTATAGCAGAGTCTCAAATGTCAATCAGTCAATTAATTAATTAGTTTTGAAGCACAGAGCAATGCAGCATGACACTACTGCACATTATAACAACAGGGGCATGCTGGTGTTAATGACATCACTACCTTGGACAGGTAATGTGATGCCTGCTTGAAATCAGCTCTGGTAATCAGTGACTCCTGGACGAAAGGGTGCTTCATGGCTCCATTTTCTAGGTTTTGTCTGCTTGCACAACCAAGAAGAACCAAGAAATGAAGGCTTTGGGTCTTTGTCATGCTGGAATGTGAAATTCATCTTTATCCTGTCCCTGGACCAGCTGAAGAGAAGCAGCCCTGAAGCAAGAGGCCACCACCAGCACCAAGCTTCAGTCAGTCTGCTGCTCTATCAGTGATGAGCTGCAACATATCTTTTGGAATTGAGGCTCAACCTTTGTTTCATTCAACCAGTTTACATTTCTCCACATGATTTGAGGTACCTGAATGCATCCCTTGTCATAATTTAGATGAGCATGGATGTTGTTTCAGCCCCTTACCCACACAGCCCAGACACATGCAGGGTACAGAAGTGGCTGATACATTGAGGATTGATGTCAGTAGTTCCTTCAGAGTTGCTGTTTCCCTCTCAGTCGCCTCCGTTGTAAGTGTTCTCCTCGTCCTCTCATCGTCTTTGGAGGCTCCTCTTGATCTTTGCTGCGTCTCTGTGGAGCCACATCTTCTCTACTTATTGATCATGGTTGATGCACTCTGAATGCTTTAAAATACTCCTAATAATTAAGATAACTTGTTTTATTTGGATATTTAGATTTATATTTGCTATTCTGTCTTTAAGATTTCAAAAACCTGCTGTTTCACGAGGTGTGCAGATCCTTTTATATTCACCTTCACTAGCTTTTAGGATGGTTGTGCCAACGATGAACCAGCAGCCACGATACGTAACCTGTGAACCAGGAGACAACATACATTTGGAAGTGAAGTGAACACCAGAATGAACTTGGTTATTTTGAAAGAACACTGATGCATCATCGGGTTTCTGATGCAAAGTGAAAAGAAAAACAGTCAAAGATTCTTTTTTGGTCATGTCAGAACTATTACTATTAATACACCTGTTTCCTTCTTTGATGCTACAGTTTTAGAACAAGTGAAAATAAAAACAAACAAAGGACTAATTATCAATTAACCCAGGAGGAAGTTGAGAGCTCGGGTTGCAGTGACTTGGGCAGGCTGCGCCACCAGGCGGGCGCGAACACTGTAGGCGGCGTAAGCAACGATCAAAAACTCAGAAACTCCTGACACCTCACTTGCATCTGGTCATGCTGTGAGCTGGACACCTGAGCTGTTTATTACAGCGTGATCAGAATAAAAGAAGGAGCAGCAATTTATCTGTCACTGTACTTGATGGATGCAGTCGAGGAGCGTTTTGTTACACTAAAAGCCAGTTCTGAACTGGACTGATAACTGTAAAACCAATAAGTTCAACATCTCCCCTCTCAGGAAGAGATCTCACATTTTAAGATGTCACAAACTTTTTATAACAAAGTAATAATTTTTATTGACTAGTATAAAATGACAAAGCTGTGACTCATCAATTTGGTTAATTTGATTTAGCAAGGAAATGAATTGAACACGATGAAAGCTGCCAGGTGGGTCTTTGACCTTAAGCTCAATCAGTTGAACTGATACAGGCTTTAATGAACAGATATTACCACATGTGCTGATATCTTGATTATTATTATATTTATAAATTATTATTAATCACACTATAATTTTTGCATTCCAAACAATGAATGTTTGTCAGTGCATGATTTCTGGTACACCAATTACACTGATGCACACGTCAGAGCTCGGCTAACGGCTACCAGAAAGCGTGGTTTTGTGCAAATTGTGCAAAAAAGAGTTTGCATACAACCGAAGCACTTCAACCCTGCGGTAAATTGCCCAATGCAAAGCATGTTGCAGCGAGCACGGAAACTGCCGGAGCTGTTAGTGCTAGCAGTCCCGGTCCGAGTACGAACAAGAGGTGTCAGCTAGTGGTGGGCGGACCGATCCAGATGTCGATATTATCGATACCAACGTTGGTATTGATATTGATCGATACCAGTGTAATGAGATCGATACTTTACTCTTTCATCACAGAGGCGACCTGCTGTCTGTGTCAGTGCCGCTCCTGTCACAGTGTGGAGCAGGTGCACTTTGCTCCTCCTCCTGTTGTTTTGATGTTGTACTGAGAATCTTTATTTAATCTTTGTATTGTAGTTTCTGATCACTCTGCCTGGAAAAAAGAATTTGTTTTCATTTGTCCTCCAGTGATAATGTTGTGCACTTTGTTTGGTTAAGAAGAAAAATCCAGACATGACAGTGTTTGGGGGAAAACTGTTTTGTTCCTGTTCTATTGTTTCTGAACAAAAACTTTTATGATAATAAAATGTTTTCTATTTATCTCTAAACTTCGCCCAGATTCTGTCCTGGATTTAACTAATTAATAATCCAAAGGAAAAACCACAAAAACACTTAAAGGTCATGAAAATTCATTCAGATTTAGCATTTGATGATGCAGCCACCTTAGTTATTAAAAAGTATCAGATCGATATCAAATCTTGCAGTATCGCACAGCACTAGTGTCGGCAGCCCAAACTACATCAGATGACTGGCTTCAGGACCAAAGTTAGTAAGTGTTACAGCCTAATGTACAAAATCATTTGTGCTGAGGGGACCTGGAGTTTAAAGGAGATTTAAGCCTGTCAAATGACCATTTATATTTCTAGTTGTTTTACCAGAAGAAGAAAGAAGTAGAAATTGCACTTTAAGTTGAATTGTTGTTGTTGTTGTTGTTGTTTTAACCATTTAAAGTCAATACTGTTCTGAAAAAGTTTTGGCCAGGGATATTTTCTATTTCCTTTTCTACTGTTTTGAATTGAAATGCAATTAAATGCATTTTTCCAGACATTCAAAGATCTTGAATTTACAATATTCATGTCCATTCAAATCCATTTAAATTAAAAAAATGTTGCTTTTTGGGGCAAATATTGTTATGTGATTAAAATGCGATTAATCGAGATTAATTAATTACAAAGCCTCTAATTAATTAGATTAATTTTTTAAATTGTGTCCCACCCCTAATTATTATATTAACTAACTTTGAGGCTGGAGCAGACAAACATGGCCGAGGCATCACTTTTACAAATAATCAACAGATTCATGAAGAAACGACTCAGAAGCTGCAGAAAGACGACAAAACAGTTCAACAGGAGCTGAGACAGCCAGCAACAACCACCAACAACAACCATTAGCAACAACCAACAACGGCCAGAAACAATCAACAGCAACAACCAACAACCACCAACAACAACCATCAATAACCATCAACAACAACCAGAAACAACTAAGAGCAACCACCAACAGCAACAACCAACAACGGCCAGAAACAACCATCAATAACCACCAACAACAACCATCAATAACCATCAACAACAACCAGAAACAACTAAGAGCAACCACCAACAGCAACAACCAACAACGGCCAGAAACAACCAACAACGGCCAGAAACAACCAACAGCAACCATCAACAAAGGGACAGTCCTGCTTTAACATTATCCCAATAGTCCCAATCAGCTGATGACACAATATAACAGACACGGTAACTGAGTACTTTTACTCTAATTACTCTGACTACATCTGACTGGAAAGACTACTTTTACTGTAATAACTTTCTTAAGTTGCATTTTCAGCGAAGCAGCTTCGCCTCAGTGTGGTATTCATGCTTTTACTCATGTGTCGGGGCTGACTGCTTCCTGCTGTGCTGCGATCGTTGCAGCTCTGAGGAACCGTGATGGAGATGTGCAGTTTCATGTTCAGGGAGTGTTGCGGAGTAATCGTCAGTTCGGTTTGGTTCGTTATTATTGAGGAATGATGTTCGGTATGTACCACCTGGTCGGTATTTCCTAATGAACCTCCGGCACCACACCTCGCAGGGCACCACCCTCACCGACCTCAGGGCAATGTGTGTGTGTGTGTTGAAGAGTTATACTTTAATGTGTGTGGGCATGTGTGTGTTACTCCTCAGCCATTCACCGTCCGGGAGGAGTCACAGCTGGCGATGAACACGTCAGTAATTGCTCATATTTGCATGAAACCAGTGAGGGTTTCCCAGCGCTGCCGGGGTGAAGTGTCAAACATCTGAGTCTTCATGTTGTTGTCGACGTCTGAAGACACATATTATTAAAAATGTTCTTTCTCATTGTCGACGATTTGGTGGAGGCTCAATTATCGACTGTGTGACCGGTGTGTCAGTCAGGATCTATTGTGTAGCATAATAATACATATTGTAATTATTGTGCGTTGTGTAGTATAATTATACGTGCCATTTGCATTTTGTACTTGATGTAATAAACTGCCTGAACTGAGCCTTAACCTTAACTGTATTTTATTCATGATGTTTTTATTTAGTGTTATTTTGATGAACGTGGGCAGTTTCCCACATCGTAGACAATAAAGTTTCCAACCAGCACTGTGTTTTTATAGTTAGTGTCCAGGGGAACAAAGAAATGCTTAATTATGATAATAATTATTGGTATTTATTCATTTTTCAAGGTTTATTAAACTTTTTTTACCTTTAATTTTCACATTAAGACAAATAATCCTATAATCAAACTGTGTGGAACATCTGACCTGTAATATAAATAATAAATTGTTGGCGTTGTCACTAAAAACCCAGGTAAAGTTGGGAGTTGGAGGTTGAATAAAACAAAATGAGGCGGAAAAAATTATTACAGTTAAATAATTACAGTTATCATTAATTTATTGATTAAGCAGTTAGCATGAACATTCAAACATTAGGTGAAGTGCAACTTTACAATTGCAATTTCAAATACTAATAATTACAATAAACAATAGAAGAAGATATTTACATAACTTGACACAATCGCAATGTTTCCTTCTGTATCATGAACTTAATTTAATTGATAAACAGAATTAGGATGTCTTCTGTGCACACACATACACACACAGCATAAATACAGTGATGCGGCCTGAAATCGATCGGGAGAGATCATTTTCCTGTCGGTCATGTGACTTACAGTCTAACTCACACATGCACACAATAAATAGTACAATAAATAGCATAATTTACACCTACTTAAACGATTAACTATCAGCCATGTTTGCCAGCGCTCCTGATTAGTGAAAGTAAATATTCAAATTCTGATCACTGTACCCAGAGTTAGGGGTCGGGTTGACCCTTCCCCCTTTCTGCCTTCTCTTCCTTTCAAAAGAAAACTACTGAATTTCATAATTTAGACATACACACGATAACTTGGATGAGTAAAATATTACAATAAAATAATAAATATGTCTTTGTATTCTACATTTAAACTGTGAGCCCATTGGTCTTGACATGCTGCTGATGCATTTAAAGGAGCACTGCAGCTATGACAGCCACTGTGATGGAAAGGGCACTGAATTTGTTGCTGGCTGCAGCTGCTGTTGCTGTTGTGTTGGATGCGTTTCCAGTTCCAGTTCCGGTTCCGGTTCCGGTTCCTGTTCCCACTCCAGATTCAGTTTCGGTCCCTGATCCAGCTGCTGCTGCTCCTGCTGCTGCTGCTCCTGCTGCTGCTGCTCCTGCTCCTGCTGCTCCTGCTGCTCCTGCTGCTGCTGCTGTGTTGTTAGAGGAAGCAGTTGACACTGCCTCTTCTGCTGCTGTGGCTGTTGCTGCAGCGGCGTTGGCCGCCGCCTGTGCTGCTGATAACATGGCGTCTGCTAGGTCTGCTGCATCTTCTGCTGTTGTTGCTGAAGATGCCTCTGCTGCTGTTTCTGTGACAGCTTTTGCTGCCAATGCTGTTGCTTGTGCCATTCCTGCCACAACTTGTGCGTCGATCATTGCTCCGCGCTCTGCTGCTGTTAACCCTGTGGTGTCTGATAGTATGTTCTTCAGTTTCTCTACTGCGTCTGCTGAATCTGTGGCCACTGTTTTGGCAGCTTGTACGACTTCTGTCATTGTGTCTTGTGTTGCATTGGGTGAGGCTGCCTTTTGTGTTGCTGCTGCTGCTTTACTTGCTGCATTTGCTGACTGTAATGCTGATGCTGCTAGTTGTGCTTTCCGTGCTGCTGTAGATTGTGGCTGTGATGTTGAGGATGCTGCATCTATTGCTGCTTTTGATGCTTCAGCTGCTGCTTCGGATGCGTTGTTTGCTGCATCCACTGCCATTTCCAGGGGTGCTACCCCTGCTGCAACTAACATGGCCATTGCTGCTGCTGCTTTGGCAGCTTTTGCCGCTTTTGCCGCTGCTTTGGATGCACTTGGTCCAGCAGCTGCTGCTGCTGTCGATGCTGCCGCTGCCGCCGCTGCTGCTGCTGCCGTGGACCCAGCCACAGCTGATTCCTTTGCTTTAGCTAGTCCTGGTGCTGCTGCTGATGCTGCTGGTGCTGGTGCTGGTGCTGCTGGTGCTGCTGTAGTTGTTGCTCCAGATGCCTGTGGTGTATTTTGGCTCGGCGTTTCATTTGTTGCTGTTGTTGGAATCAATGATTCGGCTGTTTTTGCTGCCGCTGTTGCAGACTTAGCTGCTGCTTTTGCTGCTGATGTCATTAAGTCAGTCTTGCTTGCTGCTTCGGTCGCTGGCAGGGTTTCTGCTGCAGTTGCTGTTGCATCAGTCATCAGTGCCACAGTTTCTGCTACATCTATCGCTGATTTTGTTGCGTCAGTCAAGTCTTCTCTTGCTGCGACTGTTGTTAATGTTGTTAATGCTTCTTCTGCTGTGTTTGCCACTTTTTTCGCAGCTTCTGTACTTGCTGTGAGGGCTTCTGCTGCTTTTGCTGTGGAAGCTGCGTTTGATACTGCTTTTGCTGCCTCTCTTGCTGCAATTGCTGCCTCAGTTGATGCTTGTGCCATTTGTGCTGCAGCAATTACTTCTGATGCGGGTGCTGTTAATGCTGCTTGCGTTGCTGCTAGTGCTGCTCTTTCTGCTGCATCTGCTGCATTTTGGGCTGCTTTTTCTGCCAATGACACTGAGGATTTTCCTTGTGATAATGATGTGGCTACTTCAGCTGCTACTTTTGCAGCATTTACAGCATTTTCCAGTTCTTTGCTGGTTGTTGCTCCAGAAGCTGCTGCTGTTGAGGCTGCCAATGCTGTTGCCGCTGCTGTTGCTGCTGTGGATGTTGACACTGCCGCTGCAATCGCTTGTCCTGTGGCTAGTGATGTTGTTGTTTCAGCAGAAGGTGTAGTTGGCTCTGTGGTTAGTGGTGCTGCACCTGCTGGTGTTTCTGTATTTGTGCCTGTGGATGAAGTGATGTCTGGATTTGGGAGCGCGGCTGTTGCTGTTTTTGCTGCTGCTTCTGCGGCTTTTGCTGCTGAATCTGCAGCTCTCCTCATTACTGCTTCTATGTCCTCTGTGTTTGCAGTCCCAGCTGCCGTTGATGCCATTTCTGCTGCTGCTTCTGTGGTTTTTGCCACTGAGAGAGCTGCTGCTAATGCTATACGACTTGCTGCTGCTGTTTCTGATGATAGTTGGTTTTCTAACAATTGTGCTGCCTCATTTGACTGTTCACCCACTGCTTCTGCAGCTTCTGCAACTTTTGTGATCGCTGATGGTTCGCCAGAGATTGCCATTCTTGCTGCTTTTGCAGCTACATCAGCAGCCTCTGCTGATTGTATTGCTGCATTTGACAGGTTTGCAAGTACTTCTCTCTTTGATGCCGGTGCTGTTTTGGCTTCTTGTACTGCTGCTTCTGCTGCTGCCTTAGCATCGCTGGCAGCTTTTTCTGCCTCATCTACAGCAAATAGTGCAGATATCTCTCCTTCTGCCACGGCTGCAGCTGTTTTAGCTGCAAGTTCTGCAGTCGCTATTGCTTTTTCTGCTGCTGGAGATTCTGTTGCACCTGCAACTGTTGAAGTGGCTGCTGCTAATGCTGCTGCTGTGGAAGCTGCTGCAGCTGCTGCAGAAGCCGATGACGCTGTCAGTGTGACTGCTGAGGTTGGTGTCAATGTACTGGGGACTGTTGTGGCTACAGTTGTTGTCATAACCGGCTCTGATGCTGCTTTTGCAGCAATAGCTGCCGCTTTTGCTGCATTTATTGCCTCTTTTGCTTTTTCGGCAGATAGTGCTGCTGTCTCGCTTGTTGGTGACGCAACTGCCTCTGCTGCTGCCTTGGCTGCTGTTTCACCTGTCTTTGCCGATTCTGCTGCAACATCTGCTACATTCTCAGCTGCAGCTATTGCGGATCGAATTGCAGCTTCTGTTTCTGCTGATGTTGGTTCTATGGCTGCTGCTTTGAGTATTGCCTTTAGTTCTTCTGCTACATCTTCTGCTTCCTTTGCTGCTGTTTTTGCTGCTGTTATGGCAGCTGCTGCACTTTCGGGTGTTGTTTCTGGTTCTTGGATATCTGCTGCCAATCTTGCTGCTGTTGCTGCTGCCTTTGCTGCTGCCGCTGCTTTTATTGACACTGCAAGTGTTTGCTCTGCTAGTGCTGCTGTTGCTGCTGGTGCTTTTGTTGCTGCTTGTATTGCTTCTGTTGCAGCTAACGTAGCTGCATCAGCTGCATCTGTTGCTGCTTCTGCTGCCAGTGTTGGTGATAATTTCCCCTCTGTGACTGCTGCAGCAGCCTCGGCCGCAGCCAAAGCAGCTATTGAAGCATTTTTTGCAGCTTCTGATGTTTTTCCCACAGTGGCCGCTGTGGTTGCTGCTGCTGCAGCTGCAACTGCTGCTGCAGCTGCTGTTGCTGCTGTGGAGGTTGCTGCTGCTGCTTCTGCAGCCGTTGACAGTGGTTGTGATGCATTTGTTGATATTGCTCCAGTTGTTGATGACATTGTTGGAGTTTGTGTTGGAGGTGTTATGCTTGCAATGGCTTTTGCTGCAGCAACAGCAGCTGCAGCTGCATTTCCTGCAGCTGCAGCTGCCAGTGCTGCCGTTGTTGCTTCCTGAGCTATTTCAGCTGCTTGTGTTGCATTGTTAGTTGCCGTGTCTTCAGTTGATGCTGTTAGAGCAGCTGTTGCAGCTTCTGCTGCTGTCTTTGCTTTAGCTGCTGTTTCTGCAGCCATTTCAGCTGTTTTTTCTGCTGCCACAATGGATAGCTTCATGAATTCTGTGTCTGTGCTGGCTCCAGATGCTTCTGTCGCTTCTTTTAATGCTGCTTGCATCACTGCGAGAGCACTTGCTGCAGCCGCAGCAGCCTCTGTTGCAGCGGCTGCAGCTTCTTCAGCTGTTTCTGCTGTTATTGCAGATGCAGCCTTTGTTGCTGCCTCTGCTGCTCTGTCTGCAGCTGCAGATGCATTTGCAGATGCCTCTGCAATTTTTTGTGCTAGTTCTGGTGTTAATATTGATGCTTTTTCAATACCTTGTCTTGCTGCACTTGATGCTGTTTTGGCTGCTTCTGCGGCTTTTTTTGCTAGTTGTGCTGTCTCTGTTGGTGTTTGCAGTCCAGTAAGTAGTGCTTGTGAAGCCAGTGCTGCATTTTGTGCTGCTTTTGCAGCGTCTTCTGCAGCTTTTATTTCATCATCATTGGTTCCAGTACTGATGGCTGCTGCTGCTGTTGCTGCTGTTGCTGCTGCTGTTGCTGCTATTGCTGCTGTTGCTGCTGTTGCTGCTGCTGTTGCGGGTACCACAGTTGCTGCTGGTACACTTCTGGTTGTTGTCATAACAGTTGTGGTTTGGGATGGTTGTGGTGCTGCTCCTGCTGGAACTTCTCCTCCTGGTTGTGTTGTTGTTGTTGTCGTTGACTGGACTGTTGTGGCTGGTGCTGTTGATGCTGCGGGGGCTGCTGCAGAAACGTCCACGGCTGCAGACACAGATGATATCGCTGCTGTTCCTGCACTTGCAGCTGCTAGTGCTTGTTTTGCTGCTTTCTTAGCTGTTTCAGCTGCTAGTCTTGCATTTTGAGCTGCAGATTCTTCAGTTGTTGCTGTTTCAGAGGCTGCTGCAGCTTCTGCTGATGTGTTTGCATTAGTTGTTGTTTGGGCAGCCATTTGTGCAGCTATTTCTGCTGCGCCAGTTGCTGCTTGCAGTAAGCCACTTACTGAATTTTCTCCAGATGTTAGTGTTTTTGCTGCTGCCAAAGCTGCTTGTATTGCTGCTAGAGCTGCTGCTGCGTCTTCTGCGGCTTTTGTTCCAGCTGCAGCAGCTGCCACAGCAGCGTCTGGGGTTGTTGCAGATGCAGCCATAGCTGCGGCCTCCGCTGCTTTGTCTGCTGCAGCAGATGCGTTTGATGATGCCTGTGCAATTATGTCTGCTATTTCTGCTGTTGACGGCGATGCTGTTTCAGCTGCGAGTGCAGCAGCACTTGTTGCCTTTTTGGTTGCTTCTGCTGCCTTCTTTGCCAGTTCTGCTGCCACAATTGGTGACATTGATCCATTTAAGACTGCTGCTGAAGCTAATGCTGCCTCTTGTGCAGCAGCAGCAGCCTCTTTTGCAGCAGCTAGTGCTTCCTCGGCAGCGGGTCCTGTGGCGGCAGCTGCTGTTATTGCTGCTGTTGATGCAGCTGCAGCTGCTATTGCTGCGGCTTGAGCCGTTGCTGCTGCTGTCATGCTTGCTGTAGTTTCTGAAAGTGGTGGTCCTGTTGTTGTTGTTTGCGCAGTTGTATTTGTTTTTACGGGACACTTCAGTTTGAGGCTTCCTTCAGCCGGCTGGCAGTTGGATGCTGTTTCCAATTAGAAGCTTAATTAGAATTTATATAGTCACAGTCACAGTCATATTGCCACATTTAGTGACTGTTTCCTATTTAAATATACCTTTAACACCTACCGATAAGTATGAGAAGGAGGAGAAAAGTCTTGACGATCATTGTGATCGGTCCTCCGTGGCTTTCTTTTCCAAAGCTAAATCTGATCATCTCCTGTAAGAAAATAAAAAATAGCATCAAAGATTTTTAATGTTGTTCAATCAATTCAATCTATTCTCTGAGGGTATAGCTCACATTACTGAGCTTTCACAATTAAAATTGAAAAGAGGCTTCATTCAAAAGTGTTTTTTTGAATTTCAGGCTGTGTCCCCCCAAAAATGACATAAACAGGTGATTGGAACAAAAACAGGTGAGCGGCTTTGGTTTCCATTAATAGCAGAGATGTACCGAGGGGCAACGCAAAAAGATTTAGTGCAGTAACATCAGCTCAGATGTTCCTCAGAGACAAACAGCTCATTTTAATCTGCGTACACTAAAAACACAGAGTGACTGACAACGTTCAGCACAAGTCCCGAGGAGGAACAGCTACGATCGGATACATATTCAGCCAAACGGCGTAGGAGACGGTCAGAGCTCTGGTGATGTTGCACTGAGAAGTTGCAGGGTGACAAAGAGGTCAATCAGAAAACCCAGCAACAAGCGCTTCACCTGCCGTCATCCATCACCCAGAGACGGAGAACGACAGGACACTTCACAACTGCCCAGAGGAAACAGAGCTTTTCGTTCAAGATAAAAGCAAAACAAAAAACTTCTACCTCGAGATCTGAAAACACCATCATAACATTTAAACAAAAAAATCAAATTTCAGTTTAGTTTTCACTGATAATCAGATTATCGAAGCTAATTAGAAATTCACAGACTGACTCCAGAAACATACTATCGTCTTTCCTCTGGATTCATCACCGGCTCAAACGATCGTACAAATAAAACCAAACTAAAAATCAGCAAAGAGTCTGAAGCTGCAGGCGTCAGAGCGAGGGACTCACTGGGATGATGAGGGGAAGTGATGCTGCTGTCTGTCTCCTCTGCTCCTGCTGTGTCTCTTGTCTTCTTGAGTTTGTCTTGCTCTCTGTCTCTTGGTCGCCTCTACCACCTCTATATATACACCCCACCTTTACCTCCAGCTCACTACAGCAAATACATTGACTAATTAATAGTAATGATTATGATTATACGCTTGCAGAGACTGTCCACTCCCAGACTAAGGCGTTTCCTGTTCTGCTCACGGCATAATTGGATGCTGTATGCGCACTTTGAGGTATGTGAAACTTGTTGAGTGACATTTTCATGCCAATTTGACAGCACAACCAGCAATTAAGAAATGTATTGTTTACTTTATATTGCTATATTTCTAATGTTGGGAACATGTGTTTAAGTTTAGAACAGGACATTTGAACGAGCTGCGTCCTGCGACTGCGGGCGTCACAATGACCCGTCTCAGTACCTGTGTTATGGGTTATTAGAGGGAAGCGACAGGTTTTGTTCTATTAAACTGTGTGTTTGTGGTTTGTGGCGTCATAAACAGAAACAAATTGAAGTCTCGTGAATTTTTATTCTCATTATCACAAAATGCAGAGTTTCCTGACCTGTTTCTGGAGCCCGATCCTGCTGCACCCGGGCTTCTTCTTCTTCAGCTCCTTTTCCTTCTTCTTCTGCACACCAAGATGTGATCTAGACCCAGTATCACCTCCAACCACGACCTCCTCACACATCACATGCCCCGAATGCCAATTTATTAGGCACACCTCAGCTAAAACTAATGCAGCCAAGTGCAGAGGTCCTGCAGCGAATCCCACCTTCACGAACAACACACAACATCAGCAGATGAGTGTAAATCTGCAGCTCCAACAACACCTGTGCTGTGCGTGGCTATATAGAGAGACTGTATAGAGCCATATAGAGCCAGTCATACTGTAAACAGGACAGCTGCAGAGGAGATCTTTAACTGGGTTGGGGAAAGAAAAGACTCAGTGGATCAGAAGACGAGAAAACTAACGAGGAAAATCAGTCACAGATCACTCAAACATCTCTGGAATGGAAACATATGCAAATATGGTGCACTGTGTCTTGGAGGCTGCTGCTGCCTGACATGTTGCATTCCACCAATGATGATCAACCAAGAAACTCATTCCAAAGTAAAGCTTGATTTCTTGGGTCACTGAGGGGGGATTGCGGGTTTTGAGCTGCTGTGACAAGGATGTGAGCTCTCCACCTGACGCTGACTGAGGCGACAGCTGCCGAGGACTGAGGAAGCTGCTGAGACCTCGAGGAGGTGGAGGAAAGACACAGATGCAGGGGAACACGTCGGACCTGGACCACCACCTCAAAACACCCAGTGCTGCATCCAAAGGAGGGATCCACAGAATGGAGATGCTGAGACATGAAACGTGGCCAGACACGGTGTTCACACCGCCAGAGTAAATCTGGAGCACATGAGTTAAATCTTCAGGATGAAGGTGAATGATTTTGGTTGAAACCACACTCCTTGATGCTGCTGTGAGGCCAGTAGTGCCCCCAAATGTTCAAACTCCTCAGTGCTACCTGAAGACGTTTTTAAAAAGAGCCTAAAATGTGAGGAATTAAGTTTCTAAAGTGATCATTTGTGTAAACATTAAAGCATGTTTTACATACTTTGATGTTTTTATTCAAAGAACAACAGAATCTAGTGGCACAACATGACGACGTTAGTGGAGCAGCAGAAAAACGTGCCCATGTTGTTACAGCAGCTGAATTTCAGTGAACTGGCCTCAGAGCGAGTCCGAGCTCCAGGTGAAGGTGAGATCACATGCAGGATTCGCTGGAAGCGCAGTTGTTTGTTTTTATTTGTCTCCACCGGCGCTCCACCTTGTCGTTTAGTTGAGAACATTGCAGAACACTGTGTATACTCCTGCAGCCACTCCTTTGGCAGCTCTACATCTGACTGATGCAAAAGAGTGGGCTGGATCTTCTCTGCCTCCATGTTTAGCGCCGGGAGCTGATATTATTGTATAATTAATTGATTACAAAAACATATCAGCCATTGTTCCCATTGTTGCACCACACCTGGAACATGCAGTGAGGCATGACGAGAATGAACCTCTGCCCACAGAACCGGTATCTTTTAAGAACAGGAGGTCAAACGTTCAGCCTCACGTTCAGCGGGTTCAGAGATGAACTTGATTAGCGAAGCAGCTTTCACACAAGTGCTTTACAGCTAATTTACAATTAAATGTTCTGCTCGGCGACAAACACACACATTAACAATGACTGGCTCAGTCACTGGTGGCTCTGTCTGCACTGTAAAAACAGATTTGTTCTGAAAACTGAGCTGCATCAGCTGTGATAGTCAGATTTTAACACTTTTTCATTGCATATTGGCTCACATCACATCATTTTAACAAATAAAAGGAAATAAAAAGCAAATATGACGCCATCTTTCAATCAGTTGTGTTCAAAATAGCCTTTGATTGGCATTAGTCACATTTAAACTAACCCAAAGTGAAAATAATAATAAAAAACAATAAATAACAAATAATAAATTCATATAATATGTTTTTAGGATGAACTATGTCTTAAGGTGAGCGTTGTCACATCAGATGCGGCTGATTTCTGATTTTATCACTCGACTTTGTTGAACTTCAAACTTGTACCTTCTAACTCACGTGCTTTTTAATTTGACAGAAGCACATTTCTGTGAGTTTAAAGGTGAAAGTTAAAGCTTATTGTGTCCGATGCAGCTAACGTTATTTTGGAAAAACCATCTATTTTCTGTGTTTACACACGAGCTTAGACTGGTTCGAACTCTGCAGTACATTTCTTTACCAAGGCAGCAAACAAAATGACAAGAGAAGGGCGTCAGCGCAGAGGAAGACAAAGCTACGGTGTGAGGACGATGAGTCTGTGTCCCTGGCCTCTGCTTTTCACCCAATCAAACTATTTATACAGAACAGCGCGCACATGAAATACAACTGCAAAAGTTAAAACATAACAACAAAAATAATAAAAAATGTAGAGGAAAAACTACTACTAAAATAAAACAGGTTGTTGGAGCACAGGAGAAGCTTCCTTTATAAAAATGATGTGGTCGGTGGGTTAAAGAGTTCAGCTTGATTATTATGAACAAATGATTAAAAACAGGCAATAAAGACACAAAAGTGAGAGGATAAGCATCTAATAAATACACCATCCATCCATCCATCCATCTTCTTCCGCTTATCCGGGGCCGGGTCGCTGGGGCAGCAGCTTGAGCAGGGATGCCCAGACTTCCCTCTCCCCAGACACTTCCTCCAGCTCTTCCAGGAGGATCCCGAGGCGTTCCCAGGCCAGTCGAGAAACATAGTCCCTCCAACGTGTCCTGGATCTTCCCCGGGGCCTCCTCCTGGTGGGACATGCCAGGAACACCTCCCCAGGGAGGTGTCCGGGAGGCATCTGAAACAGATGCCCAACTCACCTCAGCTGGCTCCTCTCGATGTGGAGGAGCAGCGGCTCTACTTTGAGCTCCCTCCACGTGACAGAGCTTCTCACCCTATCACGAAGGGTGCGCCCTGCCACCCTGCGGAGGAAACCCATTTTGGCCGCTTGTATCCGCGATCGTGTCCTTTCAGTCATGACCCAAAGCTCATGACCATAGGTGAGAGTAGGAACGTAGATTCACCGGTAAATCGAGAGCTTCGCCTTTCGGCTCAGCTCCTTCTTCACCACGACAGAATGGACAGACTGCACCGATCCGTCTATAAATAATAATAATACACTAATAATAATAATAATAAATGCACTAAAACAATAATAAAAGCATAAAGAACTCGGTTTTGAACTTTATTTTGAAAGGGAAGCTGCTAACAGCCCGTGAAGCTGTTGCTGCAACGTATTGAACATATGCTGTCATTAAAGGTGATCGTAAAGTTATTTTGGGATGTGTTCTGGTCGCAGCTGTGACGATGGAGAACTGGACATATGGGCTAAAAATACCCCGAGTCCCATCAGAGCCAATGGAAAGTGCTCGCAGGGCGGCATGCTGTGACGCAGGCTTTAATCAGCATCGCCGCCCTTCTCTGGCTGTGATAATTGCAGCTAATGGCATGCAGACGGTGATTCCTCTAATTACAGGGGACACTGTCAACGTCTCTGTTAGTCACCAAACACAAGATGCACTTTCACATAATTTGTTGTAGAGGAGCGGTGCAGTGTAGGAGAACTTGATTTGGATGAAGACCAGCTGCTGTATTCTCTGAATGAACTGCAGAGGTGGCCCATGCAGGTAGATGAGGAGAGAGCTGCAGCAGGACCAGAAGCTGCAGCACCTCCTGGGTAAGAAGCAGGTACTGCAGGGTCCGTCTTCTATCTGATACCAAAAAGGCTTTTAAATAAAGTTTATTCAGCTTGAGGAGAACCAGTGAAGAACCAGTAAAGGAGAACCAGTAAAGGAGAAACACCTCATCCTCCAGACGATCAGCACATCTGGAGATACATGGTCTCCACTGGACGATGTGGAGAAACAGCTAACACTGTCTGAGGAGTTGTTACCTCTGAGATGAAGTAAAGCATCTCAGCATCACAACAGAGTACAGTACAGTACTCGAGTAAATGTACTTAATTACATTCCACTGCAGTCTGCACTGAGTCTTTAATAAAAACAGGATGATTTTTTAGCTGAAACTAAAAATCCAGGAAAATCTTCATTTTGTGTCACTAAATGATCCCGTTTGTCCTTAAAAATGCAATAAAAAGGAAATTTGCATCAAAAGACTTTGAACTTTATTCATTTTAAACGTGGATGACAGGTGTTTCTCCTCAGTCTGACGTGTCAGAGTTTGACCTTTTTCCATTCTGCTGCAGAAACTTCCACATGACGCTGCCGACAGAGGAGATTAACCTACTTTATTTATAATTCGCCCGCATCACAGATTATCACTAAGCTGGACAGATAACAGTTAGCCTGCAGAGAAAGCCTGTTAAAGCCACAGTAAATCTGCCTTTTGTTCATCGCCTCTGCACGGCTCCTGGCGCCGTATCTGATGTTCCTGTTGCAAGCTTTGCGTGTTGCTGGCATGTAAATACAGTGTGTGAGCCGTGAACAGCGCCGGTGTTGAATCATGTGAATCTCGGTCAAACTGACAGGACTCCGGTTCGGCTTCTGGTTCCAGATGTAACACAGGTGTGCAGGTGCATCTGTTTGACACTTTAAATATTGTCTTGCAGCTTCCTGCACAAACCTGAACAGCAGCTCCTGTTTTTTTTCTACTCTTGTCTTGTTTCTACATCTTCTGTTTGTGCTTCTTTACAGGCAAAACTTTGAATTTCATTCAGAATTCCTCTGTTTATTGTTGTGCACCGCTCTACTGAGGGAAATTTGCAAAACTCGGCAAAAAGATTCTGATTCTGACGAGAGAAAAGAAGATTAAAGCAACAATTTAAGATAAAAAACAAAGATACAGCAGGAAAAATACATCACGTGCATCAACAGTTTACAGTCTGAAGCATGAAAACTGTCACACCGCGGTGAGGTTTTGTCGCGTCTTGGGTTTTTGTCTTGTCATTTCCTGTTTTATTTTGAAAACTAACTCTCCTCTCGTTTCAGGTCACTTGCCCTTCCTCATGTGCCACCTGTCTGATTGTCTTCCCTGATCCCCGATTGTGTCCACCTGTGCCTCATTACCCTCATGTGTTAAATAGTCTGCGTCTCCC